>CM047812.1:49565378-50057928 GCA_026214975.1 Gentiana macrophylla
TAAACTATCAATACGATAAAAGATCGCATTTTGCGAACATTGGCTAATGACAAGTGTAACGGATATAAAGAGCTTAGTAAATCATTACATCACCCTATATAAATACACAAGAGAATCACTCAAGAAAAGCACACCTACTCAAAAGTTCATCAAAAGGACTCCCCGAAAAGAAAAGATGATGAATACCTCTGCTTCAACCGCAAGAAACCAGACACTATAAAGTCAATGTCCGTAATCGATCAATAAGACACCACCAAGCGAGAGTTGGTGGTAAGAGCACTTCTTACCGAGATGAATCGACATGGCCGGAGCATCGAAAGATTATCGCATGATGACTTAAATTTTAATGGTACACTATGGAAGATCCAAATGAGGTATGTGAATCAAATCCTAAATATTCTCACCGCGATTTCCATGATGAATAAGCATGTTCTTCGATCATTACTCCTAATCCAAAAATCTAATTAGAAGAAACTTGATGAATTGATAATCAACTAAGAACTATACAAGCCGGAGCATGAATCAATCAAAGTCGAAAAGAGTCCAATTCTTGAAGCTGGAAAAGATTGAAGTCCAACTAAAAATGTTGAAACCGACTAAAATCGATAAAGGAAAGATTCAAAGATCGTATCATCGTGACGCCAGCAAAGAATCGAATTGTTTGCTCAATCAAGTTCACCATCGGATTCAAATCAGAAAACCATACGAGACAAATCGGTTAGGATTTGATACACGCAATCTTTGAAGAATGGAACTAGCAAAAGCCGGGCCGAAAATTAAAACCGTATTAAGTTTGTAGCTCGAGCAAGTTCCACAAATCGAAAAATTGTCGAATCCAAGAAAGCCGTGATCACACAGATAAATCGCTTCCAAGAAGATAAATCGATCTACCTACAAAACTAAATCAAATGGTAGACCAAATTGTGATTCAATAAAACCAACACGGCAAATCAACCGCCAGATTCACAAAAACCAACGAAGTCGAACCGTAAAAATTACAATCAAAACAAATCCAAGAATGTCAATCATTCAAAGATTCACACATTCGTGGGAAAGGAAGGTTGTATCCTCTCGATGATGATTGGAATTTTATCAATTTGTTATTAAAACTAATAATGACAATCATTCCGCATCAAAAACTTATCACAAGTTTCACCCAAAAAAACAAGCAGAGGACTAATCTCGCTCAAGATGAGTCACAAAAGACAAAGGTCGCATGGACCTCTCAGATGGTATGGAATGATGGTTACCACCCAGTGTTTAATAACAAAAATCAACATGAAACAAATTATAATGTAAGATCTCGAGAAATCATATAAATAAGACATGCTGTAAAACATGATACCATGCGGAGTGTGGCTTATATATATGAAAACAAGTGCAACAATATCCAAGAATTTCCAAAAAGGATATATTCCTGCAGTTGTAATCGATAACTGACTTCTCATGGACCCAAACTGAAAGTTGGGTACCTAAAAATTTTAATTCTCACCAAGTAGATATATGGTACTTTGATGCTGGGTTGCTCTAGACACATGACAAAAGAGCAAAGATCGCCCTGCAGAATTTCTGCTGAAATGAATGGACCAAAAGTTAATTTTGGAAGTAAAGATAAACCAAAGTTACACCAGAGGTTTTGGCACCTTAACTAAATGGACTTACAATCAAGAATGCATCCTATGTAGTAAGACTCACACTACAATCTACTCAAGACAAGTCAATTTTGTGATAATGGGATACAAAGTTACTTTTGATAAAGAATTCGCTTGTCATCAAGTGAATCACCTTTATCAAGTTGTCCTAGCCGAAGATGAAGGAAAACATGTACGTGGTAGATCGACAATACAAATGGCCTAAACTTGTTTGCTTGTGCACACCAAATCGTAAATCACCGGTCGTGGGCACAAGAAACTAAGTCATCTCAACTTTGATGACATCAATACACTTGTTAAGCAGCAATAGTCATTGGATTACCGTGAGATATCATATAAGAAGGATACCATGTGATGCGTGTCAACAGGAAAACAAACAAAGGCAAGTTTCAAAACTAAGTCTCAAAGATTCAACAAACTGCACACCTAGAATTGCTACATATGGACTTATTTGGGACCTATTACACCAATCAAGACGGGAAAGAAGTATACATTGGTGGTAGTAGATGATTTTTCAAGATATACCTGCAATCTTTCTAACCAAGAAAAGTGAAACCAAGCAAAACTCACGTAACTTCTTAAGAGACGCGTAATCGTAAAGGAGTTTCAAACTTGTAGAAGATAAGATCTCGATAAAGGAACCTAATTCTCAACAAAGCAGTGATTATTGAATATTGTGAAGAAATGGTGTTTTACACCAACCTGGTCGCTACAGAACACCTCAACAAAATGGTGTGAAAGCTAAAAGAAGAAAAAGTAACGCCCAAAGAAGCCGGAAGGACTATGATCTGTGAAGCTAAATTACCAAAGATATTGGGGTGTAAGAGAATCACAACGTGTTACACTCGTAATGTGGTTCTCATGAACAAGAGACATGAAAAGACTCTTTATGAAATTTGGAATGGAAGAAACCAAATGTTTCATACTTTCATGCTTAAAGCAAATGTTTCATACACAATAATGGAAAAGATCAACTTCACGCTTTTTTTTCAACCCAAAGTCGATGCAGAATTTTCCTAGATATTCAAGTGTCAAAGAAGCATTCGTAGAGTGTTGAATAAAAGGACACTCAAGCATGAAGAGTCAATACATGTAGTATTTGATGAACCAAATTTTCTCGTGAAACAATCAAGACCGACTGTAACTGGCCTCGCCTCCTCGCTACTAATCACACCGTAAACCGGCTTTTAGTTGATGCTGAAGACTACAAATTTTAGAATGTTCAGATCAAGATCACCTCTCGCCTCAAATACTCAACCACTTGTACAACATCAACTGACTCAGCTTGAATATATTCAAGAACCAAGCTTTTGAGAATCACTGAACAAAGTACAAATCAACCAATACAATCTCACACACATCAATGGATGAGAGACCATCCTAAAGAACAAGTTATTGGTGACACTCAAACCGAGTTCGAACAAGACATCAACTAGATGCGATGATAGCATGCTTTCTATCTCAATCGAACCTAAAGAACTTGAAGAAGCCTTGAAAGACCTGCATCGGATATTGGCTATGTAAGAAGAACTAAATGAATTTGAGAGAAATCATATGAACCGGTAGATAAACCAGCTTCATGTCAATATCATTGGAACCAAATGGGTTTTAAATAAACTTGATGAAGATGGAAATGTCATTAAACAAAGCAAGACTAGTAGCCAAAGGATACTCTCGCTGCATGCATAGATTTTGATGAAACTTACGCACTCAAATGCAAGATTAAAGTAATCGACTTTTCTTGCCTATGCAAACACAAGAAATTCAAAGTCTATCGATGGATGTTAAAAGTGCGCTTTTGAAAGTAATTCTTGAAGAAGAAGTGTATGTTCAACAACCACCCGGATTTGAAATCAAGGATCAAACCGATAAAGTTTTCGCATCAAGGAAAGCTCTTTATGGACTTAAACAAGCACCAAGAGCTTGGTACGAAACTCTATCTCAATTTTTAGTAGATAACGGATTTATCAAAGGAACAATCGACAAAACATTATTCGTAATGAAGAATGGAGAAGATACTCTACTTGTTCAAATTTATGTTGACGATATCATCTTTGGATCGTAAATGAATAAATTATGTGAAAATTTTTGCAAGTTTAATGAAAAGCAAATTTCAAATGAGTATGACGGGAGAATTAAATTATTTCAGATTGCAAGTTAAACAACTAAATCGATGGAATCTTCATTCATCAAACCAAATATACAAGAGAACTTATCAAAAAGTTTGGTATGGAGAAATCTACTCGAATTTCTACACCAATGGGAACCAACATCGTATTAGATGAAGATAAAGAAGGTAAAGATGTTGATCAAACACTCTACAGTATGATGATTGGAAGCTTACTCTATCTTACAAAGAAATAGCCGTAAATATCTTTTAATCGCCGGTGTTTGTGCAAGATTTCACCAAGACCAAAGGAAAGCCATTTCACAGCTTGTGAAGAGAACCTTAAAATATCTAAAAGACACAGATGGAGTTGGTATTTGGTATTCAAAAGAAGGAGAATTCAAGCTAATCTCTTACTCAGATTCAGATTATGCCGATGCAAAGTGACACAGAAAGCACATCGCATACATGTCGCTTATTAGAAATAGACTTGTGTCATGGTTTAGCTAAGCAAAACTCAATCTCAACTTCAACAAAGCAGGTTTAATATATAGCACTGGAAGTTGTTGTGCTCAAGTTTTATGGATCGATAAACAATTAAGAGACTATGGATGTAAGATGGAACAATTCCCATAATGTGTGATAACACAAGTGCAATTGCAATTAATGATAATCCAGCTTTTACACTCAAGAACAAAGCACATTGATGTTCGCCACCACTTTATAAGAGATCATGCAGAGAAAAGGATATAATAGCTTTATGTACTCATCAAGATCACCATGTGCATCTTTACTAAGCCACTAGACAAAGAGAGATTTGCAAAATTAAGAATCGAGTTGGGTATAATCAAAGTCGCTGCCGTAGATTCGCCAAGGGGATTAATCTTTGTTATGTTGGGTGCGCCACTTAACAGATCGGGCCATTGACATCAACAATCTCAAATCGATAAATTGGAAGAATTTGACAGAATCAACAACTTGATAGAACTAAATTATTCCTAAAACTCGACTCAAAGATCGCCACTTTATTCAAATTTGGTCAAAGGTTGATAAGATAAAATCAACAAATGTTATAGCGCATTAAATTGCCACAGCTTCTTTTGTCAGACTTCGTGTACACCCTACTTACATTGTCGAAACAAAGATTTGTATCGGTTATCAAAACCATCATGGAATTTGAAAAAGTTGTACCATCCAACCGCTGTAATATCCTACCTATTTATTTAATCTCTGCTCACACTATTTTTCTTATTAAGAAAACAGATTCTTTTCAAACCTACCCTTCAAATCAAATTTCTTTGTGTTCACACTCAAACAATGGCCTCTCGTAATTGATTCTAAAGATAGACGATTAATCACGATCCGATGAACCGACACTTAAATGTATGAAGTTATGTGTCAAAACACTCTATTAGCCACCAGATACGAGACAAAATCTAAAAGCAACCAGGATTGAACAACATCCTCAAGTTCGCCTCAAATAAAACGATGTGGAAGGCATTTTGCGCTTTGGCAAAATATGCGATTAATCGTGACTCCTTGATTACAACTCGCTCGAGGAGATCGTGATTGTGTTCAATGAAAGAAAGTTACAGATCACTCTTTGGGTTCGCAAATACAACAAAGAACTTCAATAGAGTTAACAACCCTACCATTGGAGAAAGAAGAATTTCTCGCTATGATCACTTCATCTACGGAACCAATCGCACTGGGTGTTCATGTCGACAAAATCAAGCCTCGAGTTTGACATCTCAAAGAGATGGCTCAAAGAACACGTCATTGGAAAATCCAAAGGGATTAATATACTTTCAGAAGAAAATATTTTGCTGATGAATATAATCTGGGACAACATAGAATTTAATTGGGCAGGTTATATTGTCAATCAATTCAAGAAGCAATATTTAGCTGAATTAGAAAGTATGGCAAAAGCTCAAGCTGAAGGACAAGTAACTGATGGCAGATTCCGACTGAAGAAAACTCTTAGTGGAATCATTCAGTTTTATTTGGAAAGAATTAAGGAAGGGAAGCAAGCAAGAGAAACTGTGACATCAAAACAAATCATCAAACAACTTTCCAACATGAAGCAAAGCAAATAACTATGTCTCAAAGAAAGAAATCGAACAAAGAGGAACTAAGCGAAAATCGGGACCATCAAGAAAGATCACTTGTAAGATGCTTGTACCTCAAATCTCAAGCGAGATAGCACCAACTCGAGGGGAACAACAATTGACAATCAAGATATTCAAGACAATGTCAATGCTATTCTTACTTCTCAAACAATAACAACAATACCTCAACAAACGGCACTACCTTCGGGTTTGACAAAGTCATAAGGTCGATGAAAATGAAACTTCAACCGTAAGATTTTCGTGATGCCGCTTATAAATCAAGAAAATCACTTCGAGAAATTGAAGTAAGAGATCTTTACTGCTTTCCTATTAAGGAATTTCTTGACAACTCGCTTCAAAAGGTTTATCGAAAGTTAGCAAAAGAAGAGAATCAGCACATCATCTAAAGACAGCTCCTTGTAAAAAGGATGATGATGATCATGATAGGCCAAGAAAAGAAGTCGATAACACTATCGCTTTTACAAACAATCACTCAACCACAACAACCAAAGACACAAATCGTACTACGTTAGTTAAGCATTGTCGCTGAAAACCGCATAACCGCACAATCAAAGAAGAAAGTGATGAAATCGCATAACTAATGATCATTAATACTCGTGACAAGGATCAAGTTGAAACTACATATGATCCTTCGATTTTCTATCTAAGGAAGAATTGGCCAAAGTTCATGAAAACTTGAAAATAGTACTCACCAAAGAGATACACAGTAATGGTATGTTATCAAACATCTCTCGATATCTTGATTATAGAACTAGAACTCGATGTTTCGTTCATGCAAGACTAGATGATTCACAAATCAAGTTCAAGTTCGCTCAGAGATTGTCTTACTCAAACAACAACTTGAAGATTCAACCGCAAGAGATAGAGAAACTCATGCTCAAGCTCATTGGCATATTAATAAGCATATCTACGGGTTAGAAGCTCAACTTAAGGAAGTACTTGATTCTCAACAACAAATTTCCGTAAGATCAAAAGCAACCCATGCCCTGGTAGATTAGTTATATGATGCCAAAAAGGGGGAAGCTGAAGAAGAAAAGCTGAAATTACTCAGAGAAATGAAGCGACTTGAAGAAGAACTACAAAGATACAGATCGATCCTAAATTTTTGAAGAAAGAGTTAATCGATGATCAACTTATTGCAAAATACAATCAACTCCTGAGAAAGAAGAGTTACTTTACAAAGGATCCGTGGACGCAGCTTTATCAAAGACTACAATCCTATTAAAGCCAAATACAAGGACAGTAACATTTGAGGAATCCTTGAACTACTTTTTTTGTCCGATATTTACTCAAAGCAAAAAATTGCACAACATAAGAAGGATCAAGGATTGAAGATAAATCAAGATCAAAGACAAGGTTGAACAAATGAAACCGATCTAACAGAATTTGAAAATACTATCTCGGAAGACTCAAGCTACCAAAGCTAATTCAAAGGGAGAAGATGGAAAGAAAGTAGTCAAGTTGACTACAACAAGACCTTTTCAAAGGAAGACTCCAAACTTGAAGAAGATTTTGTTTGTATGACAAGGCAAAAGATATGACTTAGTCATGCAAAAAGCTAAGAAGAAGCTCACTCTTTAATCATAGATATTTGAACAAAATGCATGTATCCAGCTTGCTCTCGCTCTATTGAAAACCGCTTTTCGCTTTACATTGTTTCTCATTGTTTTGATCTTTAAGCTTTTCTTTGTGGAGAGTTTTGGCATCATCAAAAAGGGGGAAATTGTTGGAAATAAAATTTTATGTTTTGATGATAATTCATCTTATTTATTATAATGTTATCTTAACTCCCATTGATTAAGTGTCAAGCCACCAAGTAGTGAAAAGCTAAAAGATGTCTAGTAATCGAATGTATAAGATTTATTGTAGTCCTGATCTTTGTATAAGTTACATCGATAAGCAATCAGAATTGATAGTGTGTCGTGAAAACTCAAAATCGGGAATCAATTAGAAAATCGAAATCGCCAAGACAAACAAACTCGACTGTAATACATCTACTCAAGAAGGTAAGTTCACCGAGAGTTACGCACTCGGTTTGCTTATCTTGAAGAATGAAGAACTGAGGACACAGCACTCGCTATTGAAGAATGAAGAACTCGAGGGCACAAACTCGGGCCAGAAGTGTTGACTTATTTCTTAGTTTTGATGATGAGTGCCATACTAGTCAAGCTATAGTGAAAAGGCAAAAAGATGTCTAGATCAATTGTATAGGTTTATTGTAGTTTGATTCATAAATAGGTTTGATCAAACAAGCATTGTAATGGTCACCGACTTCACACCGACTAGTCTAGGTCAAGAGGTAGATAGGTCAAGAGACTAGTCAGAACTCGCCAAGACCGAAGACTCAAGGAGCAATGAGGGCTCAAACTCGCCATGCATGCCAAGGGATCAAACTTAGTAATTAAAGTCAAGGATATGGAATCGCACTTTAGGCAAGTCTGATGACCTAAACTGATTACATATACCTGTGTAAGGTCTAAGTTCCATAAGTTGGATGATGTTTGGAACTTGGTTATAATTAAAAGGTGTAATCTAACTTCACAAATAAAAGTTAGATAAAAGAAATCACCGCATTATATTTTATACACGTAAAATTGTCGTCAATAGATCGATAGGTACTTCAAAGCAGACTAATGAACCTGCTGATATATACCTCGATCAATTCAAAATTATATTGAAGATTACATGGATAAGAATATCCAACTACCTCCGACTTATCAAGAAAATCAAAGGCCGAGATCAAAAAGACGCTGATGATTTATGTTTTTATCCATTGATACAAGTCAGTGGGTGGATGATCGCATCACAAAAAGGAATTTCATAAAGGTTACCCCATGAATAGTGATGTAATGCAAATCGATGGGACAAAAACAAGGAATGGTTACATTTGAATTTCAAATACAAGTCACATGCATTCCTACCTATAAATAGAGGACTTTCAACTCGTAAAACTAGATGATGAATTTTGATAAACATTATGAGATAACTCGAAATAAAACACTATGTCGAACTTATCGGCATAAGGTCACGATCTAGTGAATTTCTTCAAGTGCATTTTGTATTCAAGCTACATCAAGATTACATACTTGAAGACCGCAAGTCGATTATATCATCCTAATCAAGTCACGCAATCAATCATTTACTTGATTCAATCTTTATTTTATAAAGAACTCCACAAGACAAAGAAGCATCCGCTCAGTGTGAAAGATCGTTGTTTGTAGTGAGCCGGTGAAGAGTCAATCCTACCCTTCAAGGACCAAGTGAAGACTCAGAGCAAGAATCCCACCTGCTCCCGGCCAGCTTAGAAGCCAAAGTTATTGGTGAAGGACAAACAACTTAGGAATCTTTGTAAAAGCTACACCAAAGATCTCTAGTGAATTTCCTCCAACATCACAGAGAAGAGTGGACTGACAGTGATTACACCACCTGAACCACTATAAAACTGTTATTTACTTTCAAAGATTTACTTTCTACACTTAGTTTATTTTACACATCAACCTACATCGAATCTAGCAAATCGAAATCACACACATACACCACCGAGTATCTAATACTTGGTATCACACTTAACAACAAGTAACAAGGCTTAATTTTGATATTATTCACCGCACAAATTCAAAGAATCGAATCACAAGAGACTAATCGCTTATCAAGAGTTATCGAGGTCTCAAAGCAGACCATCAAGTACGCAGCCGCCTGGGGCAGCACTTGTGAACTCCAAAGTTTTAAGTGTTAAGTTTATTCACCCCCCTCTAAACTTAACCAAAGCCTTTTCGCGGACCAACAATTGGTATCGAGCAAAGGCTTCGCTCAAGAAATCCTACTTGTTGTGCTTGTGATAATTCTTTGAAACTTTCTTCAAGTTACCGATTTTCAAAACTTGCATCATGGATAACACACAAGATGCTGTAACTATGTTGATGTGTTCTTCTAGATAGATTTGTCGAGTATAAACGCCGAATGCAGCTTACCTTGTCCGCAACTCATGATGAGATGATGGATGTACTAACTGATGGACCACCTGAGATTACCAAGGCAAGAATAGTGGGTGATACAACCGAGTACATTCCTAAACCAAAAAGAGAATGGAATGCGTAAGATGTAAAAAGAGCAAAACTCAACAACATTGCTATTGATATCATTTATAGAACCTTGATAGCAATATGTACATGAAGGTTAAAGATTGCAAAACCGCAAAGGAACTTTGGGACAAGATACATTTGATCTGTGGAAGGCAATCGATGCAATAAAGAAGAATAAAATCGCAGCCGTAAAAGGTTACAAAAGTTCAAGATGTCGCCAAATGAAACCATTGAGCAAATGGAATCAAGATTCAATGCAATCCTCGATGAACTTACTCACGAGTGTAAGTTATTCAAAAGAGGAAATAAACACCAAAATCTTGGAAGCTCTACCGCAAAAAGATGTTTGGAAAATGAAGGTGATCGTAATTGAAGAAATGAGAAAGTTGCATGAAGAAGATACCTTCAAATTGTTTTCGATCTCAAGGCTTATTAATTTAGCAAAAAGCTTGTTCCTCGAGATCGAAAAGGAAGAGCCAAAGACCACCGCATTGGCCGCTTCACATCAAGATGAAACATCGTGGAGGACAAGATGATCTCGGCTGATGAAATGCAAGAGCAGATTGCCCTACCGAGCAAGAAAATCGTGATGATGAAAACCGGAAAGGCCCTTCAAGAAATTTCTACAAAGAGGCCTACCAGGAAGAAGGAAAGAAGAACCAAAGAAAGATAATGACTATCTCAGGCTTTCATTGGTAAGAAACCAGACACTTCAAACCTCGACTGCCTTGATTTAAAACAAGGCAAGGAACTCCGATTATCTTTGCTTCAACCGCAAGAAGCCTCGACATTTTAGACCGATTGTCCGCACTCATCAAGACCAAGAGTCAACAAATGAGACATGGCAAGAAGGCTATGGTTGGTCAAGATGAATCAGGTATGAAGTGGAATCAAAAGTGGAAATGAATCGATGACACAAAGATCGTTCCCCCGATATGGAAGATTATGCTTTGATGGCCAATATGGATGAAACTCGAGGAGGTATACAACATCAGATCTATCAATACTCCCGCTGGAAGTGATTGTGAATCAACTCGTTCAAATCCTAGAAATTCGACAATAATGAGACTTTGATGCCATCCTTAATCAATCGAGGATAATACAACTGCTATGAGATTGTGAAGGTCAAAAAGAAGCTCTTGAGTTAGAAGTTGGAAGATTGAAAGTCGAATTAAGTGGTTCTCGCGGGTAAGGAAAAGATGTTGACAGACCGCTGTAAGCCTCGCCGATCATCCAAAGAAATTTCTCGACTGCTGAACCATCCGGTTCCTCCGCCGCATACAAATCGGAAAGCCTTACGGTGATGTAACAGGGCTTGATTTGGAACTCAACACTCTAACAAGAGTGGATCCAAAGAAGGTCACCAACCGAGTACCGCACTGGTCCTAAGTTTGTACTTGCACTAGATCCAACTCCCAAGAAGGTTGGCTGAGGCAAGAAACTCCAATGAGAATGCTTCAAGGAAGCAAAATCGTAAGTCAAAGAAGTCAACAAATTTAATAGAAAGAGTAAATCTAAAAATAGATCATTGGCCTTCTAAGTCAGCCGATAGCGCACTGCTACCAAGTCCGCTGACTACGTATGGTAAGAAACAGAAATATTCTAAGGATAAGAATCCAAAACCCCAAAATGTTAATCATTTAAAGGATACTTATCTCGTGGGGGAAGTGGTAGACTGCTCCTCACCGATGATGATTGGAATATTCCTCGCATCTAATGCTAGAAACAAGAAGTACAACCATGCCGCTAGTGGTAAAACTTAAGCAATGGAATCAAGAAAGGACTCAAGAGAGGACTTATAAAAGGCCTCACAGGACCTCAAAGCAGACTCCATATTACAGTGGTCGTTCCTAATGTGACAAAGAAACTAATGGTTATGCTAATGTTTCTCGACAACCAAAGTCACTTCAAACAAAGATTATAAACCAAAAGGCCGTAAAAACATATGTGATTCCTACACAACCCAATCGTTGAACTTATGGATGTGTGGAATACATGTATGAACCAAAGTATGACACATTCGTGAGAAGACCTTATGGAAACATACCAAGTGGTCATGCTTACATCGATTACTATGGACCCAAACAGTTTTGGTACCTAAAATGCATTAACTTTGTTTTGTAGGTGTCCGGTACTTTGACAAAGGATGTTCCAGATACATGACAAAGAATAAGCACTGCTTAACAAACTTTGTGGCAAAAGATGGTCCAAGGGTAAATTTTGGCAACAAGAATACACCTGATATACAAGAGGATATGGCACACTTGTGAGGAATGGACTTACAATCAAGAATGTTTCATATGTGGAAAGACTGACTACAACTTATCGAGCACCGACAATTCTCAGACAAGGATACAATGTCACTTTTGACAAAAACAACCTGATTGTCATTGGTGAAAGAGGTGATCAAGTTGTACTTGCTGGGTAAAGACAACAAAATATGTATGTTGTGGATGGGTCTCATCATAGCCTGCCAGAATCACGATTGTGCATACCAAGTCGAACTCAATTGGCTATGGCACAAGAAGTTGAATCATTTAAACTTTGATGATATCAATCACCTGGTGAAGAAGAAGTCGTGATTGGTTTACCCGAGATCACATTCAAAAAGGATGCTATATGTGATGCATGTCAAATAGGTAAACAGATAAAGTCAAGCTTCAAGTCAAAACCAAACAATCAACTAATAGAGTGTTGAGCCGATGCATATGGATCTTTTGGACCAATAACTCCAACAAGTGTAACAGAAAGAAGTACACTTTAGTAGTTGTGGATGATTATTCAAGGTACACTTGGGTGATTTTTATGAACAAGAAAAGTGAAACACCTCAAAGCATGCCTAATCTTTTGAAAGAGATTACAAAATGAGAAAAGTTTAACAAAGAATAAAGATAAGATCGATCAGTGGTAATCAATTTCAACAAAGTAATAAGAGAATACTGTGAATGTAATGTTCTACATCAACTTGTCAGTCATTACACCTCAAAGAAACGGGGTTGCCGAAAGAAGAAACAGACTTTAAAGGAAGCAGTGAAGAACAATGATCCGTGAAGCATTGCTACCGAAAGATATTAACAAGCAATAATACAAAGATGCTATACACAAAACAGTAATATCAAGAAACAAGAAGTCACTAAGACACCTTACGAGGTTTGGAATGGAAGGAAACCTAACATATCCTATTTTCATCCATTTTGAAGCAAATGTTTTATTCTAAATCATAAGGTACATTTGAAAACATTCCAACCAAAATCGATGAAGGAATTTTCTTGGGATATTCTTCACAACAGAGCATTCAGGGTACTGAACAAAAGGTCACTAAAACATGAAGAAACAATCCATGTTGAGTTTGATGAACCTAAGTTTATCGGGTATAAGATGAAGATTGTGAACTCACGAGAATCAACAAATCACCGATCCAGATTGTGTCGGGTTTTGGAAAGATTCAATGACTTAAAAGTTTCGAGCATCGCTCAATAACACCCTCCGGTAATGTTACCGATGCAACAATCAAGCATTTCAAGGATCTCGCTGAACCCCTCGTAGGTTAAGCTACAAAGCAGACTTATCAAGATGAGGTTCCCGATAATCAAAATAATCGTAATCCACAATGAAAGCAGGAATCACCCCACCAACAAGTTATTGGCAATGTACAGCAAAAAGGTGTGAGAACTGTAAGACAACCGGAAGCTATGTTTACTTGTTTTCTATCTCAAATGGAACCTAAAGTCGCTGAAGAAGCAATTTTAGATCCAGATTGATAATTGCTATGCAAGAAGAATTAAATGAATTTGAAAGAAATCAAGTTTGACACTAGTTGAAAGGCCAAGTTATGCAAATATCATTGGTACTAAAATGGGTATACGTAAATAAACTTGATGAATCTGGGTACCACTGTAAGGAATAAGGCCGCACTAGTTGCAAAAAGGCTATTCTCAAGTCAAGGAATAGATTTTGATGAAACTTATGCACCTGCTAAAAGATTGAAGCTATCGATTATTCTTGGCACATGCCGCATATAAGAACTTCAAAGTATATCAAATGGATGTCAAAAGTGCATTTCATGAATGGTATTCTAGATGAGGAAGTGTATGTACAAAGAACCTCCTGGATTTGAAGTTAAAGATCAAGAAGATAAAGTGTATAGACTCAACAAAGCACTTTATGGATTGAAACAAGCATCAAGAGCATGGTATGAGACTGCCTCGATTCTGGTGGACAATGGTTTTACAAAAGGCACCATTGACAAGACATTTTTCGTAATCAAGAAGAAGGAACAAAGACTACTGGTACTCGATTTATGTTGATGACATAATCTTGGTTCTCAAATGATTTACTTTGTGAAAAGTTTGCAAATCTAATGAAGAGCAAATTCCAAATGAGTATGATGGGAGAAATGAATTACTTTTGGGATTGCAAGTTAAACAAATGAAAGATGGAATCTTCATTCATCAAACCAAAGACAATTTGTGTAATTGTTTTTAATAATGAATGACAGAATTTATCTCACCTTATTACTTGCTTTGTGCTTGTAAAGTAATACATCGCCGCAAACCCTAAGTATATCTCAGATGTAATCACTTAACTCAAAGGTATGGATTACACGTGAGGATTGAGTTAGTGGTGATATACTTAAATCATTAGTCCGTGGAACTTAATCGTAGTTTAGGTCTCTTGATTAAAACACCAATAATGCGCCTGCACACCTTGTGTGGGTGTGATAGTCTTATCCGGACTGCCGGTAGGGTACCTACGCTGGGGCATTTATATATGATGGCATTCATATAGATCGACCGATTTAATCAGATTTCTCGTATAATTCCGTAATCGAGGAATCTTATTAAATCATTAGATGATCATATATGGATCAACCTTAATCCCGGTGATCACAGATGCCGCTTGTCCCGGGTAGTGTTTGATGTGTTAGTTACGGTTCACTTTAATATGTGTTCCAAGCCACTTCTCATTGGCACTATCTCCGCATTTAGTGAGTAGTTCTCGATTTTCACAGCATATGGAATCCATTCCTTCCTCAAGGGAAGTAGAGAGACAAATTCCCTTGTTTGTTAGCCCTAAGAAAGTGATCGATCCCGGAGTTCACATTTGACTAATTAGCTACTAGTCGATATGTGTACTAATTGATCATTGTGGGTTAATGGTAAATAAGGATAAGATATTCTCGAGTCGGGTTCACGGAGACTTCCCACCGTAATGGACAATGGCATGAGGGTTAATCCGTATGTAGTGATTATATCAATGGACGCTATTCACTCTATGGGTTGAGTATAAGTATACATCTATAATCGGTAGAGTTCAGCCGGGTTTATGGTATGCGTAATCCCGAATTAATAATTAATGTACTTTCTGCTCGATGAATAATAATTAATTATTGAGCTACCTCAAGTTATAGTCCCATGGTCCCCGATGCGGCTTCGTAATTCGGACTAGTAATCTTGTTACTTGGGCCTCAAAGATAATTAATTGGTCGGCTAATTAATTGATATGCATGTATATTATTTAGTTGGGCTAAATAATATAATACACATAAAAGACATTTTATGTGGGCTTTTTGACCCTAAAGGTGGCGCCAATATCATCATTTAATTAGAGAGAAATTAGTTTTCTTGATAATTATTTGACATGTGATTTATCTTTTATTTGTTAAATGATAATTCATGGAATATTAGATAATAATATGATTTATCCTAATTTGTTTGGGATAATCATTTTATTTATCTTTTATTTGAAAAAGGATTAATGTGATAATTATCACTTAATTATTTAATCCTTGAGGACATTGATTACTCTCCTATATAAAGAGAGTTCTCCCAAGTCTAATGGCAAGGTACTATTCACGTCACTATTCACCGAGAGAAATTGGCCAAAAAAATTTCGCCTCTATTCTTAGGGTTCGAGTTGGAAAATCTTCGGATTTTTCTCGCTTGCATATCAAGGAGGCTCGTAGATCAAGAAGGGTGTCCACCAACCGCTGCTTGAGAACACATCGGAAGATCAAGGCTTCTCTTCCCTATATTGGTAACATGATCTTAACCCCTTGTAGTAGTTTAAGTCCTTTAATTATGTGTTTGATATATAAATCGTGATCCATCCACGCGCGCAGATCTAATTCGCTTAGATCTAAGAACCCGCATCCTTCATGTGGTATCGTGAGACAGTTCCACGATTTATATAGTCATAATCATAATTAAACGATTTAAAGGAGTGGAATTGCATGTAGGTGATATTTTACTTATTATTATGTATTAATAATTTTTAAATTGCTATGGTTGAAGAGATGGATTGGGGTTGGCACTGCTTTCCCGTTAGATCTATTGTAAAACTCATATAAACGATGAAAATTCGTTCATATGAGATAGGAAATTATGTAATTCATGTATTATTGCAATTTTAATTTCCAGAAAATAGATCTGTACATTAGCTGTTTAGTCTTTTCGTTTTTTCCGTTGTTTGAGCCGTTAAAACGAAGATCCTCCGGTCAGAATCAAGATTGGAAGTTGATGAACAATCCCACAAATTTTGGTGTCGATCAGAGTCCGTTTGGGTTTCCGCTCGTTGCTGCGAAGTGGCTGCTGTAACAGAAAACGCAGGATTCACAGAAACCCTAACTGTGACTTCTTCGATTTTCTGGGAAACAATTGACCGTTCAAATTAAAATCCGACCGGTCAGATCGATAATCATGGAGTTTTGACGTGAGATAAAATTTTCAGGACGATCGATTCATCTTGATCCCCGATCGGCCTCGGAAGTAAATGATGCGCTGCTGTAAGAGTCTGTTTCAGCAGCAAGTTGGGCGGCTCACTGAGGAATATTGACAAGTCAAAGCTCCAATCCGACCGTCCCATCTTCAAGTCCGAAGAATGAAGATCAGATCTGGAAAGTTTCGTCCCGATCCGAGTTCGCTTGATATTCCGATCGTCGAAGATTCTTAACAGCTGCAGATTAGGTTTTAATTTATTTTCGAGTAGATTAGTTACGGGGTGCCAACGGTCCATCTCGGTGTTTATTTTCCGCACTAGTATACATGTGTAGATTGTATGAGTAGAACCGAAAATTGCCATGACATGCATCATATCATGAATTCCACTCCATATGCATACATGTAGAAATTAATTCGAGGAATTAGTTAGGCATGTATAAAACACACGATTAGTTTTAATTAATTGTTTGATATTAATTAGAAACTAATTAGGTAAAACCGAGGAACACGGGTTTTTTCAATCGCCGAGGTTGGGTGATGGATTCTCGTGAATCCCACTCGCGAAAGCATAAGGAGTAAAATCCCAAACCTCGTGGGTTAAGGTGTTGATTCTGGTGAATTCCACCTTACCTAAGACGAGATTACGCTTTTGTTCCGTAGTGTCTACGTGAATGTTTGATGTTTAAGGATTGATAATCACGGGCAAACAGTTCGAAAGTGGTTTAACCACGGTTGGGTGGTCAACAAAGAGCTACGGCTCAATCGACTTCACCTCCACGCGTGGCGCTTGCACGGGGTCCGCAATACCGAGCCATCCGAAGAGCCGCTACGGCTCAACGGAGCTCTCCTAGCCTTGACCCGTCCGACGGCCACATATGTTCTAACGACAGGTCGGGTGGGCTAGCCCACATAACCGACAACATTCGGGCCTATGATTTATTGTTCCTTAATGAAACATCAAGTCCAAAAACGTGATCAAGAAACCCACCACTTTTTCAAAATATTGAGCGAGCGGAGAGGCGACAAATGACCCCACGGCCTCTATCGCTGACACAAGCAACGTGAGAGAATGGTGACGCCGTGTCGGCTTTGATTTCGCCCCTAAGGAAGGCCTTCACCGCTATCAAAATTCAAGGCTTGGTCTCCGAAAGGATAGGATTTTGGGTACTGCTGGGTCACCGACCGACCCTAAGGCGGCACACTGGGGTCTACCTAAAAATCGAGACAAAAGAGGGTCACACTCATAAAGGGTATTTTTGGTAGTACCTTGGCTGAAAAGGAAAGGTGATTGACGATCACAAATGAGATGTTCGATTCTCAACTGATCTTCAATATTAATCGAAACCTCTTTGACCTACCCTAAGGCGCACCGAGGCATTAGATTAAATCCTTGGAACGGTAGGATAGACTATAAGTACTTAGTTTATGTTCCTAAAATTTTAGTAGTGTATGATTTGGATTTATTTTCTCACAAATTTTATTTACAACCAGAATATATATATCTCTCTAAGTGCTAGACTCAAGTAGTGTAAAATTGACTAGTAATGACTTCTAAAAGTGGTAAGTAATCGAACGTTGTATTTATTAATCTCACATACGATTAATTTTTCGGAAGAGATATTTCTCTCAAGCCTTCAAAACTTAAGTGACGAAATAGGCATAAAATCGCCCACCACTGCGTGCGTAACGAGAGACAACCGTAGTTAGTTTGAAAGATGATCGGGACGATAAAATTCTTCTAGTGAATTGTGTAAAGGTCTACACGAGAAATTTTCTCGATAGAAAATTGAGAATCATAAATTAAAGTGTCGCTAGTTAGACGGTATTTGGAACCGATAAACTAGTGAGCTTTTATACTATGTTTTTCCTCGATTTATTAGAAAATCAGCCCCACTGGTAACACTTTCATTAGACATCCTACGCTCACGAGTAGTGTCTACTCAAACGAATCGCTAGTTCAAGACTATTCCCTTTAAGGAAAGTTAAGAATGGGAAAGAATGTCTATAAGTGTTAATCATCTTAACTAAAGTTTTGAGGCTAAACCAAACATTAATTAAAGAAAGTATAGATAAGGAAAGTGATTTCGATCACTAACCAATGAATCCTTAGCGACTTTCTTAACCGAGTAACTTGACTCAAAGGGCTTAGTTCTTTGGAAGAACAATAAATAAATCGCATTATTAATAAAGTAACAACGGGCGCAAAGAATTTCAAATTTAATATAGTGGGAGTGATATAAGGAAATGAATTTCGATTCTATCCTTGAATATCACAGTAAAAATTTATTTTTCACTTACGTATTCGCTGAAACAATTGATTTCACTTTCAACTCGATATATTGTTGCCACATAGAAAGTGAATATGACATTTGTAGTACTTAATCCGAGACTCGACTTTTGTTTGATAAAGTCGTAACCACTTAGAATAAATTAATAAGTACGTAACACATCTAAAACTATTAAAGGTAAAAGGTTTCCGATAAGATAAACGACCTTTCAATATCTATTAATTAGTGCATATATCCTGTAGACAAGACCTCGCTGACCGCTAAGGGTGATTCCTATCTCCCGCCTTTGAACACTATCTCAAAGGAACAATGACTAAGTTTCTTTTCAATCGAAAGGGTAATAGTTTTGAAGGGTAACATAGCTTGTTCACCATGACCTTCGGGTCTAGTGAGAGATACAAGCTAGTGGAGATTTTGAGTGGTGACATTCTGTCTCGATAACTACTCAAAACACCGGTTGGTTTATCGAAAGAATACGAGGAGGTGTCTCTGATTTTAGCAGAGAATAGAGTATTCCATGCTCGTAAATAGGCTATCGATAGTCTGGGACTCGATGCTCGGCCCGCTTCCTAAAGGGAATGTTTCTCACCGAGGAAGAAACCATAGACTTGCCCTATATAGTTATTGATATGCTACAATACACCGCTAAACTCGATTAAGATAATTGCTGTAAAATAACGGTTAACATTATTATGTAAACCGAGAAGTCTACCTAGAAGATGCTAGTGAGTTTATGGATAAGAGTGAATTCGGTTCACACCACTTCCATAAATGTAGGCATTTAGCATTTAATGCTTAAAGGTAGGATCGAAATTTTGCGATACGCTCAGATTGTGACTGCTTGTGAAACATCTTAATGAGACGAGTGAAGGTTGATTATAAGATTCTTGAGATCGTAAAGTGACGGTTGAACTGCCACAAGCCTTCTCGATAGAATCTATAAGTAACAACCTTAAACCTTGAGTACGGTTACCCAAAGGTAGTTACTATCTCGATTTAATCGCACCACATCATCGGTTGTTGGTGATTACACCGATAAATACTACTAGATCGTAATGTCAATCCACCCAAGACACAAAGTGGGAGTATGGTTTAACCGCTGACCCATTGTGATTTTGTGGACTTTATAATCATTGGGTGATTGATAACCTATGGCTCTTGGTGGGTCAGATAGATTCTCGATTATAGAGGTTGGTTTGAAAACCTTAACCCTGTGAATGGAGTTTTGGTACTCCAGCTGCTTTCACTTTCTTGTAACCACCGAGTGTCTCAGCCCAAAGGGGAGCAATTGATCTACACGAAAAGAGTCGAATGAATAGGAAAGTTTAAACTTTCAAATAAGAAAGTTGAGTGGTATAGGGTGATTCCCTCACAAGTGTAGAGAGTTAACTGCACCTTGAACTCTCTCACCACTCGCCTTGCTAGATTTCGTTAGAAAGCGTAAAATAGGGGTGATTCCCCGAGACTTTCTTGTCGAACAACGGAATCAATTCATTCGTAATGTATGGTTTTAGCTAAGAATGAATAACGGATTCGCTATAAAGGCGTAAGATAGGGGTGATTCCCAAGACCTTTTTTAAGTAGACTAACGATATCTTAATTCATTCGTAAAGAACCTTTGGTAGAGGCTCTCACCATGGCTTATATCCTTTGTGGATTTAAGAGAACCTCTCGGTCATTTAAAAGTCACATGTTTTAAAATATGTGAATTTGACCAAAATATTGATAAGTCTTTCGTAGACTCGATATCAATATTGGTAAAGTAGTAGTATTAGTGTTCATGAATGATAACACTAAAACGGTTGGAAACAATGGGTGTGCTATCTCAAGTCGGAAATCGACACGCCAGATTCTCTCGATGAGAGAATTGACTATATTCTAAGAATTTGATTCGGTCAAATTCACAAGAATGAGTCATTGGCTATCCCACCTATCTTATTGAATAAGATGATTATGCATATACGGTTGCAAAGATTCATCGAGAGTAGTCCTACCCTACCTCTCGTGAATGATTCTCTAAATCTCCGGATAAAGAGAAAATGGGATGTAGTCTCTCTGATAACGGCAAGTCAGTTATTATAAGTCAATAGTAATCGAATCTTGATTTGAGCAATAAGTAGCGCTTTAGTACGCCCTCAAGTATCTTTAGAGAACGAGGAATCATATGCTTGTATATTCAGTGCAAACTTGAATATGGTTGATTACACCGATTCGACTTGTAGTCGATTAAGGATGATCATTACGCTGATCTCGGCCTGTTTACTCATAGTGCTTAGAATTTCCTTTTGTCTCCGGAGTAATTCCAGTGTCCGATAAGTCGATATCACTTCATTGTGAAAACAAAGAAGAAATAGCTTAGAAGGATCTTCTCACTACCAGAGGTCAAAAGCATATTGAGAGAGAGTACCGCCGATTAGATGGACCGCAACGCTTTCGCCTCGGGCCGACAACCAAATCGACGCTGTACCAAGTCCGGTGCTTGAGGGTACGGCATTGAGGAATATATCTCATCCGCTTAGAGCAAGTGGGAGAGTGTTGTGAATAAGATGAGAAAGGGTGTGCTCTAAAACAATCGCTGCTTGTCATTTCGCAAGTGGGAGATTGTTAGTGTAGTGTCCCGAAAGACAATTTGTGTAATTGTTTTTAATAATGAATGACAGAATTTATCTCACCTTATTACTTGCTTTGTGCTTGTAAAGTAATACATCGCCGCAAACCCTAAGTATATCTCAGATGTAACTCACTTAACTCAAAGGTATGGATTACACGTGAGGATTGAGTTAGTGGTGATATACTTAAATCATTAGTCCGTGGTGAACTTAATCGAGTTTAGGGTCTCTTGATTAAAACACCAATAATGCGCCTGCAACACCTTAGGTGTGATAGTCTTATCCGGACTGCCGGTAGAGGGTACCTACGCTGGGCATTTATATATGATGGCATTCATATAGATCGACCGATTTAATCAGATTTCTCGTATAATTCCGTAATCGAGGAATCTTATTAAATCATTAGATGATCATATATGGATCAACCTTAATCCCGAGGTGATCACAGATGCCGCTTGTCCCGGGTAGTGTTTGATGTGTTAGTTACGGTTCACTTTAATATGTGTTCCAAGCCACTTCTCATTGGCACTATCTCCGCATTTAGTGAGTAGTTCTGATTTTCACAGACATGGAATCCATTCCTTCCTCAAGGGAAGTAGAGAGACAAATTCCTTTGTTTGTTAGCCCTAAGAAAGTGATCGATCCCGGAGTTCACATTTGACTAATTAGCTACTAGTCGATATGTGTACTAATTGATCATTGTGGGTTAATGGTAAATAAGGATAAGATATTCTCGAGTCGGGTTCACGGAGACTTCCCACCGTAAATGACAAATGGCATGAGGGTTAATCCGTATGTAGTGATTATATCAATGGACGCTATTCACTCTACGGGTTGAGTATAAGTATACATCTATAATCGGTAGAGTTCGGGCCGGGTTTATGGTATGCGTAATCCCGAATTAATAATTAATGTACTTTCTTCGCTCGATGAATAATTAATTATTGAGCTACCGTTATAGTCCATGGTCCCCGATGTGGCTTCGTAATTCGACTAGTAATCTTGTTACTTGGGCCTCAAAGATAATTAATTGGTCGGGCTAATTAATTGATATGCATGGATATTATTTAGTTGGGCTAAATAATATAATACACATAAAAGACATTTTATGTGGGCTTTTTGACCCTAAAGGTGGCGCCAATATCATCATTTAATTGTAGAGAGAAATTAGTTTTCTTGGATAATTATTTGACATGTGATTTATCTTTTATTTGTTAAATGATAATTCATGGAATATTAGATAATAATATGATTTATCCTAATTTGTTTGGGATAATCATTTTATTTATCTTTTATTTGAAAAAGGATTAATGTGATAATTATCACTTAATTATTTAATCCTTGAGGACATTGATTACTCTCCTATATAAAGAGAGTTCTCCCAAGTCTAATGGCAAGGTACTATTCACGCTACTATTCACCGAGAGAAATTGGCCAAAAATTTCGCCTCTATTCTTAGGGTTCGAGTTGGAAAATCTTCGGATTTTTCTCTGCTTGCATATCAAGGAGGCTCGTAGATCAAGAAGGGTGTCCACCAACCGCTTGAGAACACATCGGAAGATCAAGGCTTCTCTTCCTATATTGGTAACATGATCTTAACCCCTTGTAGTAGTTTAAGTCCTTTAATTATGTGTTTTGATATATAAATCGTGATCCATCCACGCGATCTATCTAATTGCTTAGATCTAAGAACCTCGCATCCTATCACCTCGCCGAATAACGTTACTCACCAAATTTTATTAAAGTCAAAAAGCGCTTTACGGATATTTATTCTATCCTTTATTACCATGGTTAACATGATCTAACGGGTTACAAACGTTATGGAGGAGTAATGGGGTCACGGTCAAGACAAAGATTTATTCGGGATTAATCGTGGTTACATCAATGTACGCGGCAATCGGCTGGGCCATAACTAATCACCGCTTCATTTATACGGCTATCACACGCCAGCATTCTCTACTTGCAAATCGCTTTTATCACTACGATTTCTACATCGCGGTGAACACAGATTTGAGAATCAATCTTCTTCATCTTATTCTTCTCAAACAAATGGCGGAAAAGGTTGATGTCCGTGATTGAATCAAGCCAAAGTGTTAGAGGCTTTGTTGAGGATGCAAACAGAATCGAATCGCCATTAACATTGGTCAAAGAATAAGGAGATATGCCGGTCCTCGAGAATGTGCTCAATATAAGACTCCGAGACAATTTCTTACACAAATGTTGTCGGGCTTCGAGAAACATTCAAATACAGAAGGAACTCAAGCTTTTAAACCGCTGTGAATGGGCAAGAATTGAAGTTTCCTACCATCGAGGGAAGTCTTTGGATTTGATGAAGTTGTGGATGGCCCACCAACTCAAGCAATGGGATTGGACAGAATGGCGCTTGTTGATCGATCAAAACAAATACAACCACCAAATCCATTCCAGAATCAACTCGCAAACATATTGGAAGTGAATACGCTTTCTCCGGAGCAAACTCATTGCTAAAAACATACTTGACTAGTTGAAGTATGGATACTCTATCGTGACCCACGATAGAGTTGATGATAATCATTCATAGAGCATGAAGTTTGATTGGGCTGGTTACTTCATTCACTATATGAAGAAGATTTTCAAGGAGGAAAAAGAGGAAAGAGGAAATCCAAGGCCTTGCCCTTAGGATTAATGGTTCGCACTCGCCGAATCATTTGGAAATCCCTCGATGTAGCACTCCGAGAAGATAAATCATTCTAGATACAAGTTAGGAAATTGATTATACTATTCCCCGGTCTGGATGATGATGAAGAGGTTGGCGGGAGAGGTCACGATGATGATAATGGTGGAGATGATGGTGATGCTGGTGGTGAGCAAATCAAGCAACCTAAAAGAAATCTTAAACCCCGCCGCACTAAAGAAAGCCGAGAAAAAGAAAGGGTGGAGACACAAGGAAGATAATCAAGTGTTAAAACCTTCAAAGAAGACAAGAAGCAAACATCACAGATTGCCGAAGTCACCGAGGGTCCAGCAGGTTACTGACCCTGCTGTTGCTGCAAGAAGAACAGTTGTTGAAATCTTGAGGGAACAACAAAAGGAAGCCAGTAGAAAGAGGAAGTCTACTGTGGCTGAAAAAGATGATGAACCCCTTTCCAAGAGGAGAAAAGAAATCATTCATAAACAGAAACATGGAAAAGGGAAAGAATCAAAAACTTGAAGCTCAAAGAATCCAAGAGGAAGCATCAAGAGAAGAGGAAGAAGAGGCTATTGAGGCCGAGCCGCTGACCATAATCAAGCCTCGCGAGATTATCACTTTCACCAAGAGGTTGTCAAGTCTAGTGATGTCGACAAAGTTGTTGTTGAGCAACTGTTGAAGATATACAGCCAGCTTCATCGACTCCCGAGCCTGGGCCAGAGTATTCCATCAAGAACCACAAAGAAACCACCGAACTCGAACTCCTGTGGTAGTTGAAGAGGTAATTGAAGACTTGGTCAAGACCCCAAAATGTGGCAAGAACTCGTGGGAAGAGCAAATGCCGACCTCTCGCCGATGAGCATGTAAGTCGTGGGAACCAAGTGTGGTACAGATGGAAGTAGTAGGCACAAATGTACAACCTCAAAGAACCTACTGACTTTTAGAACATCCGTTGAAGAAACCATGAACTTACTTGTGAGGCTTTTGAGGTCAAAGAAGAATCAACCTCGCCATTAGAAAGCCATCTATGCCATATGAGAAGGCATCTAGAAAGTGGCAAAGTAGATCCTAACTTCAAAAAGGTGCAAAACTACTTTCAAAGGAAGTTTGGATTCTACAAGAGACAGAAACCAAATTTACGATCCAATGAGTGGATTTGAAGAATGGGCATTTGAGCAAATAGTGTGGATGTACTGCTGGATTTGATAGACACTCTCATGCTACAATCCAGCCGATGGATCTTTTGGATGAAGGAAAGAAAAGTGAGCTATTATGTTCAGAGATCCAAAGTTTACACTGCATGCTGATTCATCGATTCTCGATGATGATTCCCTATGTTTCCTGGGGAGACCAAAGTGAGTGGCTAGAGAAACAACAAATGAAGCTACCGTCAAGAAGCCACCGATATCATATGTAGCTGTAACCCACTGAGATCGGGTAAGTCTCGCCGAGGCCGCCAAGAGATCGGGTGAGATGGACGAGGATCTACAGGATCTCACCATGGATGATCTAGAGGCTTTGATCAATGAAGGAATTAATTTGAGTGATGGTAGGCTAGTCGATGAATCTTCTACATTCCATGTTGTGTGAGCCTATCGCACAAACCAAGTCGAACAAAGTGAGGATTTGGATGGAGAAAAGGTTACCGATTTCAATGAACCTAGTGCCGCCTCGTAAGAGTCCATTGAATATCAAGATGGATTTGACTTTGAGGGCACTCTTACTAAAACTACCATCATCCCGCACAAGATTGGTCATGCGTATGATTCCAATTGATAATGAGGCTATATTCAATCCACAGAGAATTGAAGAGGAGGTACAGTTGTTTGAGTCTCAAACAAAGACTGACAAAAGTTAGAACAAACTTTGGGTTTGGAGGAAACCCCGCTATTGCCGGTAAGGTCATTGTAGTGAGCCACTCGAGACAAGACCACCGGGCGGAAAGATGGTCAACAGATCGTTAATGAGGATGAGCAAACATACGGACTTTGACTTTGTGTGATGAGGAGTTTCGATGCCTCAAGAAGAAAATGTTGTTGTTGATCCACCTCGCATTTGTACTGCTTTTGAAGAACTCCGCCTTGATCCTATTCTGAGGAATATGAAGGACCTAATCTCGCCGGTTCAGATAGAGTTGGGCAGTTGGTTGTAAGCAATCGAGGCCACAAAGACAATGTCAGGAGCCTCACCACGGCTTACCGGTGGAAGAATGACCAAAGAAAGTGCCGCTGAGGTGTTGAATGAGTTAAGAATCGTGAGGCATAATATGCAATGGCTTAAGACTCAATCGACAGACAAGAACAGTAGATTTGAAGAATCGATGAAGATGGTGAATGAAAATGATAATCTACTACCACAGCTTGTTTCAAACTTCACATCTACTCAAAATGCCGTGGAATGATCCGATACTAGATGCGAGGGGAATCAAGGTTGGAAATATCGCCAAAGACAAGTTTCGAAAGACCAATTCATTTCTATCCATCGTAAACTTGATAATCTTGTCGAAACCCCTAAACCTCGCCGAGCCTATCACCGCACAACAACCTCGCTTTGCCTCGATCCTAAACTTATCGAAAGAATCAACCTACTGGAGGAGACCTGCAATCAAGGATTACCGCAATTGATACAAGAACCGGAGTTATAGAAGGTCAATTGAATAGAGTGGTCATCTCACAAGAAGGTATTCATGGCCTCATATCCCGCTTTGTTGATGATGTCACTAAGGGGGAAGAGGCTGATCACCGCAAAGAAAAGAGGCCGCTAGACTTTGCAAAGAAAAAATATGGGAGGATGAGATTAATGCTCTCGTGCAACCTCGCACCGGCAGAGTTCAACTTATCGATGATCTCCTTAGACAATACAAGAAAGAATACTATAATGTATGAGACCTTATCATGACACGGGATATCATGAAGGTCTAAACTCTTTCTTGGCATTGAAATTTTGGGAAGCAAGAGTCGGAGCTTTAAGGGCATCTTACAGGAGGCAGGCGAGGTGGAAGAGGTGGAAGAGTGGGCAGAGGTGATAGGATCTTACCTATCACAAAAGCAAAGGACTCACTTGATGAATTCAAAGAATCAGACATGAAGTTTGGATTCAGTGGTGAATGATATCAATCTTATCCTCGCTCTCAAGCTTGAACTGTGGAAACAAGTTAATCCCTTACATTGATTTTACTTTGATTGAAAATGAGTGGATGAGGGATATGATAGAACAAATCGTGAGCCTATCAAGAGCAAGTCGAGAAGGCTAGACAAGAAAGAGAAAAGAGACAATAGATCAAAGATACCTACATTACTTTATCTTTGTCAGATCTAGTTTGTAATAGCTTTGAACAAATGATTTTAATGAAAGATGAATATTTGTTCTGCTTTTGTCTTAATCTTTTTTGCTTTGTCGACAGTGAGGGGTAGGGCATCATCACCAAAAAGGGGGAAATTGTTGGACTTATTTCTTAGTTTTGATGATGAGTGCCATACTAGCCGTTATTGTGCAAAGGCAAAAAGATGTCTAGATCAATTGTATAGGTTTATCGAGTTTGATTCATAAATAGGTTTGATCAAACAAGATTGTAATGGTCACCGACTTGGCCACAGACTAGTCTAGGTCAAGTAGGTAGATAGGTCAAGAGACTAGTCAGAACTCCGTCAAGACCAAGACCAAGGCCGAGGGGCTCAAACTCGCCATGGTATGGCCATGGATCAAACTTAGTAATTAAAGTCAAGGATATGGAATCGTAATTTAGGCAAGTCTCGTGATGACCTAAACTCGATTACATATACCTTGTGTGTATGGTCTAAGTTCCATAAGTTGGATGATGTTTGGAACTTGGTTATAATTAAAAGGTGTAATCTAACTTCACAAATAAAAGTTAGATAAAAGAAATCACCAGATTATATTTTATACACAAAGAATTGTCGTTCAAAGACCGATGAACCTCGCCGATATATACCTCGATCAATTCAAAATTATATTGGAAGATTACATGGATAAGAATGCCCAACTACCTCTCGACTTATCAAGAAAATCAAAGGCCGAGATCAAAAAGACGCTGATGATTTATGTTTTTATCCATTGATACAAGTCAGTGGTGGATTGATCGCATCACAAAAAGGAATTCGACAAAGTCACCCCATGAATAGTGATGTAATGCAAATCGATGACAAAAACAAGGAACGGTTACATTTGAATTTCAAATACAAGTCACATGCATTCCTACCTATAAATAGTGGACTTTCAACTCGTAAACTAGATGATGAATTTTGGATAAACTTTACGAGATAACTCGAGTTGAAAACACCCCACGAACTTAATCGAGCATAAGGTCGCTGATCTAGTGAATTTCTTCAAGTGCATTCTCAGATTCAAGCTACATCAAGATTACATACTTGAAGACCGCAGTCGCCGATTATATCATCCTAATCAAGTCGCCGCAAATCGAATCATTTACTTGATTCAATCTTTATTTTATAAAGAACTCGCCAAGACAAAGTGAAGCATCCGGCTGGGTGTGAAAGATCGTTGTTTGTGGTGAGCCGTGAAGAGGCAATCCTACCCTTCAAGGACCAAGGAAGACTCAGAGCAAAGAATCCTACATGTTCCCGGGCCAGCTTAGAAGCCATAGTTATTGGTGAAGGACAAACAACTTAGGAATCTTTGTAAAAGCTACACCAATGATCTCTATTGAATTTCCTCCAACATCACAGGAGAAGAGTGGACTGACAGGATTACACCACCTAGAACCACTATAAAACTGGATATTTACTTTCAAAGATTTACTTTCTACACTTAGTTTATTTTACACATCAACCTATCGAATCTAGCAACCAAAATCACACACATACACCACTCGAGTATCTAATACTTGGTATCACACTTAACAACAAGTAACAAGGCTTAATTTTGATATTATTCCACCGCACAAATTTAGCAAATCGAATCACAAGACTCATCAAGTATCGCCAGTTTATTAAGGTCTCAAAGAGATTGATCAAGTTACGCAGTCAGGCTGGTTGCGTAATTTGTTAACTCCAAAAGTTTTAAGTGTTAAGTTTATTCACCCCCCTCTAAACTTAACCAAAGCCTTTCAAGCGGACCTACATGAAGATTAAAGTCGAGACTATAAAGTTGACTTCGTGCAAGATTGTGGTGACTGAATCGACTTTATGGATCTTGTATGAAGACCCAAGAATCATAAGGACAATGAATTCTGATGATAAAAATATCATGGTGTACTGATTAAGTCAATTATAATCGATGAAAACGTGTACCGATTTTTGAAGAAAATAAAATCTCGCTTATCGCTCCAAGTCAAGCAGAAATCGATGCGATGAAAACTCCATAAGGAAACTCGCTTTATAAGTCACCATCCAACAAACCGAAGTACAATCGAACGCTGTAAAGAAAGAAATTTCATTGGATTTAATCAATTACACCGCAGAAAAGGTCGTAAAAATAACCGCTGTAAGATATACGCTGATACAATTCAAACCAAAGTCGATGAACGTTGGACTTCACACTATAAATAAAGACGTGGAGGAGAGAAATAAATGTTAACTGATTTAATGATCGGACATTTTATACGCTTTTGGTAAGAAAACAAGAAGCTAAAAGAAGTTGGTGAGCATTTCAGAATGCTTTGATCTGTTTCCATTTATAGAAATAATGAACCAAAGAGGAAAAAATCTGAGGGATGTCGGTAGCTCACCATACAGGCGCGTGCCGGGTAGGTTCCGGCGCGTGCTGGTCCTACTGTTCACGATAAGAGATTATTTTAAATCAGAGAGTTCCAAAGATCTTTTTCAAAGTAAAAATGGATATTTTTCTAAAACGCGTGGGAAAAAATTCTAATAAAACAAAAGACTACGTAAAAGTCGTAGAATAACAAAGTGCACTAACCGCAGAGTGCATCAACAGTCTAAAAACAGAAATAAATGTAAAAAGTACAACATCAAACCATCGTAGATAGTCAGACACCATAACACATGAAAAGTTTATCTAAATCACTCATCTTCATCGTAATCCACATCTACGTCATAAGACAAGTCAAACTGAGCTGAAAAGGATCCAAACAGCCTAGAAGTAAATTCAGCCCCTAGAGACTGAGTCGTACGCAAACCATAGCTGGACTGTTGCGGATCTGCTGACGTAGATGCTTGAAATGTCGTCTGAGCTTGCATAGTTGCTATTGTTACTGTGCCTTCCAATCCAACCGAGCTTATACCTGCTGTCACATCTGCCACTGAAGTCACTCCTCCCCTGCCCATGGATGTCTCTGCTGAGTATGTAAACATACCACCCTGTCCTACAGATGACGGCATATAATCCTGGAATATAACTGGTGGTGGAATAGGTGGAATCCAATCTGGCATAGTATAGGGGTCAGGCTGACTCTGAGGATACCTAGCGGAAATCTCTGCATATCTGGGATCTATCTCACCTATGAAAGCGCTGTGGCCTCTTGGCCAGTCCTAAGATCCTCAGCCCACTGCCTATTCTTTTCACATGCTAAAGCTATATTAGCATCAGTTCTAGCCTGAGCCTGAACCATATGTCAAACATAGCCTCAATCTGCTATTCGGCTCAAGTAGCCGTGGTCGCTGTGTGGATCGCCTAGAGCTCGAGGTGCTGGAGTATGAATAGGAGGTGGAGGTGGTGGTTGTTGTTTCTGCTGGCGATTTTGGTTGTTATAATCTATCCTACCAGCAGGTGAGGCAGTTAATTTTTGACCAATAGGTGGGATATAAGGAGACATAATCCTATCAGAAGGTAAAACTGGGACCTCAAAAGTAGTACACAAGGCTGAAATAAGATTAGGGAACGGCAGACGTCCCTCTCGAATTCGATTTTTAGCAAAATCACATGCCTTGGAAAATATAAGTTTCCCCAGATTTATTGGAACATCATTCACCATAGCCCAGGCAATAATAACGTCATCTCTACCATAAGCGCAAACATGAGTGGAAGGAGTTACATTATGGCCTAAGAATTGCTTAATTGCCCTTATGTCCCTAATACATCTTCCATATGCAAATCTATTATCTTTTCAAACAGCTATGGGGTCAAAAGCTTGCTGGGCCTCATATGCCTTAGCCTGAAGAGTAGCAGGATGGTCTAAACCCCAGACAGTATGATAATCATCCTCATCAGGTATATCAGGCAATCCATAAAATGCATTTATCATAACTGGATAGAAAGTAACATTAACACTCCTAAAGGGGATATAAGTCAATTCTTCAACAGTATCTGGATCATAAGTTGATAGAACAGAGTAAAACTCAGCTACCATAGTGGCATTAATGTTATCAGTTCTTTCCATGGCTATCTCCATCCACTCTCTATCAGCAAAAATATCCTTTACCTCATTTCCTAATGAATCAAAGTCTATACCCCTTTCTAACCAAATTCTGCATTTACTCAAATACTCATTGTATGCACGCTTAGCCTCAGGACTAGCAGTGTTCTCAAAAGAAACGGCTTTTTCTAAATCAGTCAATGGCCTTGGTTCTATAACCGGTACTACATCAGGGATATCTGGCTTTCTTTTCTTAGGGTTTCTCCTAGAGGAAGAGGCCATCTATGATATTGGTATAAAAACAAAAACAAACAAATAAATCAAAGATTACTTAGACCAAAATAAAAATTTAAAAATCTACAATTTAAATAAAAATGGAAATAATTGATATATATATATATATATATATATATATATATATATATATATATATATATATATATATATATTGTTACCGTATAATGCTAAAAAAACAATATAGGTGCCGGAATGTATGGTGGTCGCCGGAATGAGGTGAAAAGAGAAGCTTTTCTTGCCAAACTTCAACCTTTTGGCAATGTTAATGTTTTTGGGTAGTTTGGTTGAAGAGAGGATGATGAATTATGGAGTTTGTGATATAAAAGTGGTGAAAAGTGATATATTTTTGGAAGAAAGGGGGGGTCGGGCGAAATGTTGCAGAAAAAATGAGGAAATGGAAGAGAAGAAGAAAAGGCGGCTGTTTGTTGATATTAGGGTTGACACACCGGCGCGTGCCGGTCACTTGTTTTTTTTTTTTTTTTCAAAAAAAATTGTGTTTTTATGTGTAATAAGCCCAGATTATATCATATGAACATATTTTAATTTTTATCAAATTATTTATATGATATAAGACAAGTTTATTACGATTTTAAATTTTTTTATAAATCAGATGAAATTCTAATATAATATCAAAAATACATATTTTTATATAATAATCCTACTTTAAATCATATATGATAATAATAGGGTCATTATAAATTTTTATAAAATTTTTATAAACTTAAAAATATTTTTCTTTTTAATTTTTGAAAATAACTTAAAATTTAAACATACAATACTTAAATTAATTCTAATTCTTTCATCCTCAAGCCCTCAAGATTTCTATCATATCGATCTATTAACCTCATTCCTAGAAATGATGCGTTTGAAATTTCTCTTTGTTCTCCCTCGGGATTTTCGGATAACCACCTAATCGTTCCCTTCGTAATAACATTCAAGCATTCATCCTGGGATTTGGTTGTACTTCCTCCACATCTTCCGTTATGTTCACTTTTTCCACAAATTCTACATCTCATTAGAAACCTTGCTCTTCTCTTTATTGCACTCCTTGATTTACCATTACAAAGTTCTCTTTCTCTGGCTTCGATTAGCAATTCCTTGTTTAATTTAGAAACTAAGGCTTCTATTATAAACGCGACATCTTTATCCAGACCTAACTTTAAAAGTAAAATAAAAACTCCTATTCTATCTAAGAAAGGCATCCAGTTCTTTTACGTCTATCCGGTAAAAGACTAAGCTACTTTAAAATGCACAATAAAGCAAATTAGAAAGATAGTACCCGTAATCGGCTGAGTTTAGAATTTCTGCTTCCTTAATTCGTTGGAGGGTCGATAAGCAACATTACTTCTTCTGCTTGAGGTACCCCTTCAACTTCCACGAATAACTTTACCTCGTGGGCATTAGCTATAAAAGTTGTTTTTCCATCGCTTAGTTCAACACTCTGCACTTATAGACTTTAGTTACGCCATATGGACTGTCCATCTAGATTTAAGCTTTCCGAAACAACTTCAAACGTGAATTGTATAAAAGTACTCGATCACCTACATGGAACTCACGACTATAGATTTTCTTATCATGGAAAGCTTTATGCTTTTGTAGATTCGAGCATTTTCATAAGAATCGAGTCGAAACTCTTCCGCTTCACATAATCAAGTAATCTATGATCACAAACAGCTTTAGGATCAAAATTTAAGAATTTAATAGCCCATAAAGCTCGGTGTTCTAATTCAACAGGAGATGACAAGATTTACCAAAACTAATTTATAAGGAGAACAACCAATTGGTGTCTTAAAGGTCGCTTCAGTATGCCCATAATGCATCATCTAGTCTTTCCGCCTTGCTTTCTACGATTTGAGTCCACTGCTTTCTCCACGATCCTTTTAATTTCTCTATTAGATACCTCTACTCGCCCACTAGTTTATGGATGATAAGGTGTTCCTAGTTTATGAGTTACACCATATTTCTCAATTATTTTAGTAAATGGTCGGTTGCAAAAATGTGAACCTCTATCACTAATGATAGCCCTTGGAATGCCATATCTTGTGAATATATTCTTTTAAGGAACCTTAGCACAACCTTGGCATCATTAGTGGGAAGAGCTTCAAATTTTACCCATTTCGAGACATAATCAACCATTACTGTAATAAATCTTTTTCCAAACGATATAGGAAAGGTCCCATGAAATCTATACCCCATACATCAAATAATTCACATTCTAAAATCGGTTGCATAGGCATTTCATGTTTTTTCGATATATTCCCCCACTTTTGACAAGATTTACAAGATTTTGCATATTTATACGCATCTTTATATAGTGTAGGCCAATAAAAACCACATTGTAAAATTTTAAAAGCAGTTTTCCATCCTCCATGATGACCTCCTGCCTCACGATCATGACAAAATGATAAAACACTTAAAACCTCATTATCGTGATACATTTTCGATTATTCCATCCGAGCATCTTCGAAAAGATCCAAGTTTCTCCCAATAATAAAACTTTAAGTCGTAAAAGAATTTCTTTTTCACGCTAAGTCCAAAGTGAGACGGGATGTAATTACAGTAAGATAGTTACCAATATTCCCAAACCATGGTGAATTCTCTTTTGATGGTATTCTATCTTTTAATAATTGCATGGTTGAGGAGTATCGATCCTAAAAGTTGTTCATCGTGAAATGAATCTCGATTTCATTTCCTTTTCCTTCATCATTTTCCATTCTACTTAGATGATCCACATTACTACATTTTCACTTCCTTTTTATCCTTGATTTCAATATCAAATTCTTGAAGTAATGTAATCCACCTAAGAAGACGTGGTTTAGCATCTTTCTTACTTAATGAGATACTTCAAAGTCGAATGGTCTGTATAAACTATAACCTTAGAGCCAACAATATAAGATCGAAACTTATCTAAGGCAAAGATTACAAATTAACAGCTTCTTTCTCTCAGTAGTTGCATAATTGAGTTGAGTCGCATTTAGAGTGTGAGATGCATAGTAGATTTCCTTGAGTATTTTGTTATGTCGTTGACCTAAGACAGCTAAATCACTTGCATCACACATAATTTCAAATGGTAAATCCCAATCTGGTGCTACCAGTACTGGTGCAGTAGTCAACTTCGCTTTTAGGGTCTGAAATGCTTTCATACATTTATCATCAAAGTTAAATGGTACCTTTTTTTCAAGCAAATGGCTTAGAGGCTTTGCTATTTTCGAAAAATCTGCAATAAATATCCTATAAAATCCAGCATGTCCAAGAAATCCTCTCAAAGTTTTTAAATTCACTGGTGGAGGTAACTTTTCAATTACTTCGACTTTAGCTTTATCTACTTCAATACCTACTTGAGATTCTATGACCTAGAACAATTCCTTCCGATACCATTAAATGACATTTTTCCCGGGCTTAGTACTAATTTGGTATATTCACAAGCGTTGCAATACTGCTCTAAGTGCAATAAGCATTCATCGAAGGAATCTCCATAAACACTAAAGTCATCCATAAAGATTTCGAAGAATTTCTCGACCATGTCAGAAAATATTGCCATCATACATCGCTGAAATGTAGCTGGTGCATTACATAAACCAAATGGAATTCGTTTAGAAGCAAAAGTTCCATATGGACAAGTAAAAGTAGTTTTTTCTATCTCCTCGCCAGAATGAATATCTCATAAGTAGCCTCGAATAGCCATCTAAGAAACAAGAATATTTATGTCCACTTAATCGCTCCAACATCCGTATTTATGAATGGAAGTGGATGATGATCTTTCTTAGTATGATCATTCAGTTTTCTAAAATCAATACACATTCGATATCCTGTAATTTCCCTTGTCGGAATCCATTCATTTTTATCATTTTCTTTTACTGTGAAACCTCCCTTCTTCGGAACTACTTGAGTCGGACTTACCCATTCACTATCTGATATGGTAAAGATTATCCCCATTTCTAATAGTTTAATGACCTCTTTCTTAACAATGGTTTGCAAATTTGGGTTGAGGCGGCGTTGTGGCTGAATACAAGGTTTAGCTCCTTCATTCAGAATGATCTTATGAACACAAATCTCAGGGCTTATTCCTTTAATGTCTGCCACTGTCCATCCAAATGCCTTCTTATGTTGTCTTAACATTCTAAGTAATTGATCTTCATGTTCATTAGTTAAGGTTGATGAAATAATAATCGGTAGTAGATTATTAGTTTCAAGAAAGGCATATTTCAGATTTGAAGGAAGTGGTTTCAACTCCAGATTCCTTGGTGGATCTTCTACTGAAGGTTTTAAAACTGGTCCTTCTAGTTCTAATTTCAAATATTGATGCCATGGGTGTTTAAAAAATATTCCTTTATTTAGATAAAGGATTATTTCTCTCATTTCGGCATCCTTTTCATCCTCTTTATAGATGGATAATGCCAAACATTCTTCTAATTTATCTTTATAATCTTGCAATTGGTCATTACAGAATGCAAATATCTCATCTATAAAAGAACATGATTCTGGTGATTTGTATGGATGGTTCATAGCTTTGAAGATATTGAAAGAAACTTCATCTTCATTAACTCTTAGTATCAGTTCACCCTTTTGAACATCGATTAATGTTCTTCCAGTAGCTAGAAATGGACGACCTAGAATAATTGGCGCCGAATATCCTTCTTCCATTTCCATTATTACAAAATCCACTGGGAAGTAAAATTTGTCTATTTTAACCAACACATCCTCGATAACTCCCTTAGGATGTTTAATCGATCGGTCTGCCATCTGAAGGGTCATTTCAGTATTTGTAAGCTCTCCTATGCCTAGTTTCCTATAATCCTCATAAGACATGAGATTTATACTTGCTCCGAGATCACATAGTACCTTTTTAAACAGAAATCCTCCAATCTCACATGGAATGGTAAAACTACCAGGATCTTTAAGTTTAGGTGGTAACTTATGTTGAAGTATTGCAGAGCATTCTTCATTAAGGCATATATTCTCATATTCTTCTAACATTTTTTTGTTTGATAGGATATCCTTAAGAAACTTTCCATAGGTAGGCATGTTGATTAGGGCTTCGATAACAGGGATATTGACATGAATATGACGAAAAGTATCAAGGAAGCGAGCATACTTCTTATCAGTTTTTATCTTTTTAATTTGATACTTTGGTGGGTAAGGTAAAGATTCCAAATCTATAACCTTTGGTTCTGAAGTTATATTCTCTTTTCTTTTTTCCCTGAATCTTTGAGTATTACTTGGTCGCCATGTTTCATTATCTTGAGATTTTTTCTTTAAAGCATCCCCTGTATTATCTTTTTCAGTTACTTGCAAATCTTCCTTCCTTTCTTCCTTGTTTTCAGTATTGTTTTCTCTAACGTGTTCCTTAAATAAGGTTCTCAGGTCACTGTCCATTGGATCTTTCAGATGTCTAGGAACTTTGACCCATTCCTTATCCTCACTTTCAGGTTCAACATATCTGTCTTGTCTTAAGAAATTTTCAATAATTTCTTCTTCTTTATCAGTGAATTCAAGTTCATCTGAGGTTTCTATATTCTTCTCAAATTTACCATCTAAATCATTCTCTACTTCATTATCTCCTGAGTTTTCTACTCCAGTATTTCCACAGAGTTTTTTACTCCTCGTAATAACAGCATTTACCTCTCTCGGGTTTCTTTCGGTATTACTTGGTAATCCTCCTGGAGGTGTACTATTTTTACGTTCTCCTTCTCTACTCAAATGATCTTCCATATTCGCTTCTATAGTTCTCATTATGGTATCATGTCCACTCATGGATGTTTTTAACATACTCATATCCTTAGTGACTGTTCCTATAGAAGTTATCATAGTTTCCATATTTTGAGCTTGAGTAGATACTACACCCATCATATTTTCCATTAATTTCTCCCATTTATCAACTCCTTCAAGTTGAGTTGAACTTTGGGTGACTAGTATACTTTGAGTAGTATGTTGTGGATATGATCTAGGTAATGATTGCAGGTTCTGATTCGTGGTATCTCCTTGATAAACTTGATTACTATATGAATTCTTATATTGAATCGATACGGTGGTTGTCCCCGCTTACTAGGGTTTTTCGGACCAACGAAAAGTAGGGTGATCTCTTCTAATAGCATTAAACGAGTTTGAATACGCGTTGTTCAAATTCTTATCTTTGTTGTAAAAACTCACCTCCTCCCTTGAATATCCTTCTGGTTCTTCTATCCCTAATGACATATTATCATGATTTGAGTAGTCATTTGTCAAATTATTTTCCGAGTTAATATTCTTACTAGCTTGTAAGCCGTCAAATTTCCTACTCAAATTCTCCAAGTGTGCTAGAACTTCCGTATTCGATGTACATTCTCCTGCAAATGCTACTTTTCTTGTGCTAGAACCGGTTTCCCACATTCGGTTATTTTTGGAAATCTTTTCAATAGCATCGTAAACTAATTGGGCTTCACTCATCATTAAGGAACCACCACATGCATGATTAACGTCTGCACGTGAGTCTTTCCTTAGTTTACGACAGAAAAGTTGGATTTGCATATCTAAGGAATAACCATGATCGGGACAAGCTCTTAATAGTTTTTTAAATCTTTCCCAAGCATTCCCATGCGTTTCTTCAGACCCTTGTCTAAAGTTAGCAATTTTGACTTTTAATTCCAAATTCCTCACAGGAGTAAAATATTGTTTTAAGAACTCGGTTTGAATCTCCTACCAACTTGTCAATGAATGATGTGGGAGTGACATAAACCAATCTCGTGCTCTTCCTTTTAAAGAAAAAGGGAACATAGAAATCCTCGTTAACTCACGATGAGCACCTTGACTTTTGGCTGTATTACACAATTCTTCGAAAAGATAGAGGTGATGATGTGGATCTTCATCATCTTCTCCTAAGAATTGGGCTCTTGTGTCAATTAAACCAAAAAGATGAGATTTTATTTCAAAATTATTTGCTTCTTCATTTGTTAAACGAATTGGATTATTAGTCTGGTTTCTTCTTACGGTCTGATCACAAATAGGTCTCGGGTTTGGTAGGTTAGGGTTATTATGATTATTCTGGTTCCGATTATGATTATTTCTATTATTAGGATTCTGGTTATTTGGTATTGGTAGATTCTGATTAAGGTTTTGTCCATGTCCTTGGGCATGAGCAATCCACTGTTCAGTGTTTTAAATCACTGGTTTCGCCATTCTCGTTTCTCGATTTGATGATGATTCGTCAGATTTCCTGACTAGTATGACCATGTTTACTCTCTACTCTTAACTGCCTTTCGTAAGTATTTATGTCAGGCTTATAAGGAGTGAGTGGAGTCTTACCACTTCTGGTCATCAACTATCGAAAATAACTCGAAATTTATAAAAATAAAAATTGGTAACTTACCTTTAAGGTAAGTACAAACGAAAAATAAAAATAAATGTGATAAGAAGAGTGTTGACTTATCCTCGAGAATTTTGAGCTAATACAAGTAGTAACCATAGACACAATGAATTAGCGTCGTCTCCCCGGCAACGGCGCCAGAAAGCTGACGGACTATTTCTAGGTTATACAATCCTTACCGGCAGTGTACCGGGTCAAATTATAGTGCTAGTGTGGTGAGTCAGGCGTCGAATCCTCAGGGAAACGTGTGGTAATTCAGAGTGTGGTTAAACACCAAGAAGCTGTTATTAACTCAATCTAAATCGCAGCTTTCACGAAGTAAATAATCTCTAAACTACTAAAACAAGAAATAAATACATAATACTATATATATATATATATATATATATATATATATATATATATATATATATATATATATATATGTACCAATATAATAAATATTAATATAGATACTAGTAATATTATTAGAAACTAGCCAAGAATATGTTATTGAATTACAATATCTTTTTAGTTCAATGGATGTGCTCGATCTTCCTTTTTAGGTCTAATTGATTACGTGAAACGGTATACTCCTAAGCTCAACAATTCCTCCTCACACGAGCGTATGAAATTGTCATATGTCTAATCCTCTGTCCAATGTCATCTTAATCATAGGTCACTCCCGTTTTGTCATACGGCCAGTATTTTAAGATCTGTCGATTAAACAGGTGATTTCAACATAATAATCTCTCGAGTACAAATATTCTGTCCCCGGGATAGGAAATAGGATTCCGTTTGTCAGACGGCCATTTTTACCCTCCGGTCTTTCTATCCACGATCTCATAACCTAACTTCTCTGGTCAGTTCATCATTAGATTATGACTCCGTTTATATTGGTTAATTACGTCAATACAAACATGCCATTAAGTTCAAATAGAAAGAGATTCATCGTAATCCATTTTTATCAGATTTTAACATAGTCATCATCCATTTCCCTAAGAAGATAACTAATTCAATTTCATATCTTGGCTAGATATTAAGTTAGCCTAATATCATTATAACTATTATATAGATACTAATAATAACAAACAAACATAAATACATTAGAAAATTACCAGATTACAATTGTAGAGTCAGAGCCGTATTCTCCGGAAATAGCAACTCTTCTAACAACAACGAGCCTTGATAAGTCTTCTAAGTATTATAACGATACTTATACTACATTATTTTTTCGGCAGAATGCCTTCTAATGTATTTACAGAACTAGAAACCAACTAAATATAAGATATATATATATATAGAAGTGATATATATATTGGTACACCTCCAAACATCTGCAATGATGGAGTATTTATAGGCAAAGGGCGATACACGCGCGTGCGGTGCTACGATCTGATTCCTTTGTGTCAGACCCATGTGTTTGAAATGATGAAAATTCCGGCACGTGCCGGTCACCTTCGGTGCGTGCCGAACTGTCGTTAATTTTTTTTATTCTTTCGCTTCTGATTCGTTGATTTTTCTCGTATTCACCCTATATCAGTAAAAAACAATTCACACGGTAAATCTGACAACAAAAGCTATAATTTATACTAATTTTATAACGATAATATCTATTTATAACTAATTAGATTTTTATAAGTTTTAGGTTATATTTTTATGAAATTATACGATAATATTATAAATACGTAATAAAAAGTCATATAATATAGTTATATTTTTATCATATATCAGATACTCAGGTGGTTCTACAAGAGTTTCAACAGAACTGGAGTATCAAACTCCATTCATAGGGTTATGGCTTTTAAACCAACGTCTATGATCAGGATCTTATACAGTCCACGAAGGACTATAGGTCATCAATCTACCCTATAGACCGTAAGGTCCTGCAATGTGTAATGGACAAACCATACTCCCACTGCATTCGGGGTGGATTGATATTCTAATCTAGTTTAGTAGTTCTTATTAGTGTTATCACCAACTGCCGGTGTTGGATGTGGACTGAACAAATCAGTTAGTAACATCTTGAGTACAAATACTTCAAGATCTAAGGTTGTTATTTATAGACTCTATGAGACCGAGTTTGACAGTATAACCGTCATTCTCTGGTTTTACGAGTTTTATAACCAACCTTTACTCAATGCATTAAGATATTTCACGACCTGAACGTGTATGCAAAATTTCCAGTCCTACCTTCAAGCACTAAATGCTAAATGTCTATATTTACGGAAGTGGGGTGAACCGAATTCACTCCTTATCCACAAATGTGTAGGCATCTTCTAGGTAGACTTTTCGGTTTTTCATCACAATGTAAACCGTTATTTTTGCAACTAATATCTTAAATGTGTTCAGCAGCGTATCGTAGCACACCAATGACTATATAAGGCATGTTTATGGTGTATCCTTTAGTGAAAACATTTCTCTGGGAGGCAGGCCGAGCATCAGTCCCGAAGACTACGCAAGAACCTATTTCTGAGTATGGAATACTCTATCTCTGGTGAAATCAGAGATTTCCTCCAAATATTTTGGATAAACTTACCGGAGTTTTGAGTAGTTATCAGACAATATGTCACTACTCAGAAGCTCCCACTAGCTTGTATCTTTCATATGACCCCGAAGGTCGATATGAACAAGCTATGCAACTTCTTTAAATCTATTACCCTTTTCCCGATGGAAAGGAAACTTAGGCATTGTTCCTTTGAGAAAGGGTTCCTTTGACTGGGAGATAGGAATCACCCTAAGCCAATCTTCAGATCTTGTCGTTAGGGAATATGCATTAATTAATAGAATAGAAAGAAGCGTTTATCTAAATACGAAAACCATTCGCGTTTATATTGTGTTACATATACCTATTCAGCATTTGTTAGTGGTTCTGACTTTATCAAACAAAAGTCCGAGTCTTGGGTTCGTGCTACGAATGTTATATTTATCGTCAATAAGACAAACAAATTATCCTATTGAAAATGAATACGTTCATTCCAACGAACCCGAAAACAGAAAATGAATTTTCTGTGATACTCAAGAAGTGAATCCGAGATTCATTTCCTTATATCACTCCCACTAGTGTATCTGAAATAACTTCCCGTTGTCTATTTTATTTATCGTTTAATGCAAAGCTACCTAGTTCTTCCAAAGAACTTTAGCTTTCGAGAAAATTGCTAAGGATGCATTGGTCAGTGATCCGAAATCACTTTCCTTATCCTTTAATTTCCAATTTATTAATTTTCGGTTTAGCCTTAAAACTACTTAGTTTAGATGACTAACACGTATAAACATTCTTTCCCATTCTCGACTTTCCTTAGAGGAAAACAATCTTGAACTAGCAGTTCGTTTGAATAGACACTACTCTTGAACTGTGGGATGTTCAGTGTTACTTGCTTGGACTATCGATTTTTTCTAATCAATAAATCATAAGACCAAAGCTCCCACTAGTTTATCGGTTCCAAATACCGTCTAACTAGCAACACTTTGTATTTATGATTTTTCAAAGATTAGAACATCACCTAGAACTAAGCTCCCACTAGTTTATCAGTTCCAAATACTGTCTAACTAGCATTGCTGTGTTCATGATGTTTCAAAGATTATAAAATCTCCAGAACTAAGCTCCCACTTGTTTATCGGTTCCAAATCTTCTAACTAACTAGTAACGCTTTATTCTTGTTTTTCCAATGAATGGAAAAACTCTTGTGCAGTCCATTACACATTTCTAATGATTCAGAAAAACAACAAATCATAAGACTAAGGCTCCCACTAGTTTATCGGTTTCAAATACCGTCTAACTAGCAACGCCTTATGTATATGATTTTCCAATTTTTCAATGTAGAAATTTGTTGTGTAATTAAAATTTTAAAATTCACTAAATTTATTTGTCTGATAGTCCTATATCATCTTTTGTAAACTAAGTATGGCCGTCTCTCGTTCAACACGAGTGACATCCGTGACATACCTGTACTATGTCACTTAAGTTTTTAAAGGCTCAAGAGAAAAAATCTCTTCCGAAAAGTTAACTGCATTTATTGATAATTACAACGTACTTGTTACTTTCCACATTTTTATTGAAGTCCTATTACTAACAGTTTAGTAACCTAGATATTTAGTTGTAAATAAAATGACAGAAAGTTAAATTCAAAAATAAAATTTTCACTACTAGATTTATTTTAGGAATAATAAACTATAAGAAGTCTATCCTACCATTCCAAGGATTTAACCTCGCACCTCGATTGCGCTGTAGGTAGTAGGTCAAAGTGGTGATAGTTAAATCGAGACAATCTCTCTCAAAGATTAATCTTCGAGAATCAAACATCTCACGGGAATCAGACATCCCGGACCTTAATCACTGATTACCTTCATTTTCTAGCCTAGATATTTTGAAAATATCCATAATGAGTGTGACCAACTATATCAGATCTCAAAGTATGCCCCGGGTATGCCGCCGTAGGGTCGGTCAGTGACTCAACGAGTACCCAAAATCCTATCATTTCGGAGACCAAGCCTTGAATTTTGATAGGGGTGAACACCATCCGTAGGGGGCCGAAATCAAAGCGGCTCGAGGCGTCACCCTTCTCTCACGTGCTTGCACCTATAGTAGAGGCCGTGGGGTCGGCTGTCGCCTTCCCCGCTCCCACTCAATATTTTGAAAAAGTGGTGGGTTTACTAATTACGGTTTCGGTCTTGACAATAGGAAACAATAAATCAAAGTACTCCGAACAGGGTCGGTTATGTAGGCAAGCCTACGCCGTCTTATTCGTTGGAACATATGTGATGCTTCGTGCCAATCCGGCAAGAGAAGCCCCGCTTAGCCCGAAGGCTTATCGGCTATGCTAAGTCTGTCGAATCACAGAACGCACATCACACGTGGAGGGGAGTCGATTGAGCCGAAGCTCGGTTGAACTCGCCCAACCATGGTTAGACCATTTCCGAACCCATGTACTAAGATTCTCCGATTTCTAGATTGTCACCCAAATCGTAATCTCGTTTCTGTTTAAGGTGGGTTCACTGAGAAGCAATCACCGAAAAGCTCAACGATTTATCCAAGTGGGATTCACCGAGAATCCATCACTAAAATCGTAACGATTGACAAAAACCCGGTTCCTCGGTTTTAATAATTAGTTACTTAATTAATTAACTACCGCATATTAATTAAATAAGCCTTTAAACTAATTATACGAGTTATACATGCCTAATTTATTCGAAATAAACTAGCTAGCATTGGAGTGGAATCATGATATGATGCATGTCATGGAAATATTCCGGTTCTATCACATAATTTCGATCATACACGAAAAAATAATGGAAAAATTAAAAACCGAGATGGATCGTTGGTACCCCGTATCTAACCTATTAAAAAAAACAAACAAACCCTAACTAGGGTTTAAAAAATTCTGATCTGCTGCTGCTGCGTTTTATCGATGATCGGACATCCAAACGAACTTTGATCGTCACCAAACTTTATGGACCTGTTCTTCACTCCTCCTAATTGAATATGGACGGTTGGATCTGAGTTTTGACGGTCCAATTGATCCCAGCAAGCCACCGATCCAACTGCTGCATCTGTTTATAATTGCGGCACAGCAGTGTCTTCCTGGGGACGATCGGGCATCAAGCCAAATCCCGATCGACCTGAAATTTTTAGGGCTTTTTCATAACTCCATGGTAGTCGATCTGGATGGTTGGATCTTCGTTTCAACGGTCTAATATTTTCCAGAAATTCGACGAACTCACAGCTAGGGTTTTAATGCCTGCTGTGCTTTTCTGTTACAGCAGCAACTTTATAGCAGCGATCGGACATTGAGATTGACTCCGATCGTCACGAAATTTTGAGGGCATCTTCTGAAACTTTTATTTTTCATTCTGACCGGAGAGATTGTCGTTTCAACGGTTGAAATTCTGGGAAAAAATAAAAAATGGAACAGCAACCAAACAGATCTACTTCTAGGAAATTAAAATTACAAAATTTCCTATACTCATATAAACGAATTTATATGAGTTTACAATAGATCTAACGAGTAAACAAAGACTCAACCCCAATCCATCTCTTCAACCACAACATATCAAAGCATTCATCATCATGATTTTCAAAAAAACAATGCAATCTAAACATGCAATTTCCACTCCTAGATCTAAAATTCACATACTTTGATTGATAGATCAAAGGCTCGTACCACTTTTTAGGATGTAATATCCTGGATGGATCATAGATCCACCCGATTCTGCAGCCGAAACTACAAGATCTAGATCTAGTCAACCAAAATACATAAATAAATAGATCTAACCTACGAGGGGATTAGATCACCAACCTTTATGGTGAAAACGCCAAGAACAAGTTGAGAGCCTAGTTGAGAAGCCAAAGTCTTCCAACGTGTGTCTCCAAACACCACCAGTGGATGGTGTTTCAAGCCGCCCGGACCTCCTCGATATGCTACCGAAAAATCCCAAGATTTTTCCAATTCAACCCTAAGAATAGAGGCCAAAATTTTCAGCCAATTTCTCTTGTGAATAGTGACGTGAATCGTGATTTTTTGGTACAATGGAGAACTCTTCTTATATAGGAGAGAGATTCTTGTTCCCCAAGGATTTAATTTAATTAATGGATAATCAATCAAATAAATCATTTTCCATAAAAGATAAATCTAATATTTTCCCAAACAAATTAGGATAAATAAAAGATCATTATCTAATATATTAATTATTTAACCAATAAATAATTAAGCACATGTCATATAATAACACAAGAAAACAAATTCCTTGTTAATAATATATACATATAGGCGCCAATACCTAATTAAATAGGTCATGGGCCGAAATTCACCAAACCGGGTCGAGTCCATAAAAAAATGTCTTTTCCATGTTTTTAATCATTTAGTCTAACTAAACAATTAATCCACATATCAATTAAACAGTGCAATGCTACTATTTGATTATAATCGAGGTGCAACGATGAGAAACCTATATGCTATATTAGGAGCCACATCGGGGACCATGGACCCATATTCGATGAGCTACAATAAATCGAATAATATTATCCGTCGATCGAACAATAATATTCAATCTATTAATTCCGGGATTACACCACCATAAACCCGAAACTGAACTATGCTGAATATATATAACTTACACTCAACCATGAGTTGATAAGGTGTCCACTGATATAATCATTACATACGGATAAATCCTCCATAGATCGCTCATTTCGAGCCGGATATTTCCGTAAACCTTTCTCAAACATATTATCCTTATTTACCATTAACCCCTAGTGATCAATTAGTTCACATACCGGACTAGTAGCTAATTAGTCTAACATGAACTCCGCGGATCGATCGGTTTCTAGGATTAACAAATAAGGGAATCGCTCGCATCTACTTCCCGAGGGAAGGAATGGATTCCATATTCAGGATAGCACGTACTACTCACTCATTCCGTAATAGAGCCAACGAGAAGTGTTGGACCACATACTTCAAGTGATCCTTACTAACACATCAAACTCTACCCTAGTCTAAGCGGTTTGTCTCAGATCACCTCGTGATTGAGATTAATCCATATATGATCATCTTGTGATTCGATAAGACTTCTCGATCACGGAATTATATCGAGAACACAAATCAAATCGGTCCAAATTTCTATATGATTATCATCATATATAAATGCCCCACTAGTACTTATATTACCGACAATCCGGATAAGACCGTCACACCGCAAAGTGTTCTCAGGCGCATTATTAGCATTTTAATCATGAGACCAATACTCAGATTAATCAACGCTACGGACTAAGTTAATTTTAAGTACATCTCACTAACTTAATCCTCTTGTGTATATCCATACACTGAGTTATGTGATTACATAAACGAGGTACTTCAGGTTTTCAGTAGTGTCTTAATTATTAGCATACATGCATATAATAAGATGAATTATTAATTCTGTCCTAAAACAATTAGATAATTGTCTTTCGGGCACTACACCTAACAGTACTGTGACGGCTTGCTATTGTGGCGGATCACATGTTGGCTTTGCCTAAATGCCATACTCATAGTAGGTCTTTTCGTGGCTTGTGCGTCATTGATCGACTTCGCCTCTTGTGGCTTATGCCATGATTTGACCTTGCTTTGTGTGGCTTTTGCGTCGTGAATCGACTTAGCCTTTGGTGGTCTTGAAAGCCTTTGGTCTCATAAAAAGGCTCGCTCGAAAGCGAGTTCCAAATATGATGCCGAGCTGAAGTCGGTCTTACAGAAGGCTCGCTCGAAGGAGAGTTCCAAATATGATGCCGAGCTGAAGTCGGTCTTATGGTGGCTTTAAGTGGAAATTGACCTTGGCTTTTTGGCAGCTTTAGTCATGGATCGATTTATTCCTTTGGTGGCTTTATGCGGCAAACCGCTTTAGCCTCTCGGTTTTATGCGGTGGATTGCCTGTACCTTTTGGGTAGCTTTATGTGGCGAATCGCCTTAGCCCTTTTTGCGATTTTTATGTGGCGGACCACCTTAATTTTTTGATGGCTATAAGTGGCGGATAGCCTTAGCCTTTTGGTGGTCGTATGTGGTGGATAGCCTTGGCCTTTTGATGGCTATAAGTGGCGGATAGCCTTAGCCTTTTGGTGGTCGTATGTGGCGGATAGCTTTGACCTTTTGATTGCTATAAGTGGTGGATATCATTAGCCTTTTGGTGGTCATATGTTGTGGATAGCCTTGACCTATTGATGGCTCTAGGTGGCGGATAGCCTTAGTCTTTTGGTCGTCGTATGTGGCGGATAGCCTTTACCTTTTGATGGCTCTAAGTGGCGGATAGCCTTAGCCTTTTGGTGGTCGTATATGGCGGATAGCCTTGACCTTTTGTTGGCTATAAGTGGCGGATAGCCTTAGCCTTTTTTGGGTGGCTTTGGGTGGTATAATGCCTCTTTGTGACGCGCTATTAAGCGAACGGACTTGTCGTTGGTGAAGAGAAAACCCATTTTGACGACGAATTGATCTTTGGAGAGTTTCAAAAATAAGAAGGCTCATCCCGCCACTTTTGGACGGGAGAGTTCCAAAAAATAAGATAGCTGGTCCCGCCACTTTAGGACAGGAGAGTTCCAAAAATAAGATAGGTCGTCCCACCACTTTAGAAAGGAAGAGTTCCAAAGATAAGATAGCTCGTCCCGCCACTTTAGGACTAGAGAGTTCCAATGAATAAGAAGTGTGATCATTTAAGTTGTAGGAATAAAACTCGATGAGAGCTTGTATCTTGAGGGCTCGTAACTCGGAGATCTTGAGGGCTCGTTGTTCGGAGAGCTTGAGAGCTCGTTGTTCGGAGAGCTTGATAGCTCGTACTTCGGAGAGCTTGAGAGCTCGTACTTCAGAGAGCTTGAGAGCTCGTTTTGGGGTGCTTATTTCGGCGGCCACATTTTATACCTGGTGAATCACTAGTGAACATGGTGGTCATGACAGAGACCTTTACTCTTCTGTGGATAACTTTAACTTGTGGCCGCTCTTCGGCCTTTGGATGCATATTTGCTTTGTTTCTTGCAATGATTTTTCCAAGTGTTTTTGAGTTTGTATCTTTATTTTTGCTCGAAATATTCCTATCTTTCGAGTCCGTAGTTTGGGTCCGCTAGCCAGTATATGTAGGCATACAACCCCTTTGTTTTTGGCGAGGTTGAGAGCGCTGAGTTCGAGCTCGCTAAAAATATCTGAATCATAAAAATCAGACTTATTCTTGTCATATCTTCTATCTGAATTGAAAATTTCCATCCGTGGCTCCCTTGTTTCAAGCAAGATTGAGGGTGAACTTGGTTGAAATAAGTGTTGAGTTTGCGCAATCATATGCCTATTTTAAAATTTCCACTCTCGCCCCCTTGTTTTGGACAAGATTGGGATCGCGAGTAACTTGTCTGGAGAGATTGTAAATAGAGAGCTCGTTTTTTGGAGAGCTCGTAATAATAGAGCTCGTTGATAGAGAGCTTATAATAAGAGAGCTCGTTGATAGATAGCTTATAATAAATGAGATCGTTGATAGAGAGCTTATAATAAGAGAACTCGTTGATAGAGAGCTTATAATAATAGGGCTCGTGTCTGGCGGCCTCACATCTGGTGAGCTCTTGTTGGAATAGCTTGAGGGCTCGTGCTTGGAGAGCTCATAATTGGAGGGCTCGTAATCTTATCAACTCTTCTGGCCTTGGCCTTTTTCAAATCTCCCTCTGTTTGTAATAATCTTTATTTTTCCGCACATACCCTGTGGCCACTGATTTGGGCTTTGAATGCATGTTTACTTAATTTTTTGTAATGATTTTGCCCAAGTATTTTTGAGCTTGCACCTTTATTTTGCTCCGATTTTTAATTTTCCTTTGCTCAAAATATTCCATCTTTTTCGAGTCCGCTATATGGGCCCGATGTATCTCAGTATATATATATATATATATATATATATATATATATATATATATATATATATATATATATATGGCCCTTGTTTTTGGTGAGATCGAGGATGTTAAAGTATCGAACTTGCTAAAAATAATTGAACTGAAAGTCCTACTTGTTTCTGTTGAGCTCGCCGACTGAATCAGAAAATCCGATGTGTGGTCCCCTTGTTTTTGCTGAGATTGAGGCGCTAAAAAACTAAGCTCGCTGAAAATACTTGGGGTGAATAATCCTACTTGCTTCAAATCGTACCTGTTTTGTTGCACTTGTTGATTTGATCCCAAAAATCCGACATGTGGGCCCCTTGTTTCAAATAAGGTCGTTGGCGTTTCGCAGCGAGCTTGATTGAGATAGATGCCGGTGCTGAAAAGGAACTTGGTGCGTTTTAATATTTCCATTGTGGCCCTCTTGTTCTAGACGAGGTTGACGTCGCATAATACAACATGTGTCGAGGTTGGCATTTGTAACAATAATATTTGAATACCAATGCACGATAAAATTCCAAATAAAAGTGATAATCATGAAAACGAGACATTAAATAGCCCCAGTCCACTTCAGTGGGCGAATCGGGTACTTGCACAAATCATAAGCATAATTGTTGATGTTGATTCAACTAGAAACATGCTAAAAAAGTACAAAAGATAGCTCTAGCCTTCACTTATAGTGAGGTGAGTTTCCGAAATAAAGAAAGCGTGGTCACTCCGAGTTTGAATAAACGGGAGTGGTCTCCATAACCTGGTGCCGATTTACATGAATTGCCTCTCTAGATAAGGTGATTATTGTTGGGTAAGTATCTCTTGGATCTCCCTTTATATTGGTGTGGCTGCGGTGTGCCTCAACTGTCGGCCCATATTAGAGATGATCATGAAGCGGATGTTATGGTTGATTGCTTGAGTGAATTTGGAGCAGTCATTATGTAAAATTTCCGATTTTGGAGCAGCCATTATTCCCATGGCTTTCTGATATCTAAGGAACCGTTCTTCCAAGGTATACCTAAATTCAGATTCCCCGAAATACCACCATTTTTGCTTCTAAGAACTGGAGTCATTGCATTAGATTGACAACACACTGAAGAAAATCCACATGAAGTTGTTGCTGTGTTACATGGACATTGACCTTGGATGTCATCATTATCCATATGGAGGAATTCAAGTACAGCTCCATCAATTTTTTTTAAAATTTGGTGTAATATTTCGATTATCGGAAAGTAAGCAGACGTGTCATTTTGCGTAAAACGAAATATTGGGTTCGATTCCTTTTATTCGAGTTTAATTATTTTTTTTGGTAATTATATATGTATATTCGAGATATATATATATATATATATATATATATATATATATATATATATATATATATATATATATAGGAAAGAAAATCTGATTTATTAAGGGTGATTAAGGAAAATCATGAAAATTAGGTAATTTTGGGATTTTTCCTATTTAAGGAAAATCAACCTAATCGGCCACTTAAACTTTTAATCGATTTTCCACCTCCAAATTGTATTCTCATGTGTGTGAGAGAGCAAGTTAGGGCTGAGGGATTTTTTCATCGATTGCTAAGTCAAATCATAACGGTTTTCAGATCAGAGTCGAGCACCGGAATCGTTGTGAAGAAGGCCTCGTTTTGAAATCAGAAAGTTGGAGGTTTATTGAGGTATGTTTAAGCCCTAATTCCTGTTCTTCTTCGAGTTTTATGGATTCAAACTCATCAATTCGTAGTTTTTGTCGTTTAGAAGCGTGTGATCGAATCTAATCTAAGTTTGGATTTATCACACATGTCTTTCTGCAGAAAAGATCAGTTTTGGCTGCTGTTTTTCTGAGTTTTGCTGTTGGAATAAGCTTGCTAAAGGTAAGAAGCTCTTCCTACAATCTAATTGAGGTTTAGAGTAGATTAGATCATGTTTTGATGCTTATTGTATCAAGTTTTAAGCTTAGATGATGTTTGAAGATTAAGGATGGTTTAGGATCTTTAAAATTATAATTTTTTTTTCCTGCTGTTTTCTGCTATATTTAGTGTACAAGATGTTTGGAATCGAGTAGAGATCGGTAAGAGATGGAAATCAGAGTTTAGGGCTTTTCTGCGTAGGATGCGTACGTATTGCCTAGCAATGCGCACGCATTCCTGTTACAGGATTGCTTAGGATAGTAGCAGCAGGTTCAATGCGTATACATTCAAGGGAATGCGCACGCATTGTTGTTTCAGAGTAGTACATGATGCTTTCTGGCTGAGGGATGCGTACGCATTCATAAGAATGCGCACGCATTGATCAAACAGAAAGTTTAGAATAGTTTCTGGTCTTGGGATGCGTATGCATTGGGCACAATGCGCATGCATTGTTTGAATAGAGAGTTTTTAGCAGGTTTTTAAGCAAGGAATGCGTACGCATTCCATAGGGATGCGCACGCATTACCCCAGAATCCTATATACTGATGTTTTAAGTTATGTTTTGAATTTTAAACCTTGATACATGATCAAATAACATTAATTGAATATGAACAAGCCCCGATTGAGTTTCTGATTCATTCAGTTAAAACACCGAATGTACTCTTAAAGGGAGTTGAAGTTCGGATCCGTCGGAAGGGCATAAAAGGGCTTGTGCTTTGATGAACTATAGTTCATCAATGTCTGTGTAATTGTTAGGGGTGATGTCTGGATGTCTAAGTGAGGGACTAGAGTTGATAAGGTGAGTTTTATTCTGAAAATACTTAGGTGGCTAGTCAATTCACAATAATAATTACGTAAGTGTAGTAAAAGCTAAAACGCCATTTATTCTCGGTTAGGCACTCTTTCATATCGGCGATGTGTTACGTTCATAAATGGTGAACAACGCTACTGGCCTTAAACGGCTGAAGGGTAGTGGAGGAAATTCATCGGACGTATACGCATACCGGGGAGACCCCGGAGCTAATCGGTGCTAATCACCGTTAGTTAGCAAGTATATCTTCAGGCTGATGAATGCCATGCGCAGTGTCCTTGAGTAGTGATGTAACACAGATAAGCTAGGTTAGAAACGTTTTGATGTGATATATGATGAGTTTTACGATGGGGATCCCGATCCCTTGGCAACCGTCAAGAAGATTGATCCATTGATCATTAGAAATGGACCATTGACAAGGCTCCAAAGGAAGAATATGAGAGAAGCCTTGAATACATTGTTGAAAGAGATCCATGAAGAGTTTGGACAGCCCAAAAAGAGTGGTGAAGCTCCAATATTGTTTATGCACTATGCTTTTGGGCTTGAAGACAACACCTAATGCTCGTGGCGCCATTGTTAATTCTGTTTGGACTTGTTTAATTATTTTATGTGGACTTTATTTAATAATTATCTTGTGGGCTTAGATGACACAAGAAAGGCTAGAAAAGCCCATTGAAAGTGGCGCCCCCTTCTAGGTCTTAGTTGCTTAGGTTTTATTTTACTAGTTAATTTTCTCCCACATTGCTTAGGAGGAAAACTAGTCTTTTACTTGTAGCCTATATAAGGCACATACTATCTCCTTTCATAAACAAGTTAATTTTGAGTGAAATATTATTTTCGATTAAGCATTGTCTTAATTGTGCACCTTGTGTGCGAGATTCTCTTGGCTTGGAGGATCGCCCCCTTTGAGAACTTATCAACGTAAGTGAGCATTACGTTGTGCTCCCAACCGTAGTCTTGGTCTAAGGCGCGCGGATCGTAGCTCGTATTGACTACCTTCAATTTCTTCCTGGGCAAAACAAAGGATCTGATTCGTAAGAATCACATCACGTTTAGTGATGACGTGTCGATGGACATGGAATGAACCTTAAATTGAGTCGGTCTCACTAAGATAATTAATTAATAATAAACCCTAATTATATTGTAGCTTCTACTTCTTACTTTGTACATTGTACTTACCTCAAATGCATGTTTATTTATGTGTTTGGGGGAGAGAAGACGGACAAGTAAATGAAGAGTTCGAGGAGGACTTTGATGACGACGTTTGAGGACGCCGGACTTGAAGACCTTGTTTATTATTCGTTTATTTATATTTATTTCATAGATTTGGATTATTGGAGCTAGTAGTTTACTTTAAGTACTTTGGAATTCGTACATTTTAGATTCGTTGGTTTTCATTTTCCAATGTAATAATATTAAATTTCCTCTTTAGTTCTTGATTTCTATTCTTGGTTGTTTGAAAAAAATTACCCGAGTCTTTTGCTTTCGTTTGGTTTATTTGATACGACGTAGTAGAGGCTTACGTGTAATATTATTTATTTAATATTATGCGTGCCGAACGTTTTGATTTCCGGATAAGGACTCAGTATGAACGGTAGAGAGGGTTCGTAATTCGGAAGAGATTTGCCTTGTTTTTTATTAATTGTTTCCATTAATAAGGTTATATAGAGCCCCTTTTATAGGAAGGAGGAGAAACTAGGGTTTTAGCTACAGACAAACAAGTATGATATTCTCGTGGTGCGGCGCCAAGTCTATATTAGGTCGCCAAGGGCGTGATCGCGTGTCGTCTGTCTTGTCTCCTGGCTGAATCCTTGCTTACTCCTGCATAGGTTCTTGTGGTCTCTGAGGACCTCGCTATTCCTGTGTCGCGGACCGGACCCCTGGCCTTCTAGTGACCTCACAGGGTCGAAGGATTTTGGCGGGGACCTTTGACAGGTGATCCCAAATTGAGCTATATCGTAGTGGACGCTGTGGCCGCGGGCCTTGTTTCCTAGCCTAGTGGCTGGGAAGGTTTGGACCAGGGTCCCACAATTTCTTTTGAGCTGGGCACCTTGGAAGCGATAGAAAAGGCCCTGAGATTTGACTTCACAGCATCAAATAATCAAGCAGAGTATGAGGCAATCGTAGGAGGGATTGAGCTCGCAAAAGTCCTGAAAGTCGAGAATGTGGAGGTATTTTGCGACTCGCAGTTGGTTGTCAATCAAGTTACAAGTTCATATGGGATTCATTGCGAGATCTTGCAGAAGTACATCACTCTCGTCAATAAGTTAGAGAAAAGCTTCAATAATTGCAAGTTCGTCAACATTCCACGAGAGGATAATGAACAAGACTATCTATCAAAATTAACGAACGAGGATGAGATAAGCAATCTGGCTATTATGGTAGAACTTCTTTCTGAGCCCGTCATCAACCGAACCGAGATTATGGATTTCCACCCCACCAACCCATGTTGGATCAATGAGATAAAGGCATTTATCGAATCAGGGACGCTCCCAGCTAATCCTAAAGAGGCCAGAGCCTTGACAAGAAGAGCAGCCAGGTATACAATGTTGAATGATGTCTTATACCAGAAATCATTCTCCAAGCCATTGTCACGATGTGTGTGACCCGAGGAGGTCAAAGGAGTGCTGAGGGAGCTTCACGAGGGAGTGTCCGGTGGTCATCCTTCCATTCGCACCCTCGCTCAAAGAATATTATTAGCTGGATATTATTGGCCGCAGCTTGCAGACGATGCTCAGGAATATGCAAGAAAATGTGATAAATGTCGAAGGTTCACCAACATCCCTAGTTTACCTTCAGTCGAGTAGAGCATAGTCATCGCCGCATGGCCATTCGATAGTGGGCAATCGATCTCATCGGCCCACTCTATAAATGACGGTCAAGCTGAAGTACGTAGTCGTCACTGTCGACTACTTTACAAAATGGGTCGAGGCCAAAGCCTTGGTGAAGATAAAATACAAAGATATCATCTACTTTTTACTCGATCAAGTCTGGACCAGGTTCAGAGTCCCAATGGTGATAGTCTCTGACCACGGGCCACAATTCAGAGATGAGTTTACATAGTTCTGCACAGAGCATAATGTAAAACACTGGCAGTCATCGGTATTCTATCCGCAGGGAAATGGTCAAGCCAAAAACACCAAAAAGCAGGTACTTGGCGTGTTGAACAAGAGCCTGGACGAGAGGGCCAGGGAATGGGTAGATCACCTGCCGGCGGCTTTATGGGCACTCAAAACCTCAAGGAAAACAACGACTGGCGAAACCCCATTTGCGTTGACTTACGGATTGGAGGCTATGGCTCCGGTGGAAATAGCCCTGCCGAGTATAAGAGTATCACATTTCAGTGAGATCAAAAATTGTTAGGAACATATTATTATGTTTTGATGATGGCCATACTAGCTGTAATAGCAAGCCTAAAATAAGTTAGAAATCTCTAGATAAGTCTTTACTTAGAGTCTGACCTGTCGTATAAGTTGAGTCAGACAAGTATTGTACTAGTTGGTTGGATGGATAAGTAAAACAGAAATCCGGCAGAGTAATAGCAGCCAAGAACCAGCAGAGAAGCATGAAGACACATGGTCTGACTTATAACCAGGGAAGTCTGTGATGACCTTGGATAAGTATAAGTTATATTTCAAGTGATGAAATTCATTGTTAAATATGGTGTACACTGATCTCACCCAAATCAAGGATCAGTGAAGTACAAGGAATCTTGTAAACTCAAAGAAATGAAGAAAGCAGTGAACCGGAAAAGTGAACTGACTATCGGCTGAGTAAAGACAAAGCAGTGAAGGAACTAAACAGCTAAGTCAGCAGAAACACTCAACCGTTCTAGCAGCAGTCAAGTAAAGGAATAGCTGAGTAAGGTATATCATTTATACTCAGTCAAAACGTGAGATAATGAGGAAGATTCAGAGGATCAAGCATTAAATGCACAATCAATCAAGAATCAATCAAGGACGGATTTTTTGATAGACGTTTGAAGAAAAATCCGGATCACTGAAATCAAGGAGAATATGACTAAGGAGAATCTAGAATTAAATCAAGGATTGTTCCCCCACATTAAATAGCCAACGGACTAAAATTCAAATCAATGATTATCATGGCTATAAATAGAAGGCATTGACAGATAGGAAATACAACGATTGAATTACATAAGAACAAGCAGAAACTCTGTCAATTTGAAAAGCCTTCTATCTGAACTTAAAGTACACATCTAGGGATCAACTCAGCAATCAGAGCTAAAATTCCACATCAAGCACTGAGATTGATCAACAGAATCAGTGAATCAAATTCACACCAGTCAAGCAAATGAATCAGATCCATCTAAGAAGGAGTTGTGTTTGTGATAGCTGCTGAAAGATTTGTTCCCAAGGAGCAGGGTTGAAAACTGAGTCACTGAAGCTTTTGAAGCCAAGGAGTGATAGTCTTGAAGATTGTGAAGCTTGTGTAGCCAAGGAAAATCTAACTATTGTATTAGTAAAAACAATAGTGAATTCCTCCAATTATCACATGAGAAGAGTGGATTAAGGGATAACACCACCCTGAACCACTATAAACCTTTGTGTCTATTTACTTTCAGCAATTGACTTTACTGCACTTACTTTATTGCATATTATATCTGTGATTGAATTTCCTCCTATTAACATTTTAAGAAGGGACTTATCCGCTGCCCGAAATCTTTTATATTATGAAAAGGTTTTCAAACTCCACTATAGTCATTCACCCCCCTTTGACTATAGTTTCACCCTTCTCTGGGACCAACAATTGGTATCAGAGCCGTGTTCCTAGTTCAGAACCTGTTCAGATCTGATTTCTTGTAACAAGAAGATCGCATATTTTCAAAGTAGTTTTCAAATCTGTGCTTTCTAAATATATCTCTTATTAGTACTTATGGATTCCTCTAGTTTCATGTCTAAAGTACCTGTATTCAATGTAAATAATTTTGATGAATATAAAATAAGAATGTTGTCTCATCTTGCAGCAACTCATGAGGGGATGCTAGATGTAATCAATGATGGTCCAATCAAGTTCATGACTGTGATAGCCACATGAGTAGATCAAGGGAAGGAAATAGACAAACCCAAGAAAGATTGGACAAATGATGATAGAAGAAGAACAAATCTCGACTTTGTTGCAAAAGATTTGATCTTAAAAGACTCTAGACAGTAATATGTTCATGAGGATCAAAGACTGCAAAACAACAAAGGAGATGTGGGATAAATTAGCACTGATCAATGAAGGATCAGAAGCAGTCAAAGAAAACAAATTGTCTATTGCAAAACATCAATTAGAAAACATCAAAATGAAGACTGGTGAATCCATTGATCAAATGGATAACAGATTATCAAACATCATCAGTGAACCTCAACAACTTGGACACACATACCCACATAAGGAAGCTTGTCTGAAAATCTCGAGAGGTCTACCTGAAATATGGAAGATCATCATATCAGTACTCAGAGGAACAATAAATCTTGCAAATACTGATACTTTAACTCTGATGTCTCAATTAAAGGCTCATGAATTTGAGTTGAACGGTGAAGACAGTGCACCAGCAGAGGCACACAAGGCCAATGCACTAGTTGCACCCCAGCAAAGCAAATCAGCTGATACAAGCAGCACAGAGACACAAGAGCTAAAAGAACAAATTGCTTTACTGATTAAACGTTTTGACAGTTTTAGTAAGAAGAAGCAATTCAAGGGAAGTTCATCATCAAACAAGAAGTCAAGCTCAAGCAAAGACATGAAGAAAAAAGATGATGAATACAGATGTTTCAACTGCAGGAAGAAAGGTCACTTCAAGGAATATTTCCCTGAAGAAAAATACAAAAATGTGGAAAAGAAGAAGTACAAATCAACTGAAAAGAGAAAGAGCAAGAAGGCACTCAAAGCTGAAACCAGCAGTGAAAATAATGAAGAATCATATGATAATGATGATGATGAATCTAACAGCTCAGACAATGACAAAGCTTATCTATGTATTATGGCTAAGAAAGATGATAAAACAGAGGTAATATTTAGTTCATACTCATCATTTAGTGCATCCACATTTGACACTGCACAATCTTCTACTCTCTCTCTAGATTCTGCAAGCCTAATTCAAAATGTCATCAGTAAATTTGAAAAGATTCAAACAAATCATGAAATTCTGGAACAAAAATGTGAGAATCTAAGAGAAAAGAATAAATGATTAAAGAAAGAACTGGATGGACTGAAAGTTGAACCAACTAGTAAGGAAGTTCACTCAACTGATCAACAAGCAGCAGATGATCACTCATCAAGTGTTGAAAGACCAGCTCAGAAAATCTCCCTACCAGTTAAGAGTACCGCTACACCATTCAATGCAACAGGTTACAAACCCCCAAAAAGGTTTGGATCCATATCTGGTCTTGGCTACAACAGTCAAGATGAGAAAGGAAAAAATGGACAACACAATTCTGAATCAAGGACCAAAACTGGACCTAAATTCAGAAAAGGACAAACCATGGTTTCAACTACTCATCCTGCACCGGTGAAGCCAAAACCAAGTGCAGTGAAACAGAAGAGTAAATCATCAAACCAGCCAATCAAAGGCAAAGGCCTACTGAAAGGTAAGGGAAGACTTTACCCTTCAGAAGAAGATTGGAATGTTGCACCTCCAAAATACAAGCAGAAACCATTTCATGCTATACAACATGTGTTTAGAAAAAGCCAACCAAGGCATGTTCTTGGACACAAGAAGAAACATGAAAAATAAGTTTCCTCCTGCATATTGGAAGTGAGAAAGGATGCAAATGCACCAAAAAGTAGAGAAAAGTATCAGAATACCTTTAGTAGAAATATTAGAAGTTATTCTGCCATGCCTTATATATATGATGTTGTTGACTTCAATTATCCAAGAAGAAAATCTTTTGGATATACACTTGGATTAGGAGGCGTGACTGCTAACAGGTATGTTCCCAAACAATGTTGGGTACCTAAACATACTTAATTTGTTTTGTAGGATGTCTGGTACATGGAAAGTGGATGTTCTAGACACATGACAGGGAATATAGAATGGTTGACCAACTTTAAAGCTTTTGATGGACCCAAAGTTACATTTGGAGGCAAAGAAAACCCCAGAAAAATTAAGGGGAAGGCACAATGTTCAAGAACAACATGAAGATTTAGAATGTGGCTTATGTTAAAGGACTAAATTTCAATCTTCTAAGCATTAGTCAATTCTGTGACAAAGGCTACAATATGCTCTTCAGCAAAGAAGGATGCAAAGTGATTCACAATCAAACCAGCACAGTTTTACTTGCAGGAAAAAGAGAAGACAACATGTATGTGGTAGATTGGAAGATAGCAAAAGCAGAAACATGTCGGCTAGTTAAAAATAAGCAATCAACCAGCTGGATTTGGAATAGAAGACTGAACCATCTCAACATCAAGACCATCAAAAAATTGTCAAAGAACAAGCTAGTTGAAGGCCTTCCAGAGATCACATTCAAAAAGAAAAGTCTTTGTGATGCATGTCAAACAGGGAAGCAGATCAAAAGCTCCTGATAGGAACCAACTTTAATGTACATTTATGTACAGTTTAGCCCACGATTATCACATTTCTGGCATTATTCGGGTTAGTTTAGACCCTATTTGGAGTATGAAATGAGGTTTGTATTGCACGTCGAGTGACTGTCGGTTTTCCGTAAACTCGATCGTATTTTAGCATTTTATACTCGTTTTTATTGAGCACCCGTAGTTTGCGGGGTTACACGTTTGTTTGTTGTTTCCATATGGATGTAGGACTAGGGTGTCTCGAGAGCCCGGAAGACGAGAATTATTGAGGTTGGACGTGCTCGGGGCAAGAAAAGAGGTGGAAAAGGGAGAAAAAGTGAAGAATTGGTGGCACAGGTCCAAACGCGACGCTCCAAATTTCAAACGTCGTTCTATGTCCCAAATCATGTTCCTGCACCCAAACCAGCGTTCTCAAATTGCCAAAGTTGATACGAGTTGAGCCCTCCCAAACGCTGGTTTGCAAATGCCCTCAAACGTGCGTTTGAAGCCAGCCAAACGCACGTTCCATGTTCCAAACGAGCGTTCCATGCAGCCAAACGCACGTTTGACTCATTTCAAACGTGCGTTCCACATGATGAGAGCCAGGAGCTGCCCAGAATTGAAGCAGAACGCACGTTCCACTCACTTCAAACGTGCGTTCCGATGCTCCTTCTATATAAAGCAGCCCATTTCAGCAGCAGCCGGGGAGAAACTAGTTTAGATAGGTAGGGGCGATTTGAGGCGATTTCCTTCATCTTTTAGAGTTAGATTAAGTGCTATATACCATTAGAATCGTCTTTCGATCTTCTCTTTGATTGTACAACTCAAATCCTCGATCTGTAACATTTCAATTGTCAAAATTTGATCTTTTGGAGCTCGAATTTGGGAGTTCATTGAGTAATCGAAATGGGTATGTTCTCTTGTTGTTTTATTGTTGTTGTGATGTTTTTCTCTTGCTTGTATTGTTTAGATTTCGTTATGAGTAGCTAGATTGTTCGTATGGTCGAACCACGTGAATGCGGGTGAAACACCGTTAATGTGATGAACCGGGAGGTCGTTTAACACATAATTTATCGTTTTAATCGTTGATACATGTCTTGAAACTTGTTTTGCTTGTTTTGATAGCATTGAATGGAACTGACAACTACATTCATTGTTGCACACACACACTTAGCTTATAAATGTATGTTGCGGCGTGTGTGGGAACCGGTTTCGAGACCGTAGAAGTTTTGGGCTTGAAAGGTAGTCTGACACCTACCCGTGTACTAGGTTGACGCCCTAGTCATCAAGACCAATTCTAATACGGGGTTTATATCGGAACTAGATTGACACCCAAGTTGCCTATGAGTTATCGATAGACGGTGAAGGAAGGTAAAGCACACTCCCGGGGCAATCTTTTTAATGGTAAAGTAATCCGTTGGATCGTAGTTCGGCCATACTCCGTTTATTTGTCTAGAACTCCGAGTAGTATAATCTTTCTTTATTGCAATAGTGTAATCATATATCTCTCTTGTTGACCTGAACTGAGAAATAAGTCGACTGTGGTACTCAAAGACCAATCCCTATGGGTTCGACCTCGGACTCCTCAAGCACTATCCTTCACTCGACCCGGTACACTGCCGGTTAGAGGGTAGATTCTGCTAAGGTTTCGAGTCTTTGTTTGACCGGACCGTAGAAATTACGTCCATCAAAATGGCGCCGTTGCCGGGGATTGGCAACACTTTGATATCACAATAGTTGACCAAAGCTTGGGCTTAGTCGTTTTTTTTATTGTTTTCTTGTTGTTTGATTTGACTTGCAGTGTATGACCCGGAGTTCTGGGACTCCTCTAGAGCCTTTTTACCCGGAGATTGATAGGCACGCAAGCCAATTGAGGAGAAGGTCGTCTGCCTCGGTTTCAGACACCGTGGACGGACAAGAAGCTTCGGATTCTTCTTCAGAGGGAGAAGGTATGACGACCAACGGAAGAGACAGGTTGAATGGTGATGGTACATCTCAAGTTGTAGGATTGGGCCATCTAAACACCCCTCCTCCACGTGAAAGAAATCTTACAGGACCTACTTTAGTTGCAAGGACAGATGGGAGGAATTTGTTTGATCCTGCATTAGAAGTGGGGGTACAGACTCAGCAACAACCACCCGACCAGGATAATTTGCAACTTCAGATGTATCAGTTGATTCAACAACAGGCAGCACAGATTCAGCTTTTGCAAGCAAATCAGAATAATCAGAACCAACAACAGAATGATCCTCCAGCAAATCAAGGTTTTGTTTCCGCTAGAGATTTTGTGGTCACTCCGTATCAAGGGACGGGCCACAATCCTATTAGAATTCCCGCCGTCCATGCTAACAACATGGAACCGAAGCAAAATGTTATCAACCTTATAAGTGAGAATGCGGTGTTCTATGGTCAGAGGAATGAGGATCCGAATGAGTTCTTGGACAATTACTTGCAGATCATTTCGACTTTGAAGTATAATGGAGTGACCGAGGAGGCACTCAAGTTGATGATGTTTCAATTTGCACCGAGAGGGCCGCGACATGGTTCAATACCCCGCCAAATGGTTCTTTGTCTACTTGGGCGGAAGTCGCGATGTTTTCTTGAAGAAATATTTTCCTCCGGCTAAGATCGAAGACTTGAAGCATGAGATTCATAATTTCGATGGAAGGAAAGGTGAAACGATGAAGAAGAAATGTTGAGAGATTTAGGGCTTTGTTGAAGAAGTGCCTCTCTCATAACTTAAGCACGGTTGAGCAAGTGATTAAAATTTATCGAGCTTTGGACAAGTCGGATAGAAATCTATTGGATGCGGCGAGCGGTAAAGGGTTGACAAGGATAAATCCCGAGTTAGCTATTCAACACATCAACGATGCCATTGAAAGAGATGATGAATGGGTATCGAGTTCGGGGGCGGAAAATTCAAATGAGTCTCAACAAACTCAGAAGGCACTAAAGAACAGTTGGATAAAGAGATGGCGGCACATAATGAGTTGTTGGCATTGCAAACGAAAGTGAAGAAAATGGAAGATGCTTTGCAAGTTTGCCAACTGTGTGGTGGAAATCATACGGCTCAGTTTTGTTCAAATCAGAGTAGGGCGGTTTATCCTTCACAGTTATCTCGACCGACATCACAAATGATTCCGATTCCGCAACCACAGTAGTAAGTGCACCCCGCCACAACCAATTGCCGTGGTAGAAGAGTTGGTAGCTGCACTTAATAGATTGGGAAGTTCTAGTGGAGGAAATCAACAAAGTCCGGGAATATCTTCATTTGGTCATAACAAAATTTGGGAGGACCTATGAGTCCGAATACTCAATGGGAGGTAATCCGAGTTTGCAAGCTCCCTCATTTTCAAGATTATGATTCTTCGATGGGGCTTGGTATGGAAGAGGATATACCGCCAAATGATGTGAACTACATTGGCAACAATTCAGGGAGGAAATCGGATCCTAACTCCAACAACCAAGAAATGGAACAACAACAATAATCATGGAGGTAATTGGAGAAACCGAGATGTTGGGAATTCATGGAGTAATAACCAAGGCCAAGGCAACCGGATGTGGAATAACAATAACCACGGTCAAGGTAACCGAGGTTGGGGTCAAGGTAGAGAGCAAGGAATCCGCATGAATTTTCAAGGTGGATGGAGAGAGAGCAACCAAGGAAGTTGGGGTAGACAAAATCAAAACATCAACAACCAAGGTTATGAAAGTCAACATCAAGGTTTGGGAAATCGAGTTGGGGCCAAAACCGACAAGGCCAATGGGGCAATGATCAAAATCGTGATAGTGCTAATAGAGAGCAAGGACCTCAAGCCGGCAATCAACAAGCCGGAGGTCGAATTCGAGACTTACCAACACCCGAATGCCCATAGACAAAACAGCTCTTACAATCAACAAAGGGTAATTCGGGAACCAAGGGAAGCCTTCGGATGAAATCTTTGAGCAAATGAATAAATTCATGATTGAGCACAAAGCGGCAATGCGGAATTTGGAGATTCAAATGGGCCGATTGGATGAGAGTAGATCTCAACCGCAATTGAATACGGGGCTTCCAAGTAACACGGAAAGGAACCCCAAGGATTCAAGGATGTTTGTGCGGTAGTCACCCGGAGTGGTAAAGAGACGGGTCAACAAGGTCGAGAACTTGAGAAGATGGTGCCAAACTCCGAAAGAGAAAAATTGTGATTACAAAGGGCCGTTGGATGAGCAAGAAGGTTTTGATGAGGATGTTGAGAAGAGGGCTGAAAAAGAGAGAATCTCGAGGTTGGAAAGGAAGTGGAAGAATACAAGCGAAAGTGGGAAGAAGCGACGAGGCCAAAGTCGGACACGATAATCATTGATGTGAAGGAAGAAGAGCCATCGCCACCACTCAGGCCTAAAGGTAGTAAAGTAAACTTCCCCCTCCTCCCCAGTTTTTGATGTGGCCACTTTACCATTTCCTCCCAAAACAACCAAGAAAGAGGTCTTGACCCAAAGTCAAGCCAAATTTTTGGAAATGTTGAGGAAATTTGAAGTGACCATGCCAATGTTGGATATCATTGCTAACATCCCCTCGTACTTTAAATTTTTAAAGAATATGCTCTCAAGTAAGGAAAAGATGCAACAAATGGTCCAAATTGAGTTATGAGTGTTCCGCTATTTTTGAAAACAAGATACCTCCCAAAATCCAAGATAGAGGTAGTTTTACTATCCCAATTACCATAGAGAGACTGCTTTCAACAATGTGCTTTGTGACTTGGGGGCATCTGTTAGTTTGATGCCGAAATCAGATATGACAAGTTGGGCTTAGGAAGATTAGAACCCACCGGCATGACATTGCAAATGGCGGATAGGTCGATAAGGACACCGCTAGGGATAGCCGAGGATGTGTTGGTTCAAGTTGATAAATTTGTGTTTCCGGTTGATTTTGTGGTTCTTGATATGGACACCGATTCTAGGACACCTCTTTTATTAGGTCGGCCTTTCCTAAATACCGGGAGACCTTGATAGATGTAAAGAGGGAGATATAATCTTACGTGTCGGGCAAGATAGTGTCAAAATTAATGTGTACAAAACCATGAAACACCCCGAGGATGAGATGAGTGATTGTTTTTCGATAGATGTCATCCACCCTTGTATTGTGGCAAATGTGAATTTACTGAGGGCACAAGGAACCTTTGGAGAAATGCTTGATGAAGTCATGCAAAGTGAATGATGATAACCGATTGATGCGAGTTTATGCCATGCATCTCGAGGCGGGTGAGTTTATGGAAGCTAGCTGGACTAAGAAATTGGATCTCGGTTCGCCAGAGGATATGCCAAAGCCATCCATTGAGGAACCACCAACGGATTTGGAGTTGAAGCCGCTTCTCAACACCTCAAATATGTTTTTCTTGAAGGTAGTGATTTACTTCCGCTTATTATATCTCTGCTTCACTAACACCTTTGGAAGTAAAGCTAGTTCAAGTCTTGAAGAAGAGGAAACGAGCTTTTGGATGGAAAATGGTGGATATCAAGGGGATTAGTGCCGACATATGTAAGCACAAAATCATCCTTGAGGATGGGGCGAGACCGAGGCGTCAACCGCAGCGAGATCAACCCGCATCTACCGGAAGTGGTAAGAAAGGAAGTGGTGAAGATCTTGACGTTGGGCATCATCTACCCCATCTCGGATAGTGAGTGGGTGAGTCCCACACGTGTGGTACCTAAGAAGGCGGCATCACGGTGCTAACAAATGAGCGAGGTGAGTCTTTCTCTCAGACGCCCATTCTCGGTCATCGAGTCTGCATTGATTTTCGTATGTTGAATGAAAAGACTAGGAAGGATCATTTCCCACTCCCGTTTGTTGATCAAGAGTTAGATAAGCTTGCTGGTCATGCATTTTATTGTTTTCTTGACGGATTTAGTGGTTATTATCAGATTCACATTGATGTCAATGACCAAGAAAAACCACGCTTTACTTGTCCCTATGGCACCTTTGCATTTCAAGAATGCCTTTCGGGTTAATATAACGCACCCGCGACATTTCAGAGATGCATGCTTGCCATTTTTGCTGATCTGATTGATAAATGTATGGCGGTGTTTATGGATGATTTTACAGTTTTTGGGGACAGTTTTGATGCATGCTTGTCCAATATAGATAGGGTGCTTGCTAGGTGCGAGGAGACAGATTTGATTTTGAACTGGGAGAAGTGTCATTTTATGGTGACTGAGGGAATTGTCCTAGGTCATAAGGTCTCAGCTGAGGGGATAGAGGTTGATAGGGCTAAGGTAGATGCTATTTCTAGGTTGCCTATGCCTACTAGTTTGAAAACGTTAAGATCTTTCTTGGGACATGCGGGGTTTTATCGTAGATTTATCCCTAAGTTTGCCCAAAAGGCTACACCTCTTACCTCTAGATTGAAGAAGGGAGTAAATGTGACTTTTGATGATGAGTGTGTGGGAGATTTCGAGGAGATTAAGAGGCTTTTGACTGAGGCTCCTATTTTGATAGCTCCAAATTGGGAGCAAGAGTTTGAGGTTATGTGCGATGCTAGCGATTTGGCGATAGGAGCAAAGTTAGGACAAAAGGTGGATAAGTTGTTTCGACCGATTTATTATGCCGATCACACCTTGAATCCGGCCCAACAAAACTACACTACGACTGAGAAAGAATTGTTGGCGGTAGTTTTTGCTTTCGACAAATTTAGATCCTATCTGGTGGGGTCTAAAGTGATTGTACATACGGACCACTCCGCATTGCAATATTTGTTCGCTAAGAAGGATGCGAAACCGCGTTTTGTGAGATGGATTTTGCTCCTTCAAGAGTTTGATGTGGAAATTAAAACCGTAAAGGTTGTGAAAATGTGGTCGCCCGATCACCTCGGTCGGATTGAGCCAGTTGAGGTGATGAATCGAAAAGGGTTGAAATAGATGACTCGTTTCCGGATGAGCGACTTTTTGTTGTAGATACTATGTTACCGGAAAAACGAGGGAATTTTCTGAAGAAAGGCAAAGAGGGAGCTCCGTGGTTTGCACCGGTAGTGAATTACCTTGAAAGTGGATTTATTGACCCGGAGTTAGGTGAGAATCAGAAGAGGAAGTTGGTGAGTGAGGCTAGACACTTTGTTTGGGAGGATCCTTACTTGTTTCGATTATGTGCTGACGGTGTTTTGAGAAGATGTGTAATCAAGGCGAGAGATTGAGCGTGTTATCCTTTGCCATGATAGAGAGGCCGGGGCCATTTCTCGGGACAAAGGACCGCATTGAAGGTTTTGCAAAGCGGACTATATTGGCCGACAATTTTTAAGGATGCCTACGCTTATGTAAAACCTCATGACGCGTGTCAACGTCGGGGAGAATTTCTAGGAAAAATGAGATGCCTCAACGACCTATCATTGTTTGTGAAGTCTTCGACGTTTGGGGAATTGACTTTGTGGGACCCTACCTCTCCTTCTTTTGGCAACAAGTTCATTTTAGTGGCTTGTGATTACGTCTCGAAGTGGGTGGAAGCGATTGCATCCCCCACTAATGACAGACATGTGGTCATTAAGTTTCTAAAAAAGTTCATTTTCACACGGTTTGGTGTACCAAGGGCTATCATTTCTGACAATGGCACTCATTTTGCGAATAGAGACTTAGATAAGCTACTCCTTAAGTATGGGGTGACCCACAAGTTGGGAACGGCTTATCACCCTCAAACGAGTGGCCAAGTGGAGGTTTCAAACCGAGGCATTAAAAGGATTCTTGAACGAACTGTTGATAAAAATTCTAAGAGTTGGTCCAAGAAGTTGGATGACGCTCTTTGGGCTCACAGAACCGCATTTAAGACTCCAATTGGTATGTCGCCATACATGATTGTCTTTGGAAAAAGCGTGTCACTTACCGGTGGAGGTTGAGCATATAGAGCGCATTGGGCTATTAAAGAGTTAAATATGGATGAGACTCTTAGTGGAGAGAGAAGGATGGCTCAATTGGTTGAATTGGAGGAGTTTCATCATGAGCTTATGATTGCTCTTCGACACGATATAAAGAGAAAACTAAGCTCCTTCATGATCAACTCATTAAGCCTAAGGTGTTTGAGGTAGGAGATGAGGTTCGCTGTACGATACTCGCTTGCATCTTTTCCGGGAAGTTGAAGTCTCGATGGTCGGGACCATACACGCTTGAGAGGATTTTTGACTCGGGGTCATTGAGATAAAGCACCCCAAGCATGGGACTTCAATCACAAATGGCCTTCGTTTGAAGAAATATGAAAAGTTGCCGCTTTGATGAAGCTCTCGAAGTGGTGATTTTGGAGGATCCTAAGATAGAGGAAGCCAATTGTTTAGTCCCGTCATGGACTCCAATGCATGACATCCAATTGTTATAACTCACCGTCCGTTTTCTTTCTACACCTCGTCTTCCTCACTCGTATCGGTAGTATAATCTTGGAAAAACCGATATAGTATAAGTCATTTGGTCGAGCCAACGACGTAAAACAAAGGCGCTTTGTGGGAGGCAACCCACTAATTTCTGTTTTTGCTCATTTTGAGGTCTGTCTTTTTGTGTTCTTTTTGTTGGTTGTGAAGTCTTTCATTGTGACTTGTTTTGGGATTCGTGGATCCCGTGTTGGGCACGCTTGGACATGATTGGTTGTTATTGTATGTTTGAATCATATTTGACTATCTTTGTGACATACTTGTTCAAGTTTTCGACGTGATTTAGGTCGTTTATTTTTATCACCCCGGATTTCCCCATATTATATGCTTTGGCGCGTGGACCATGTCCCGTGCATGTATTTCTTGGATATGTTTTTCATTGTATAGGGATTCGGGATGGAGTACTTCACGACCGCTACGGGACTTGATCGTGCCGTTATGCCGGGCTCATCACCTAAGTCTTTCCTTTTCCTTCGTCACACACCGAGGACGGTGTTTCACTCAAGTGGGGGTGGGGCGCCTTAGCTTATTTCGCATGTTTTGAAAAGTGTTATGCCATGATGTGATAAACTTGGTTTTACTCGCTTTCGAGTCGATTTTTAGGCCATTTTTCAAATTTTCCCAAGGTTTTAACACCACGAGATATGCATGTTGTTCACAATTGAGTGGTGAAAGGTTTTAGTTTTGTGAATGTCTCACAAAGAGTCTACTTTGTCATGATACGGAACATCTTTTAGTTCACGTTTGACGACGCTTTTGGTTATCACGATTGCTTTACACACTTGTACCCCTAGTTTCGAGGCTTAAATAGAAGGATTAGCCTTGGTAGGAACACGGGATGACAGCTTTGGCGTTCTTTTTGACCCTACTTTAGCCGATAAGCCTGAGCCGAACGTTTAACCTCGTAGCCCCTCTCACTTTGATAGAATGGTCTCACCACCATTCGCTACTAGCCGATTCGTTACTTAGTCGAAACCTACCCTTAAGCCTTATTTTTGGTCACATTCCTTCTTTTTTGACCTACGAGTGAACTTAATCTCTTGTTAGACCACACTTGCCAAGGCAAGTGTGGGGGAAAATGTTGTTTTGAGTTGGATTGGTGGTTTCTCGTTTTGGAGCTATAAGGAGAGGAGCTCAGTTGGGCTGAATGCTCGGGTTTTCTCTCAAAAAAAAAAAAAAAAAAAAAAAAAAATTCAAAATCAAGTCAAATAACTTGGCTTTGTATGGAAATAAAGGGTTGGAAAAGAAATGAGCTTAAAGCTAATGATGATGTTAGGGTTGGGATAGTCAGATAGGTACTAAGGTATTCGAGCTCACCTCACGACACTTGAAACAAAGTCGAGTTTGGCAATGAGTTCGGGTGTGTTAGTATCCTACGCCTTCAAAGTGTTGAAAATGATCAAAAGGAGCTTGGATGGTTTGTATAGTAAAGAAGACGTGGTACGTGTTTGGATTGTGTTCACTCGTACTTCTTTTCTCCAGTTTCCCAAATTACCCTTTTCGATTAACCGAATTTACCCTAGCCTAACGTTATAACCGTTCAAGTCCTGCTGGACCGTGTTTAACCTTAGTTAGTCCCGATTAGTGGAGATTCTAGGAAGGCGGGGTTGTGTAAAGTCATTTGTCCGGTATTCCAAGCCGGAAATCGTATAAGCATAAGTCGTCGTCATTCAACACACACTAACTTCGTGTCATGATCTAGTAGAGTCAAAGTAATGCATTCACTTAACTAAGCTCTTTTCACCTCGATATTTTGAAACGCATGCATGTACCGTAAAGTTGATTCCTTGGTATTGTTTGAACGCTATTATTTTACTCGAGGGGCGTAAAGGCTAAGTGTGGGGTGGTGATAGGAACCAACTTTACTCAGACATTTATGTACGCTTTAGCCCACGATTATCACATTTCTCGGCATTATTCGGGTTAGTTTAGACCCTATTTGGAGTATGAAATGAGGTTTGTATTGCACGCCGAGTGATCATGGGTTTTCCGTAAACTCGATCGTATTTTAGCATTTTATACTCGCTTTTATTGAGCACCCGTAGTTTGCGGGGTTACACGTTTGTTTGTTGTTTCCATATGGATGTAGGACTAGGGTGTCTCGAGAGCCCGGAAGACGAGAATTATTGAGGTTGGACGTGCTCGGGGCAAGAAAAGAGGTGGAAAAGGGAGAAAAAGTGAAGAATTGGTGGCACAGGGTCCAAACGCACGTTCCAACCTTCAAACGTCGTTCTATGTCCCAAATCATGCGTTGCACTCCAAACCAGCGTTCCCAAATTGCCAAAGTTGATACAGAGTTGAGCCCTCCCAAACGCTGGTTTGCAAATGCCCTCAAACGTGCGTTTGAAGCCAGCCAAACGCACGTTCCATGTTCCAAACGAGCGTTCCATGCAGCCAAACGCACGTTTGACTCATTTCAAACGTGCGTTCCACATGATGAGAGCCAGGAGCTACCTGCACTGAAGCGAACGCACGCTTCCACTCACTTCAAACGCGTGCGTTCGATGCTCCTTCTATATAAAGCGACCCATTTCAAGCAGCAGAATGGGGAGAAACTAGTTTAGATAGGTAGAGGCGATTTGAGGCGATTTCCTTCATCTTTTAGAGTTAGATTAAGTGCTATATACCATTAGAATCGTCTTTCGATCTTCTCTTTGATTGTACAACTCAAATCCTCGATCTGTAACATTTCAATTGTCAAAATTTGATCTTTGGAGCTCGAATTTGGGAGTTCATTGAGTAATCGAAATGGGTATGTTCTCTTGTTGTTTTATTGTTGTTGTGATGTTTTTCTCTTGCTTGTATTGTTTAGATTTCGTTATGAGTAGCTAGATTGTTCGTATGGTCGAACCACGTGAATGCGGGTGAAACACCGTTAATGTGATGAACCGGAGGTCGTTTAACACATAATTTATCGCTTTAATCGTTGATACATGTCTTGAAACTTGTTTTGCTTGTTTTGATAGCATTGAATGGAACTGACAACTACATTCATTGTTGCACACACACACTTAGCTTATAAATGTATGTTGCGGCGGTGTGTGGGAACCGGGTTTCGAGACCGTAGAAGTTTTGGGCTTGAAAGGTAGTCTGACACCTACCCGTGTACTAGGTTGACGCCCTAGTCATCAAGACCAATTCTAATACGGGGTTTATATCGGAACTAGATTGACACCCTAGTTGCCTATGAGTTATCGATAGACGGTGAAGGAAGGTAAAGCACACTCCCGGGGCAATCTTTTTAATGGTAAAGTAATCCGTTGGATCGTAGTTCGGCCATACTCCGTTTATTTGTCTAGAACTCCGAGTAGTATAATCTTTCTTTATTGCAATAGTGTAATCATATATCTCTCTTGTTGACCTGAACTGAGAAATAAGTCGACTATGGTACTCAAAGACCAATCCCTGTGGGTTCGACCTCGGACTCCTCAAGCACTATCCTTCACTCGACCCGGTACACTGCCGGTTAGAGGGTAGATTCTGCTAAGGTTTCGAGTCTTTGTTTGACCGGACCGTAGAAATTACGTCCATCAGCTCCTTTAAGTCAATGCCCTATCAATCTACAACAAGGATCTTACACCTATTGTTTGGACCAGTCACACCAGTAAGTGTAAGTGGAAAGAAGTACACTTTAGTGTTTGTGGATGACTTTTCCAAATTCACTTGGACCATATTCGTGAAAAAGAAAAGAGATGCACTCAAAAAGCTACCAGACTTGCTAAGAAGAATACAAAATGAAAAGGAATTGAAGATCGATAAGATCAGATAGAGGCACAGAGTTCCAAAATGAAATCATTAGAGCCTACTATGAAGAGAATTGAGTACTACATCAACTATCAGCAGCAGGGACTCCACAACAAAATGGTGTAGTAGAAAGAAGAAACATGACACTCAAAGAAGCAGTCAGAACAATGATTGAAGAAGCATGCATACCAAAGAGATTTTGGGCTGAAGCAGCAAATACAACATGCTATACTCAAAACAGATCAATCATCAACAAACATCATGGAAAAACACCATATGAAATCTGGAATGGAAGAAAACCTAATATTTCACATCTGCATATGTTTGGATCTAAATGTGTTGTTTTGAATAGGAATCAACTGCATACTTTTGATGAAAAAGCTGATGAAGCAATCTTTATGGGATACTCAAACACAAGCAAAGCCTTTAGAGTACTCAGCAAAAGAACTTTGGTGATTGAAGAGTCAATTCATGTAGTTTTTGATGAACCAAACACTAATGGTGAAAGTCTACAAGATCTTGATGAAGCTACACAAAAACAAGCCTATATGAACACAACAGTACCAGCCACTATTCTGGATCACACCTTTGACAATCAAGATGAATCACCAGCCAATACAACACAAGGGGCACCAACACAAGAACATGAAGTTGATGCACAACCTTTGATAGGAACATTTTATTATGTTTTGATGATGGCCATACTAGCTGTAATAGCCAGCCTGAAATAAGTTAGAAATCTTTGTATAAGTCTTTACTTAGATTCTGACCCGTTGTATAAGTTGAGTCAGATAAGTATTATACTAGTTGGTAGGATGGCTAATAAAACAGAAATCCGGCAGAGTAAAAGCAGCCAAGTACCAGCTGAGAAGCAAGAAGACACATGGTCTGACTTATAACCAGGGAAGTCTGTGATGACCTTGGATAAGTCTAAGTTATATTTCAAGTGATGAAATTCATTGTTAAATATGGTGTACACTGATCTCACCCAAATCAAAGATTAGTGAAGTACAAGGAATCTTGTAAACTCAAAGAAATCAAGAAAGCAATGAACTGGCAAAGTGAAACGACTATCGGCTGAGTAAAGACAAAGAAGTGAAGGAACTAAACAGCTAAGTCAGTAGAAACACTCAACCGTTCTAGCAGCGGTCAAGTAAAGGAACAATTGAGTAAGGTATATCATTTGTACCTAGTCAGAACGTGAGATAATAAGGAAGATTCAGAGGGTCAAGCACTAAATGCACACTCAATCAAGAATCAATCAAGGATGGATTTTTAGATAGACGTTTGAAGAAAAATCCGGATCACTGAAATCAAGGAGAATATGACAAAGGGGATCAAGAATTAAATCAAGGATTGTTCCCAACATTAAATAGCCAACGGACGAAAATTCAAATCAAGGATTATCAAGGCTATAAATAGAAGGCATTGACAGACTGGAAATACAACGATTGAATTACATAAGTACAAGCAGAAACTCTATCAATTTGAAAAGCCTTTTATCTGAACTTAAAGTACACATCTAGAGATCAACTCTGCAATCAGAGCTAAAATTCCACAACAAGCACTGAGAATGATCAACAGAATATGTGAATCAAATTCACACCAGTCAAGCAACTGAATCAGATCCATCTAAGAAGGAGTTGTGTTTGTGATAGCTGCTAAAAGATTTGTTCCTAAGGAGCAGTGTTGAAGACTGAGTCACTGAAGCTTTTGAAGCAAAGGAGTGATAGTCATGAAGATTGTGAAGCTTGTGTAGCCAAGGACAATCTAACTATTGTATCATTAAAAACAATAGTGAATTCCTCCAATCATCAAAGGAGAAGAGTGGATTAAGGGATTACACCACCCTGAACCACTATAAACCTTTATGTCTATATACTTTCAGCAATTTACTTTACTGCACTTACTTTATTGCATATTATATCTGTGATAGCATATCCTACTTTGAATTAAAATTTTAAGAAGGGACTTATTCGCTGCCCAAAAGCTTTTATATTGAGAAAAGTTTTTGAAACTCCACTATAGTCATTCACCCACCCTCTGACTATAGTTTCACCCTTCTCAGGGACCAACAAAAATCCACTGCCAAGGCAGCTTGATCTTGACTTGCTGGAAGAAAAGCGGATCAACTCTTATGGCCGCCTAATCAACTGCAAACAAGCGGCCAAAAGACTCCATGATAAGCGTATCCACGATCATCATTTCACGGTGGGGGTCTATGTTCTGAGGAAAAGACAACCTACCAGGCACGTGGCAGAGAAAGGAAAGTTGTCTGAAAATTGGGAAAGATTGTCCGTTCCAATTTGCGAGTATAGTGAAGAAATGCACTTATGTCCTGAAGGATAAGCAAGGCCGCGAATACAACAGGGCTTGGCATGCCAACAACTTGAAAAGGTACTACGTGTAAGAGCAACACCCTCTATTTTTTGTAAGAACAAAAGCAAATTTTGTAAAAGGGCCTCATGCCCCATCTTTTGGAAGCCATTTTGAATGAAAAAGCTCGTTTTGACAACTATAAGTTGATCTCTAGGGAAAAGCGTACCCAACCACATTGTTTTCGATGAGCTCGCGTGCCAAATGCCCTAGGCTGATCCAAAAGAAGGGGGCCCGGATGAAAATATTATCAGACCAACAAGATCACTTTATTTTAATCACTATTTTGATCTCGCCGTGAAGACCAAGTCAACCCTGCTCAAAATAGGGGGCCGCATACAAAGATTTTTGATTCAATAAATACATGTCTACAACGAGCACAAAGCGACAACTAGAGGTTCGAAAGTTAATTCTAGTTGTATATAAGGCACATCATGGCGAACTCATAGAAACAATCTAGAACAAATAAGGTAACAGAGCAAAAGGAGGATTTCATTCAATACGTCAAGACAAAATAATGCACCTCCTTCAAAATCAAATAATAATATATTTATCTATTGGGCAAATCGGCATCCCTGAAGTGCTAACTCAAGGATGAGAAATCATCCCACCAAAAGGGATGCGATGACTAGCCCTCTGGCCGCGGTAAACTTGATAGCTTCACGATGAATCAGTATGCCCTAATCGATATTCACACGAGGAACAACAAGAGCATGAAAGAGAAGAGCTTCGTCCTCTGTAACCTCATCAGGATCCTCAGTCAATATAGCGCGGCTATTGATAAACCACTTCCATGCCCGATTACTTTGCGACAGTTCAGAGGTAGCACCTAGAGGTAAGGGATCCCCCCTACCAGGAAAGAGACAACGGAAAGAAAGGATCACACGATCCCGTTTGCTAACATTATCACCAAGATCCTAAGCCACCTTATAATGAGTGGCCGGATCAAATGCAGGAATGCGAAAACCGGTTGATAACCTCTGGAGTGAAAGCAACAAGAACACCCCAGAGAGAGACCGAGTCAATATCTTCACCAGAAGGAACCTCCGCTAGAATAGAACAGAACTCATAAACCACATTGACGTTATATCATGTCCCTGAAGGACCCACAATAAAGTCCCACCACCCGGGGATTTGAACACGGAGCAAGGTACCTCCCCGTTCAACCTTGTCCATGTTCAATCTCCTCTCCCTCATCATCTTCAAAGGATTGAAACACCTCCAGTAATTGCCACGAGCATGAAAGAGAAGAGCTTCGTCCTCTGTAACCTCATCAGGATCCTCAGTCAATATAGCGCGGCTATTGATAAACCACTTCCATGCCCGATTACTTTGCGTTAGTTCAGAGGTAGCACCTAGAGGTAAGGGATCCCCCCTACCAGGAAAGAGACAACGGAAAGAAAGGATCACACGATCCCGTTTGCTAACATTATCACCAAGATCCTAAGCCACCTTATAATGAGTGGCCGGATCAAATGCAGGAATGCGAAAACCGGTTGATAACCTCCGAAGTGAAAGCAACAAGAACACCCCAGAGAGAGACCGAGTCAATATCTTCACCAGAAGGAACCTCCGCTAGAATAGAACAGAACTCATAAACCACATTGACGTTATATCATGTCCCTGAAGGACCCACAATAAAGTCCCACCACCCGGGGATTTGAACACTGAGCAAGGTACCTCCCCGTTCAACCTTGTCCATATTCAATCTCCTCTCCCTCATCATCTTCAAAGGATTGAAACACCTCCAGTAATTGCCATGAGCATCACGAGAAGCCTTATAGAAAAAAGGGGAAACACGATCAACAGGTGAGGACGTCATAAGAAAAGAAAAGAAAATCGAAGAAAAGACGAAAGCTCAGAATTTTGCAAGTGCAACGAAAGAGCCAGTGAAACCCCTTCTTTTATAGAAGGAAAAGAATGGGGAGAACGGTTAGGATCGAAAGAATCAAGCGGTTAGGATTCACATGGTTTTTCTAAATTTTGAATTTCAAAAGCCATATTTAACACCTGGAAATTATCGAAGCAATACTTAGCGCGATATGGAATGCACCGTCATCGAAAAGACCGAAAAGCTGCTAGTAAACCGTCCAATCAAGCCAGAGTTTTTTTGCCTTCCATTGTAACGTCTGACATGTCATGCAGAGGGAAAACGTAGCTCGGATAACAGGATTGTTATTACCAAGGTTTTTTTAAACACAGCCCGCCAACTACCCTGCTCGAGACAAAAGGGCCGTGTCGCAGAATTTTTACAAAACAAATTTTCAAGCTCACCGCCTGTTTCAACCAAGCTCGCCAGGAAGCACCCTCTTACTTGAAACAAGGGGGCCGCATATTGGAATTTTCAAGTAAATTATCAAATCCAAACTGAGCTTTGTTATTATTTGCAGCGACCTCAATGCCTAGCGCCTTCGAGCTCATCTGGAAACAAGGGGCCGTATATTGGAATTTTCAATTCAACGTAATTAAGTCCGAATGACAAGTCAGATTTGAAATCTAATTATTTTTAGCGAGCTTAACATTCAGCACTCTTGACATCACCATAAACAAAAGGGGCATATATATACTACAAACTCAAAATGGAACCCTCGAATGAAATAAATAAAGGATAGAAGAAAAGGCATGCATTCAACGGCCAAAAGCGGCCACAAACTGTTGGTCCCTAGGAAAGGATAACACAAGTTTAGAGGGGGGGGGGGGTGAATAAACTTGTCCCTAAAACTGGATTTAAAACAAATTAATGTTCAGTTAAAACTTGTGTGGAGTTAAGCTAACTCAACTGAGTATAAGTCAATGACGACTTATTCTTAGTTTAGCTAACTGGCAGCGGATTGATTTAGCCTTTAAGATATATATATATATATATATATATATATATATATATATATATATATATATCAGATAATTTGTTGAGTCATTTTCTTGAAATTGCCGTAAATAAGAACTAAATAATTATGACTGTAATGAAGTAAGTAAAAGCGTAAAGTAAATAAACAAGAATTATAGAGGTTCCAGGTGATGTAAACCTGTTAGTCCTCTCTTCCCCTGTGACGCGGAGGAAACTTCTTTGAGATGGCCCGGTTACAAAAAGTTCTAAATCGATACTCCTTGACTAATCCCTAGCTTCACTATCTAAACACTTGTAGAACAGGTAGAATTATCGCTCTTCAATTGTTTGAAACATCTGTCCATGGAGGTTGGATTGCCTCTTCACCACCATCACAACCACAGTCTTCCCGATCGCACTCAACTGTCCTTCACACCTTCTTGGTGTTTCACAGTCTAAACCTTTGATAGAATCAAAGTTGAGACTTGAATCAATAACTATGATTCAATTGTGATTTGAGCTTTTCTTCTAGATGTATAAGTTATGCACAGCTCTGGATTTCTTCAAATGAGTGATCTTGATCTTTCTTTGAATACTAATGAACACTTGAAGAAATTTCTTGATTTTGCAATTAAGTATTTAGTAGGAATTCTTTTAAATTGGCTTTTCCCCCTTAATTTGATATTTCTTGACTAGATTAATTCTTTTAATTCCTCTTGCTTTCCCCCCGTTTCTTTTTGGAAGAAGTAGTCCATTTATAGGGGTTTATCTAACGGTCAAGTTCCTTTGAGTTCAAATCCTTGTAGCCGTTAGCGGTCCTGCTTTCTTGCTCGTACGTTTATGTCAGAACGGATAGATTTTCCTCCAATCATAATTCTTGAATTGCAACGGTTGGATTTTTCTTCAGTTTGGTTAAACCTTAGTTTCAAAATTGATTTACTGAGATCAATATCAGTTCTCAGTTTGTAAGATCTTTAACTGAGTGTTTACTCTTCTTCAACAATCAGTACTCCAGCTTTCATCTGATTATAATTGACTTAATCAGAGAACATCATAAACAATTATCTTCTAAGAATTCATTGTCCTTATGATACTTAGATCTCCATACAAGATCTATAAAGTTAGTTCAGGTCATCACAATCTTGCCTGAAGTCTATCTTTACAGTCTCGACGTAGTCTTCATAACTGAGTTTGAACCCTCGCTTCTTGATCTTCAATAATCTGAGTCTGTGGCCCTCGATTCTTCATCAACCGAGTTTGAACCTCGCTCTTCAATCTTCTAGATAAGCCAACCGAGTTTGTGTCCTCAAATGACTTATCTTCTTGATTTCCATATTGGTGTAGTCAAAGTCGGTTTGACTAAATTCCGTTTCTTGTTATCTCGCTTCTAGTTATCTCGCCACAATCTAGAAATATTACGAAGGCTTGTCGATTTAACTTATACAAATATCGACTCTATTAAATCCTATACATTGATATCTAGACATCCTTTTGCTTTGCACTATAACATCTAGTTATGACACTTCATCAATGGGGTTAAGAACAATGACTGAATAAGTGATGAATCATCATCAAAACATAAATTTTATTTCCAACAATTTCCCTCTTTTTGATGATGTCAATACCCTTCATAAAAGCAATGCAAAAAGAGAAAACAAGATACAGTAAATAACACAGTGAACTGAGAAACTGAGAATTTATTGATAACCGAGTTACAAAGTAAGGTAATAAAATACAACATGATAAAAAGAGCTAAAAGGGCAGATTCTTTTTACTTAACAGTTAAATTCAATCGATTGTCATAAGCTTCAACATTCCTAATAGGATCATTTGTTGTTGTGCTTTCGATTCCATGGATGCTTGCCCATATGTTCCATGATTCAGATAAATTATGCTTACCGAAGAATTTGCTTTTGAAAAGAATAGCGAAAGTAAAGACAGATGTCCTCGACCTTTCGATGGTGGTCGTTTTGATAGAATTTGAACAAATTCGATTTCAAACCTTTTTCGATCTTATCTGATTCTTTATCTAGAGTACCATTCTTTTCCCATTTCTTAAGTTTGTTCCAGTAATGCATGAGAATCTTCTACATATGCAGGAATGTTTCTAGAGATTCTTCTCTTGATTTTCCTTCTCTGGCTGGTAGATTTTTGAATAAACTGTAGAGGCGAGAATCCAAGCCAATTCTTTTATCAGCTGGCTCTGACAATTTAGCAATCAGTTCCATTTCCTCATCAGTAAATTCTCCTCTAGATTTCTTCAGTTCAGTCAGGTTATCATCAATGTTTCCAAGGACTTGTGGCATCTCAGTTGCATGGACTTTTAAGATGTCCAAACTTTCCCCCTTACTGACATCATCTTTATCAATCAGGCTTTTGATGTAATTGTTTAGATTCTGCTGAGTTGATGCCAAAATGGTTTGAGCTACAACTGAGTCCTTCATGCCTTGTTCCATTAGAATAATTCTGTCAACCAGATTATTAAGAATACCTTCCATTTATCTTGGGTTTCATCTCTTCTTGCATCGTTTTCAATGGTTGTCTTTCGAAGCTCAATCAGAGTGTCTTGACAGTTAGTAGTGACGATATCCATCTTCTTTTCAAGTTCGCTTCTTTCATTTTTTCTAGCCTCTAAGGACTTTAGAACTTTTCCAAACAAACTGTTATCGTCCTTCTGAATTCTGATTATCTCATTATAATAAAATTTAATGAGATTACCTGAGTTGGTATGTCTTTTGAGCTTCCAGCTTGTTGTTCATTGGCTTTGCTTGTCTCAGCCGCAGTTGATTTAGCTTGCTTCAGCGGTGAGAGAACAACTTGTTTCAGTTTTTCTTTGTATTCTGCTGATCTTCTCCTTTCTTCAGATTTTTTTCTAATTTCTTCTAGATTTGATTGAACATTTCTTGCAGGTAATAAATGTACGTTAAATTTTTCATCAGATTCTTCCTCAGCCATGTTTGCTACAGTTCTTGCTATTTCTAGCATAGACTTATCAGTAGGAGATTGATAACCTCCTTCTTCTTCTTGTTGTGCATCAGATACAGTTTCAGAATTAGAACTTCCACTGCTTTCTTCAAAGCTACTAGAATCATTATCAGTGTTCTGATCAGTTTTAGTCTTCTTTTCTTGTAAAGAGGCAAGAATCCCTTTTTGCAAATTGGGATCTTCCTGGGAATCATCATCATCACCCTTTTTGGAACTTCCACCAGCTGTGGCTTCCTTCCAATAACTATTTCTGATCAGCGCATATCCTTGATTCAAGAATTCATCGGTATTGATCATTTCTGATAGATTTGTAATGTTGTAGAGATCAAATACCCCATCTTTCAGTAACTTCCATTTCTGCTAGCTGACTCCTTTGATTGGTAATATAACTGAAATTTCCAGATTTGATAATTGCGCAATCACTCATAATCAGCTGTTATTAGTTCTCTATGATCGGTTGAGGACTTAGATTGAGTGACAATCTCCTTAGATTCTCTTGTGATTTCCTGGTCATTCTTCAGAATAACGTCTTCAGTTTGCATAGGGTCATTTTTGCTGGTTCCTCCCTCAGCAGTGACTGGGATGACTGATGTACCTTTTTCAATGGCTGAAACTGAGATTATCGGCTCAGTTTCCAAATTCTTGTCACTAACAAGTTCTTCAGCAACTTGTTCTCCAACAGGCTCAAGTTCCAATTCTGTAACTGGAACTTCTTTCATCATGGATTCAGTGACTTCTTCTTCATGGACCAGCTCATCCAGATGAATAACGCTAGTCAATATTGATTCTACTTCAGCTCCTTTATCTTCAGAGTAAGAAGCTGAAAATTCTTTGACTGATTCCTCAAAATCTAATCTAGAAGCAGATTTTTGAGGTGTGGATCTAGATTTTGAAGGTAACAAAAGCTTGTCCATAGTTTCTTTGTCAATCAATCTTTCTTCACTGTCAGATCCTTCATCGTCATGTTCAACTCTCAGGGTCTGTTCCCCTTGAGTGTCAGCTTCCTTCTGTGATTCAGCTTCAACATTCTGTTCTCTATTGACAACTTCAGTTTCCTTCAATTTCTTGTGCATGTGTAACTGGCTCTTGAATTGGTAAAGCTTCAGTTACAGATGTTGGAACAGATTCGGTAAGTGTAGCTTTAGTTCTTACTATTTGTGCTGATCCTTCAGCAATTGAAGTAGTGACTTTTGTTGGTGAACCAAGATCAGATTTGTCTTTCTCTGAATCTTCCAATTGTTTCCTTCTTTTCCTTAATTCTTCAACTTGTTCCAAGGCTTCATCTCCGGTTACAATTTTCTTCAACTTTCTGCTTTTCTTCTTTTTAGGTTCACTTACAGAACCTTCAGCTTTTCTTTTTCCAGGTTTTTCTTCTTTAATAACAATCTTCCCATCGTCAATCGGTGTTTCTTTCCTCTTTGTAATTCCAAAATGATCGAGTATTCTTTGGACCACCAGTGCAAGAGTCTTCTTGTGACAGAATCCACCTTTCTTGACATCAGTCTTCTTTTTTGGTGTGTCAATTGATTGTGCCACTAATTGATCAAATAGATATCTTTGCCAATTGAAATTTTCTCCAAACCAAGTTACATATAGTAAATCCAATTTCACTCCAGAGAGATTGCTAAAGTTTCCTGCATTTTCAATTATGCAATTTGCTAACATCTTGGTGAGAAAATTGAATTCCGGTTTGAGCAAACTTGTGCTCCCGGTCTGTGCAACTGTGGAGTCTGCATCAATTGCTATATCTTTCCATAATTTTTCCTTCTGTTCTTTAGTCAATTTGATGGCTGCCGTTCCTCCAGATTTATCGAACCTAAAAATCTCTGTAATTAGGTCTTCAGTAACTTTGATCTGCTTACCATTGACAGTTGTGGTAAAAGTGTGTGTGCCCTCTCCTTCTAGAGCTGTACTTCCAAATTCATAGAAGTCTCTGATGCTTTCCAGACATACACTCTTCAGATTGATGTTGAATACATCATCCAATCCTTTGATTTTTTGTATTTTTGCTGCAATAACTTTGGCCAGAGTTTGATCAGTATATTTTGCAATAAACTGATCAAGAGAAATGATCATTCCAGGCTCAACATGAGTAGAAGTCATTGTTTTCTGGATTTGATTGAAAAATTGAAAATTCAGAGATTTAGAGAATAGATTCAAAATTCTAGTGAGAAGAATTATAAAAGAATATTTTGGGATATTTATAATTTTTAGCAAGGGTAGTTAAGAATTGAGTGGGACTCAAAACGTCTTATCATAAATGTTTTGAGATTGTGAAAATGAGGATGAGTGGAAAAGATGGACGGTTGAGATTGAAAAGGATTATGTCTTTTCTTGACATCAGTAGTAAGTAGTGTAGATGTGGTGTATTTCCAGGTGTACGCATTCAGTCTTGTACTTATACTAAATTCAAAAACTCAGTTGTGAATACAACTCAGTTTTGTGAATCACACCTCTTCAATTCTCAGTTAGCGATATTTTCCTGCAAAACAGAATGAGAGATTTTCGGTACCCATATCTGTTTGGGTCCTAACTGATTAGTTTTAGATGATATAATTTTATTTTTGACTTTATACCTCTCTTGATATTTTGACCGAGTAAAGTCGGTTTTATAAATTCTTGGCTTTGTTTTGTCCTAATGGTTTTTGTTTGTTCACTTGCGAATGATGTGATGGTTTATTCCAGTCTTCATCAGTGGGAAATAGTCTTCCTTTCCCTCTGAGTCTATTATTCCATGAATAATCTTCATTCTTAGGTGGATGAGACTTGAAGATTTTTCTCACTGATCTCTGATCAGTTTTACCTTTTTCAGCCTTCTGAGCCTTCCTGTAAAATATGTTGGTTTGGTGCTTTTTACCAACTGATTTTTCAGTTCTGTCAGTTTGTGCATTTGGCTGTGCTTATTTTTTGTCAGTTCTAATAATTTTATCAGTTTTCTGATTTCATAACTGTTGTGCAATCACAAATTTAATTGCAACTGAACTTGGTCTGAACTTAGAATTATGTTGATTAACAAACCCTAAACCAGATCCGTCTCCAAATGGTTTTCCAGGTTTGAACTGAAGACTGGAGATTGGATCAACTGATGATTCTGTGATGTTTATTACTTCTGTCAGTTCATCAGTTGGTCGAATTACCTTGGTTCCATTATTAGCCTTGATTAAATTGATCTCAGCATTCAATCTCGAAACTTCAGCTTTCAATAACTTTTTCTCCTTTTTGACATCCTTATAATTCTTTTGAATTACCTCTAATTCCTTCATGAGTATGTCCAAGGTTTTATTGAAGCCTTCATTTCTATGATTGTTCATGGCAGTGTGAGTGCTGGATGTAAATGCAATTACCTCTTGGTGTTTGATAGGTAAGCTTCTTGTTGAGGAATCATCATCATTTAAGACTTGCTTGCCTTTATCATTGGTACTTGCCTGTGCTGCTCCTAGCAGTAAGATTTCCTCATCACTTTCACCTCCATATCTCATGGGTAGAATCTTATCAATATCCTTGGCTTTTGCGATGGATGGATCTACAATAATGTTTTCAGTCAATTTTTCTTCTATGTAATCAGCTACTCATAGCAACTCCTTTTCTGCTTCTTCTGATAGATCACTTGGTGATGTGAATCCTTTGGATTCATCATCATGCACGTTAAAGTCAATATCCACATCATTACAGAATTGAGGTTCTGGATTTGTATGTGAGCTCGTAGTGCTGAATCTTTCAAATACTTGATCCTGAAATTCAGAAACAGCATTCTGCAAATAGTCAGTCAGGGGGTTATTTAGCCAACTTCTAATTATAGATGCATCCATTAAGTTTCAATAAAATGCTTTTACAAAGATACAGAAATGGGTTTTCAACAACTGGTTTGTAAGATCTTTGGATCACTTCCAAATGGAAGAACTGCTCTGATACCAATTGTTGGTCCCTAGGAAAGGCTAACACAAGTTTAGGGGGGTGATTAAACTTGTCCCTAAAACTGGATTTAAAACAAATTAATGTTCAGTTAAAACTTGTGTGGAGTTAAGCTAACTCAACCGAGTATAAGTCAATACTGACTTATTCTTTGTTTAGCTAACTGGCAGCGGATTTATTTAGCCTTTAAGATATATATATATATTGTTAGGAACATTTTATTATGTTTTGATGATGGCCATACTAGCTGTTATAGCAAACCTGAAATAAGTTAGAAATTCTCTGTATAAGTCTTTACTTAGAGTCTGACATATTGTATAAGTTAAGTCAGACAAGTATTGTACTAGTTGGTAGAACGACAAAGTGAAACAGATATTCGGCAGAGTGAGGCTAGCCAAGCACCAGCAGAGAAGCAGTGAAGACTTAATGGTATGACTTATAACCAAGGAAGTCAGTGATGACCTTGGATAAGTCTAAGTATATTTCAAGTGATGAAATTCAATGTTCAAATATGGTGTACCCTGATCTCACCCAAATCAATGATCAGTGAAGTACAAAGATTCTCCTTTAAAGCTGAAGTATTGAAGGAAACAGTGAATCGGCAGAGTAAACTAACTTTCGGTATAAAGTGAAGGCAATAACGGTGAAGGAAAACCTAAACGGCAAAGTCAGATGGATCACTCGACCGTTCAAAGAACGGCGAAGTAATCTTTATCAGAAGAGAATTGAAAAATGATGAAGATTCAGAGGATCATGCATTTAATGCACAATCAATAGAGGATCAATCAAGGATGGATTTTCTGCTATACATTTGATGGAAAAATCCGATCACTGAAATCAAGGAGAATATAATTAAGGGGGAATCAAGAATAAAAACAAGGATTATTCCCCTCATAAATATAGCCAACGGACGGAATTTCAAATCAAGGATACTCAAGGCTATAAATAGATGGCATTGACAGACAGATAAATACACGAATAAGAAAAAGAAAATCAAGCAGAAACTCTGTCAAATTGAAAAGCATTCTCTCTGAACTTACAAGGATTAATCTAAAGATCAACTCAGACATCAGAACTACAATTTCATATTCAGCACTGAGATTGATCAATCAAGTTTGTGAATCTCATTCACAATACACTGAAGCAACTGAATCAGAAGTCATCTGAGAAGGAGTTGTGCTTATGATAGCTGCTGAAGGATTTGATCTCAAGGAGCAGTGAAACAGACTCAATCATCAAAGCCATTGCGAGTCAAGGAGTGATAGTCTTGTAGATTGTGAAGCTTGGGAATCCAAGGACAATCATACTATTGTATATGTGAAAACAATAGTGAATTCCTCCAATCATCACAGGAGAAGAGTGGATTAAGGGATTACACCACCCTGAACCACTATAAGCCTTGTGTCAATTTAATTTCTGAAATTTACTTTACTGCATTCATTTAAATTACCTAGATTATAATCTATATCTGTGACTGTTTAAACTGCTTTGAAACAACATAGTAAGAAGGGACTTATCCGCTGCCCAAAAACTTTTAAACACAAGAAAAGTTTTTGAAACTCCACTATAGTCATTCACCCCCCTCTGACTATAGTTTTACCCTTCTCTGGGACCAACATATATATTATTAGATAATATGTTGAGTCAGTTTCTTGAAATTGCCGTAAATAAGAACTAATAATTATGATCAGAATGAAGTAAGTAACAGCGTAGAAGTAAATAAACAAGAATTATAGAGGTTCCAGTGTGATGTAATCTGTCGCCCCTCTCTTCCCACAGTGATGCGGAGGAAAATTCCACTAGAACTTCTTTGAGATGGCCCGGTTACAAAAAGTTCTAAACTGATAGTCCTTGACTAATCCCTAGCTTCACTATCTAAACACTTGTAGAACATGTAGAATTGCCGCTCTTCAATTGTTTGAAACACTGGTCCTTGGAGGGTTGGATTGCCTCTTCACCAGCTCATCACAACCACAGTCTTCCTGACTGCACTCAACTGTCCTTCACACCTTCTTGGTGTTTTCACAGTCTAAACCTTTGATAGAATCAAAGTTGAGACTTGAATCAATAACTATGATTCAATTGGGATTTGAGCTTTTCTTCTAGATGTATAAGTTATGCACAGCTCTAGATTTCTTCAAATGAGTGATCTTGATCATTCTTTAAATGCTAATGAACACTTGAAGAAATTTCTTGATTTTGCAATTAAGTATTTAGTATGAATTCTTTTAAATTGGCTTTTTCCTCTTAATTTGATCTTTCTTGACTAGATTAATTCTTTTAATTCCTCCTGCTTTCCCCCCTCCCCGTTTCTTTTTGAAAGAAGTAGTCTATTTATAGGGGTTTATCTAACGGTCAAGTTCCTTTGAGTTCAAATCCTTGTAGCCGTTAGTGGTCCTGCTTTCTTGCTCGTACGTTTATGTCAGAACGGATAGATTATCCTCCAATCATAATTCTTGAATTGCAAGGGTTGGATTTTTCTTCAGTTTGGTTAAACCTTAGTTTCAAAATTGATTTACTGAGATCATTATCAGTTCTCAGTTTGTAAGAGCTTTAACTGAGTGTTTACTCTTCTTCAACAATCAGTACTCCAACTTTCATCTGATTATAATTGACTTAATCAGAGTACATCATAAACAATTATCTTCTAAGAATTCAATGTCCTTATGATTCTTAGATCTCCATACAAGATCTATAAAGTTAGTTAAGGTCGTGATAATCTTGCCTGAAGTCTAGCTTTACAGTCACGACATAGGCTTCATAACTGAGTTTGAACCCTCAGTTCTTCAGTCTTCAATAACTGAGTCTGTGACCCTCAGTTCTTCATCAACATTGATCATTCAGAGGAGTACGACCAATATTGATCATTCAGAGGAGTACGACCATGATCACTAGTTAAATTGAGGAACTCATCGCCAGCCTGGAAATCCTCACCATCATTTCCCCCTGTAATCGGCGTGGACACCCCCTTGATCAAAGTGGTCAAGTTTACCTCATTGTGAGGAGGAGGATCCCACACCTCCAAACATTTCTTCACCCAATCCGCAGCAAATTCAGCAATATATTCATCAGTGTAAGGAATATCTGGGTGAAAAGCCAGCAAGTAGGGTTCGCTCTGAGATAAGCCAACCCACTTAGCCAGTTCCTCAAGGCTAACAGAGTCCTTGCCACGATCGGGCCAGAAGCAGCGAGCAAGATGGTAGAAGCCGTGGTCAAAGCTCGCCTTCTGAATGTCTAAAAAGTCATCAGATCTTTTATATTCTGCTATGGCTGAAGGCCAGGCCTCCACGGCGGCTTTCTTAGCTCCAGCGAGCTGCTCTCCAGACGTATGATCTTTTCCTGTGCGGTTTTCATCTGCTCCGTGGACTCTTTGGCATCCTCACTCAAGCTCGCCACCTGTTTCTCAAGCTTCTCATTAAGCTCCTTGCAGTCCATGATATCTTGCCTCAGGCGATCATTCTCTCGCAGAGTATCGGTGCGCTTAGATTCAAGGTCTGCTTTGGCTTTCTCAGTCACGCTCGGCCTTGCTTTTATGAGCTACACCAAGAGACTTATTAATGCGAGTCCCCAACTGAAATAAGAAAAGGATGAGTTCGTAGAAATGATAAAGAAAAACAAAAAGATAAGTAATTCAAACTTACCATGGCAGAAGAAAGTCCAAACTGGCCGGCGAGATCCTCATGCTCATCAGCATCATCCTTACCTGCAGACGCCACCTCTTGGACAACCACACGAGCGGCAATCCCTTTACCGATATGTAGCGGAGCAGCAAACGATGAGTCCCAAGCAAGTCGATTAAGAGGAATGACATCAGCAATGACATCCTTCAACAAAGATGCCTTCTTTATGCCTATAGGCCCCTTTGTAAATTCAGTGTCCAGCCAGATGCCTCTATTTCTATAAAACCGTGAGGCAACGGTTCCATTGATGGCACCTCTAATTCATCAGCGACTTTCTTACCTCTCATCTCAGTCCGCTCGGTAACATTGTCAACATGTCTCCCCTCTATCGGGATAGACTCCCCATCAGCCCTCGAATCGGCAACAACTTTAGCTCTCCCCTCAGTGCCTTTGGATCTTTTGGAGCCATGAGCTTCTTTAGCGGTTCCCTCCACCTGAGGTCTCTTACGGACCTCACCAATTTCTTTGGAGCCCGCACCCACACTCGTCCCCGTCTGGCCCAGTCGGGAAGGATTGTAGGTTTCATCGACAATGGAGGAATCCACTGTCTACAGCACCCTTCCAGGAGCTATCTTCAGAAGCTCCTTCCTCACTTTAGAATCTGCCTCGGTATGCCTCTTTGCCTCAGCACGCCTCTCAGTGTCATCAACCATGGCGACTGCAAAAAATGAGCCTAACAATATGGATAAAATAATGAACATGCTGTTGGTCCCAGAGAAAGTTTAAACTATAGTCAGAGGGGGGGGGGGGTGAATGTGATGTGATCCAGACCAAGCACGTTGAAGACCAGCCCGTCAAATGCACTACCTATATTATTGGGTTTGAAGAGCATGAAGTTGGACTTGGACCATGTGGAAGAAAAGTCTTTTATTTAGTTGTTCTGTCAATAAGGCTGTCCATTTAAGTATGGCGCCATTTATTAGGATATTTGGGCTTGTTTTATTATTTTTATGTTGGATTTTATTTAATAATTACCTTGTGGGCTTAGATGACACAAGAACACTAGAAATGCCCACAAGTGGGGCGCATGTGTTACATTCCTTGGCTAGTTAGGATTTTATTTATTTTTCTTCTCCCACATTGCTTGGGAGATGGAAGAGTCTTTTATTTGTAGCCTATATATAGGCATGCTACTATCATAATAACTGACACAAATTATTATTGAGATTCAGTAAAATTTTTCTTAAGTCGAGTCGACTTAAACAAATCACTTGCGAGTGAGTGGCTTCTTTGTCGTAGAAGGCACACCCATTTCAACAACAAATCAGCTTCACGAGCGAGGCGTTGTGTATTCTTGGCCTCAGTCCTAGGTCGGAGACGCTAGGTCTAGGTTTCCTATAGCTCGTCATTGATCCCTTAGCCATTTCCTGGGCACGTATCACGTCAGTTGGTAGCAGAGCTCAGCGACTAAGGTATCTAATATCCCCTTTTGATTTTTCTTGTTCAATTTCGTTTCTTATTCTTAAAAAAAAATTTCGTTCTTAATTGTTCTTGCTAGTTCGATCATCATCATTACATTAGAAAAAAGATTCAGTTTTTCTTTCATTTCTTGATCTATTGTTCTTGTTTCATGCGTCTTGCTTGCATCTCTTCGCATCTTTTCGATTAATCTGAGTTCTTCTTCCAAAAAAAAAATTTAAAAACCTGTTCTAGCATTCATTTCTTGGCATCGTTCATCATCACAAAAAGAATACAATACCTGATCCTGCTTGTCACTCATCTAGCTCAATCTGATCGCAGCTGTTCAATTGATCTGTGTTAGCTGTAAATTTTTATTTTTATTTTTATTTTTTTTCTGTTCTTAATTGTTCCTTGTTTGAATTGTTCTTGTTGTTTGTTTTCATCTTGATAACAAAAAAAAATAAAATAAAAAACAAACCAGCGTCCCAGCCCTTCTTTCAAACCCTGCATATTAATCATACAAATCGTTCCTGCATAAAAAAGGTTGACCTACTTCTTTTATCAGGAAGAATTCGGCTCATATAAAAAAAGGGGGCCTAAATAATTACGAGTACAACACACCTGGGTGTGAAAATTTTCACATCCGTGAAATATTGCAGTCACCCAATTTTCATTCCTTCTTTCGAGTCCTTTCCTTTCTTACCTTTAATATTCGCATTTAGCAACTTTTCACACATTATTTCACTCATTTCCATACCTTAAACCATAATTCGAACTGTACCCTAGTTGTCTATGTCCAGGTTGTTGGTTTTTGAATTACTACTTGTGCTGTTGTTATTCTGATTTGTTTGCAAAGGGTATGTCTACGACTGAGAATAAGGGTGAGTGAAACACGAGTGAATCGTGAGAGATATGGCTTATTTTGATTATTACGATGAGAGTCGCATGCGTAGGGAGGAGCAGCGGCGTCAAAAGAAGTTCGATAATCAAGCTAGAAAAGTGTTAATAGAGGTGAGTAGGTCTCTTGAGGAGTTGATGTGAAAACAACAGAAAACGATGAGCGTTCGGAGCGATGGATGCGGGAAAGTGAACTGTTTTGGGAGAATTTTCTAGCGGATGAGGTCACACGGAGGGATAAATGTAGGAAAGCCCAAGCATAAGTTGCAGAGAATGCCGAAGAGTTGTTAGTACTAGTGCGGCGGAGTTGAAAAATGCGGAGGGTGCGCATGTGGCAGAAGTAGTTGAGAGTGCTGAGGCATTAGTTGGGGCTGAGATAGTTCACATTGATGAGACATTTATTCCCGGTCAAGTTGAGAGTCATGTTGGGCATGCGGAACCTGAATTTGTGAATGAACCGGATATTGTGGAAGAGAAAATAGAGATGTCAGAGGTGTCTATTGTGGTGGAAGAACGCAAAGAGTTGATTGTGGTTTAGGCACAAGAGGATACTATGTTATTGAATTTTTGTTCCAGCTGTGTTTTGTCATCTATGCAGGTACATCAGAATCATCCACACGAGGAGGAAACCGGGCTCTAAGATACATCCAATGCAGTCCCTATATCGCCTTTGGTTTCTCGTGATCTAGATCATAGTAGTGGCAAACCGGAGAATATTTATCATGATCCGTTTTTTGAGATTGTTGACGCCCCTTTGACTACAATTTGCTATCAGTCTTGTCTTGTTCCATCACGGGTGGTAGTCCACAGGTTGCTTAACTCAAAGTCCCACTATGTTGCTGATACAATTTTGATGCCTGACTCTGCGACAAAGCATGCAGTTGACAAGAATATATTTCTTTGACTTATATTTGATCCCGGTGTTCGTTTGGTGATCTTTTGTCTTGGTGAAAGTTTTATTAGTGATGCAGCTCATTTTTATGACGTCCTATTGATTCGAGGACGAGTCCTTTCGAACCGGGAGGGAATGATGTGATCCAGTCCAAGCACGTTGAAGATCAGCCCGTCGAATGCACTATCTATATTATTGGGCTTGAAGTGCATGAAGATGGACTTGGATCATGTGGTAGAAAAGTCTTTTATTTAGTTGTTCTATCAATAAGGTTGTCCATTTAAGTATGGTTCCATTATTAGGATATTTGGGCTTGTTTTATTATTTTTATGTTGGATTTTATTTAATAATTACCTTGTGGGCTTAGATGACATAAGAACACTAGAAAAGCCCACAAGTGGGGCGCGTGTTTTACATTTCTAGGCTAGTTAGGATTTTATTTATTTTCCTTCTCCCACATTGCTTAGGAAATGCAGGAGTCTTTTATTTGTAGCCTATATATAGGCATGCTACTATCATAATAAAGGACACAAATTATTATTGAGATTTAGAAAAACTTTTCTTAAGTCGAGTCGACTTAAACAAATCACTTGCGAGTGAGTGGCTTCTTTGTCGTAGAAGGCACACCCATTTCAAAAACGAATCAGTGTCGTGAGCGAGGCGTTTTGTATTCTTGGCCTCAGTCCTAGGTCAGAGACACTTGGTCTAGGCTTCCCATAGCTCGTCATTGATCCTTTAACCATTTCCTGGGCACGTATCGCATCAGAATGACTATAATGGAGTTTCAAAAACTTTTCTTATAATTAAAAGCTTTTGGGCAGTAGATAAGTCCCTTCTTTTAATGCTGTTTCAAAGTAGGTTATGCAAACACAAATATAGTATGCAATAAAGTAAAGTGCTGAAAGTAAATATACACAAAGGTTTATAGTGGTTCAGGGTGGTGTAATCCTTAATCCACTATTCTCCTGTGATGATTGGAGGAATTCACTATTGTCTTTCACCAATACAATAGTAAGATTGTCCTTGGCTGCACAAGCTTCAAAATCTACAAGACTATCACTCCTTGGCTTCAAAAGGTTCAATGACTCAGTCTTCAACACTGCTCCTTGAGAACAAATCCTTCAGCAGCTATCACAAACACAACTCTTTCTCAAATGGCTCTGATTCAGTTGCTTGACTGGTGTGTGAATTGAATTCACAGAGTAGTTGATCAATCTCATTATTGATGTGTATTTGTAGCTCTGATTGTTGAGTTGATCTCTAGATGTGTCCTTTTAAGTTCAAAAAGTGGCTTAGGATTTTGACAGAGTTTTAGCTTGTTCTTGTATATCTGAATCATTATAGTTACTGTCTGTCAATGTCTTCTATTTATAGCCTTGATAATCCTTGATTTGAAAATCAGTCCGTTGGCTATTTAGTATGGGGAATAATTCTGAATTAATTCTTGATTCCTTCTTGATTGTATCCATCTTGATTTCAATGATCCGGATTTCATTCAAACTTCTATCATAAAATCCATCCTTGATTGATTCTTGATTTATTATGCATTTACTGCTTGATCTTCTAATTATTCACACATTCTGAATAAGTATAGATGTTATACCTTACTCCGCTGATCCTTCACTTGGCTGTTACTTGACCGGTTAAGTGTTCTTGCTGACCTAGCTGATTAGTTCTTCCTTCATTGCTTTTCCTTTACTTATCCGGTAGACAGTTTACTTTGCCGGTTCACTGGTTTCTTGAATTCTTTGATCTTTCAGGCATTTTATGCACTTCACTGATCTTGATTTGTGTGAGATCAGTGTACACCATATTTAACAATGAGTTTCATCCCTTGTAATATAACTTAGACTTATCTAAGGTCATCACTGACTTCTTTGGTTATAAGTCAATCCATATGTCTTCATGCTTCACTGTTGGTTATTTGGCTGCCTTTACTCTGCCGAAATTCTGTTTTACTTAGCATCCTACCGAATAGCACAATACTTGTTTGACACAACTTATACAACATGTCAGACTATAAGTAAAGACTTATACAGAGAATTCTAACATATTTTTGACTTTCTATAACTGCTAATATGGCCATCATCAAAACATAATAAAATGTTCCACACAATTTCCCCCTTTTTGATGATGCCAAAACCCTTATAAGCCTGAACAAAAGTTTTCAAATTTTCATAATAATAACAGAATAAAAATCAGAAATTTTATTCATCCATGAAGGGCAATTAAAAAGTAAGTTCAAGACAGAATCAGAATGCTACAACTACATTTTTCTTAGGTTCTCTTTGTAACTCTTGAACTTTCTAGTCTGAATCCCTTCCATGTCCTTCCAGTCTACTTCTGAGAACTTCCATTTCCAGTATACCATAGCAGTGTGTTCATAGATGCCAAGAAATCCTCTCTTACTTATGAGTCTGTGGAAGACAGGAATAGTCTCATTTGCCTGTGGCTCTCCAAAGTACTTTTCAAGTCTGTCCTTAGCTTCATCAATGAGGGGATCTGCAAACTTCAAATTCTTATACATCATCCCATGTTGTGAGGGGTTCAGTCTGCTCATTAGACTGAATAATTTCACCATGTCATTGAATTCTTCCTACTTCTCACTAGATAAAACCTCCGGTCCTTTTGCATTAAGAGGTATTGACGAATTAGATCTCCTGGTTGAGCCAGATGCTCATTCTTTTGATCCTTTCTTGAGAGAGGCATATCTACCCTTATCTCATCATCATGATAAATAAGCCAATCTGCCCAAGCGTCAACTTGTGATTGATTTGTATACAGACTGTCTAGATTTCTAAAGAAATCATTCACATTGTCCAACACTGCTGCTTCCCTTTCTTCCATGTTTTTGTAGGTAGTGAAGGTAATTTTCTGACTAGAAAAGCATCCAGTTGATTGTCTTTGTCTACTGATAATGCCTCTGCTTGTGCTGGATCGATGTTGACTTGCAGAGCCTCTTTGCGGGCTAGATCCAGGCCTTTGCTGCCTTCCTGATCTATCTCTATCATCATCTCTTCTTTGGATAGGATGAGGGAATGCAATACAAGGTGCATTTGTGGCCCTTTCCCTATCCTCCCGAGCTTTTCTTTGTTGTTCTTCAACTTCAGCTCTGATTTTAATTTCTCTGTCTCTTGCTCTTAGCTGTTCTTCAGTAAAAGTTAGGGGTCTAACTGTTGATGCTTCAGGCTTATCATCTCTATCCCCTATTTTGGCAGCATCATCCTTTTGTTGCAAGATAATTCTATTTGTAGCTTCAGCTGTACCAATCAGAGTGTCCAGTTTAGATTTAATGGATGTGAAGCTTTTGTCATGATTAGATAACTTCTTGGTCACACTGCCAAACCTTGTGCCAAAAGCCATTGCCATTGACTCATTTTCCTGTGAGACATACTGTGTAAGGCCTGCAACATTTTCGGTGAAGTTTAAGTTCATCTGGCGCAACAAGTCACCCTGCCTTTACTCTCCCCCTTAGTAAAATCTTTCTTGACTAGATTAATTCTTAGAATTCCACACTTCTTCTAATGGTAGAAGACTATTTATAGAGGTTTCTCTAACGGTTAGATCATTTGAATTTGAATCCTTATAGCCGTTAGTGGTCCTACTTTTCTTTTTTGTATGTCAGTTTCCTTTCTGACATTCTGTGTGTCCAATAAGATTGCTTATCTTATAACGGTCTGACTTGCCTTCAGTTTTTCTTATCTTCAGTGAAAAACTGATTTAAACATTACTTAGTCAGTTTCCAATTTTTAAGAGCATTAACTGAGTTTTTACTCTTCTTCAAAATCTCAGTACTCTATTCTTCATCTGATTATAATTGACTAATTCAGAGTACACCATTTTCAATCGATCATCTAAGATATCATTGTCCTTATGATTCTTGGTTCTTCATACAAGATTCATAAAGTCAGTTCAGGTCATCACAATCTTGCCTGAAGTCTAACTCTGCAGTATTGACTTAGTCTTCATAAACTGAGTTTGAACCCTCAGTTCCTCAGTCTTCAATAACTGAGTCTGAACCCTCAGTTCTTATAATTGACTAATTCAGAGTACACCATTTTCAATCGATCATCTAAGATATCATTGTCCTTATGATTCTTGGTTCTTCATACAAGATTCATAAAGTCAGTTCAGGTCATCAAGATCTTGCCTGAAGTCTAACTCTACAGTCTCAACTTAGTCTTCATACACTGAGTTTGAACCCTCAGTTCTTTAGTCTTCAATAACTGAGTCTGAACCCCCAGTTCTTTAGTCTTCTAGATAAGTCAACTGAGTCTGTGTCCCTACGAACTTACCTTCTTCATTTTCTGTTGGTGTGCTCTTTATGTCAGTGTTCCAGTATCTCTTTAGGATCTCAGTTACTCATCAAGTTATTTACTCAATTTCTCAGTTTTGAGCCCATAACTATTACAGTGCTTGTCTGATTAACTTATACAAATATCAGACTCTATTAAATCGTATACATTGATTTCTAGACATCTTTTTTCTTTGCACTATAACATCTAGTTATGACACTTCATCAATGGGATCTAAAAACAATAACTGAATAAGTGATGAATCATCATCAAAACATAAATTTTATTTCCAACATATTCTGCTTTAGCTTGAGTTTCACGATCCTCCATAGTTGTGACTTCAAACTTTTCTTTCAGTTTAAGAATTTCAGAAATTGATTTAAAAGTTGTCTTCTTGATAGTGTCTGGCTTTGTATGAACTGAGACATCAGTCTGTTTCTTGTAATCCAAATATTCAGATATCATTGACAGTAGAGCATTGTACTCTTCTTTCTGATTGAGCATACTGTCCAAGGTTGATTGGACCATGTTCAGTTCTTCAGCTGTCAATCTTTCAGTTGGATCTTCTTTGTTAGACATATTTTAGTTTTATTGATGTGTGCCAGACTAGCTGTTATAGAGCAAAGGCAAAAAGATGTCTAGATTAACTGTATAGGTTTACTAGAGTTTGATCTTCATTTCGACCAGTTTATCATCAATGCTTTCCAAAAATTTTGGAATATCTAACGCATTGACTTTTAACATATCCAAGCTTTCCCTTTTATTGACATCATCTTTAACGATCAAAATCTTGATATAGGAGTTTAGATGTTGCTGATTTGATGCCAATATGGTCTGTACAATGACTGAATCCTTCATACCATTCTCCATTAAAGCCATTCTATCAACCAAGTTATTGAGAATGCCTCCCTATCTTTCTAATGTTTTAGCTTTCCTTGAATCATTCTCAATGGTTGTTTTACAAATCTCAGTCTAGGTGTTTTGACAGTCGTTTCTGATATTATCCAATCTCTTCTCCCTGTTGGTCCTCTCAGTCTTGCTTTCTTACAAAGACTTTAACTCTTTCCCAAATAAGCTTATATCATCTTTCTGAATACGTATCAGCTCATTATGATAAAACTTGATAATATCAACCTGTGTAGGTATGTCTTTTTCAGTTTCAGCTTTTTGCTTCTCAACTTTATCTGCTCCAGCTTCAGCAACTTTTGTTTCTTTAAGAGGAGTAGAAACAATCTTCTTGAGTTTCTCTTTGTATTCCTTAGACTTTCTTCTCTCCTCAGATTGTCTTCTTATTTCTTCTAGACTTGACTGATCAATTTCTCTAACGGGTTATATTTCTACATTGAAATCATCATCAGTTTCTTCACAAGCTCTATCAGCCTCAGCCTTTGCTATCTCACGCACTGTTTGCTTAGTTGGGGACTGATAGCCAGTTGGGGATTGATAGCCTTCCTTTTCTTCATTTTCAGATTCAGACTGAGTTTCAAAGTCTGAATCTCTACTGCTTTGTTTAGAATTTTCTTCATCAACATCAATGTTCTCATCATTTCCAGCTTTCTTTTCATGAGTTGAGGTGAGAGTTCCTCTTTGCAAATTAGGATCTCCATGTGAATCATCAATGTTGTCATTGTCATATTTCTTAAAGCTTCCTCCTGCCGCAGCTCTCTTCCAATGACTGTCTCTGATCAACGCATATCCATTGCTCAAAAATTCATTAGTGTTGATCAGTTCAGACAAATCAGTGATGTTGTAAAGATCAAACACCAATTTCTCTGTGATTTAAATTTCTGGCAACTGAATTCTTTGATTTGATAGAGCTGAGTTTCCAATTTTGATAAGCGTGAAGTCTCTTGCAGTCAGCTACTATCAATTCTCCAATGTTAACAGATGATTCAGGCAGTGTTTTGATTACTTCACTTTCTCTTGGAATCTCAAGATTAAATTCCAAAAGAGTCTCAATTCTTCCAGTTTCTTCAGTTTTCTCCAGATAAGTTTTGCTGGTTTCCCCTTCAGCAACAACTGGGATTATGCTGGTTTCAGTTTCAATCAAAGGAACTGAGATGGTAAGCTCAGTTTCCAAATTCTCTTCAGCAGCAACAAGTTCTTCTACATGTTCAGTAACTTGTTCTTTTGTTGACTCAAGTTCTAGTTCAGCAACTAGTTCCTCTTCAGGTGTTGGTTCAACAGCCTGATCTTTTGCTGGTTCAATGCATTTTTCTGCAACTGATTCCTCTTCCTTCTTATCTTTCGGAATGATTTCTTCTACACTGACAAGCTCATCCAGAGTGATGACTTGTGCTGGTCTTGATTCAATTTCAGCAAATTCTTTTTCCTCAGGTTGAGAAGTTTCAACGTTCTTGAATGACTCCTCATGCTCAATTCTAGATGCTGATTTTTGTGGTGTGGATCTAGACTTGGAGAGAAGCTTGAGCATGGTCATTGTCTCTAAGTCGATCAACCTTTCCTCACTGTCAGTTTCTTCATCATCAAACTCATCTCTCAGGGTCTGTTCCCCCTTAGTGCCAGCTTCCTTATGAGTGTCAGTTTCTGGCAGTGAAGGAACAACTTCTTCTCCAATTGTAGCTTCTTTATCAGCGGTGACTTTTTCAGTTAGGACTGGTTTGGTGGGGGTTTTTTTTAGTTCTCAGTTTCTTTGCTGAGCTTTCAGCAACTGAAGTAGCAGATTTTGTTGGTGAAGGCTCCAAAACCTTCTTTGCAGTTTCAGCAAGTTTTGCTTGAATTGAAGCTTCCAACTTCCTCTTCTTTTCTCTCAGTTCATCAACTTGTTCAAGAGCCTCAGTGCCGGTTCGAGGTTTCTTTGATCTTCTGCTTTTTTTCTTAGATTCAATTTCGGAACCCACCGTTTTCCTCTTTCCAGATTTTTCCTCTTTGGTTGCAATTTTACCGTCTATAATTGTAGTTTCCTTTTTCTTCGTAATTCCAAAATGGTCAAGAATTCTTTGAACTAAAGAAGCAAGAGTTTTTTTATGATAAATCTGCCTTTCTTCACTTCAGTTTTCTTCTTGGGTACATCAAAAGATTGTGCCATTAGTTGATCCAGAATGTACCTTTGCCAGTTGAAATCTTCTTTGAACCATATGACGTACAATGGATCCAGTTTGATGCCAGATAGATTGCTAAAGTTTCCTACATTTCCAATCACACAATTTGCCAACATCTTGGTAAGAAAATTGAATTCAGGTTTGAGTAGACTTGTGCTTCCAGTCTGCAATACTGGTGATTCTGAATTTATTGCAATAACTTTCCATAATTTCTCTTTCTGTTCTTTGCTTAATTTGATAGATGCAGAACATCCAGATTTGTCGAAGCCAAAGATATCTGCTATTAAATCTTCAGTAACTTGAATTTCTTTTCCATTAACAGTGGTTATGAGGGTAGAACATCTTCTCGTTCTATGGTAGTTTTTCCAAATTCATAGAAGTCGCCAATACTATCCAGACAAACGCTTTGCAGATTAATGTTAAACACATGTTCCAAACACTTGATTTCCCGAATTTTTGTTGCAATTTCCTTGGCGAGGGTCTGATCAATATAGTTAGAAATAAATTGATCAAGTACGTTGATCATTCCAGGTTCAACTCAGGTGAAGGCGATTATTTCTGAAGATCGAGTTGGATTTGAGATGTTTGAGATTTAAAAAGAACTTCAAAGGATGATTATATGAAAACTGAGTGTAAGAAATTAATGGTAAAATATGATGGTATTTATACGTGGTAGAAAAAGTGGTTGAAAGATCTGAGTGGGATTCAAAACATCTTGTAAAAAATTGTTGAGATTGCGAAGAAGGATGATGTGTGGAAAAGATGGACGGTTGAGATTAATGTAGGTCGCATCTGTTCTGTCAGCTGTAGCTTGTATCAGTAAATACAGTAGGTGCAGTATGTCTCCACCTGTAAATATCCAGTTTTGTCCTTATCCAGAATTTGTAGTAAAAGTCCATTGATTCAAAAACTCAGTTGTGAGTACAACTCAGTTTTAAGAATTGCAACTTCTCAGCTCTCAGCTTTTGATCTTCTCCTGCAAAACAGAATGAGAGATCTTTGGTACCCATACATGCTTGGGTCCTTTTTGATTATTATTGGTAAAGGCTTGTTGATCTTAGTCTTATACCTTTCTTGACATTTTGACTGAAGAGAGTCAGCTTTCACAAATTTATGATGTTTTGGTCTAACAATCTTTGGTTAATTTAACTTGTGAAACTGATGAGATCTTGCATTCCAGTCTTCATCAGTAGGGAAAAGTCTTCCTTTCCCCCTGAATCTATTATTCCATGAATGATTTTAATTCGTAGATGGATGTGACTTGAATGTTCTTTTGACTGATCTCTAATCAGTTCTGCCTTTTTCAGCTTTCTGACACTTTCTATAAAATCTTTCTGTTTGTTGTTTACCATTGACTGATTTTATAAATATGTCAGTTTTAGGTCGATGCTGAGCTGAGTAATTGTCAGTTTTAACAATTTTGTCAGTTTTCTGAGTATTTGACGTTTGTGCAGCTACAAACTTAGGTGCAGCTGTACTAGATCGGAACTTAGAGTTTTGCTGACTGTCAAACCCTAAACCAGTTCTGTCTCCAAATGGTTTACCTGGTTTGAACTGAATGTTAGGAATTGGATCAACTGACGATTCTGTGACGTTTATTACCTCTGTTAGTTCATCAGTTGAGCAAGTCTCCTTTGTTCCATTATTAGTCTTGATAAGATTGATCTCAACATTCAATCTTAGAACTTCAGCTTTCAATAGATCTTTTTCCTTGTTGACATTCTCATAATTATTTTGAATTACCTCTAATTCGGTTCTGAGTATGTTCAAGGTCTCATTGAAATCTTTATTTCTATGATTGTTCATGGCAGTGTGAGTGTTGAAAGTGAAAGTGCTTGCCTTATGGTGTTTGTTTGAAAAGTTTTCAGTTTCATCTACTTCATATTCCAATCTTTGATTGCCTTTTCTTGATTTGACAGAGTTGTTCATCAGATTGGTTCCAAACAGTATAATTTCTTCATCATTTTCAACATGGTCATTTCCTCCAAAGCTTATGGGTAGTGTCTCATCATTTTCTTCGGACTTTGTGAAGGATGGATCTTCAATTAAGGTTTCAATCAGCTTTTCTTGAGTGTCAGCCACCAGTGCCTGCAATTTACTTTTGTATTCATCAAATCTTAAAATTGAACAGTTTATCAAATTTCTAAAGTGTTGTTGTGTATCCATGATGCAGTTTTGAAAAACTTTAAAAACTTAAGCAAAAATTTTGATTTTGAGAATAAGCTAAGGTTGGTCACGGAAATAACTGATACTCAGTTACTTCGAGTAAACGAACTGATATAGAGATTCAGCTATGGATTTCTTCGGAACATAAGCATTGCTCGGAAATAACTGATGGTCAGTTATCTCGAACAACAAAACTGATAAAAGCTCAATCGAAGATCTCTTTAGAGTAGAAGATTTGCTTCGATAACAATTGTTGGTCCCTAGGAAAGGCTAACACAAGTTTAGAGGGGGGGGGGGTGAATAAACTTTTCACCAAAATCTCTTTCAAAAATTGAATCTTAAACCAGATTTAGTTCAACTTGAACTTGTGCGGAGTTAAGCTAACTTAGCTGAGAATAAGTCAAAACTGACTTATCCTTAGCTGAGTTAACCGACAGCGGATTAAATTAAGCCTTTGTAAAATATGGATTATCAGTTAATATGCTGACTCATTTTCTGGTGTTTGCTGAGTATGTGAACTAGATGAATATGACTATAATACAGTAAATAAATGTGTAATGTAAGTAAACAAGAATTATAGAGGTTCTAGGTGGTGTAATCCTGTCAGTCATCTCTTCTCCTGTGATGCAGAGGAAAATTTCACTAGAACTCTTTGAGATGGCTCAGTTACAAAAAGTCCTAAACTGATAGTCCTTGACTAATCCCTAGCTTCACTATCTAAACACTTTTAGAACAGGTGGGATGGCTGCTCTTCAATTGTTTGAAACACTGGTCCTTGGAAGGTTGTCTTGCCTCTTCACCAGCTCAACACAAACACAGTCTTCCTGACTACAGCTCAACTGTCCTTCACACCTTCTTGGTTTTTCACAGTCTAAAACCTTTGATAAAATCAAAGTTGACACTTGAATCAATAACTATGATTCAATTTGTGATTTGAGCTTTCTCTTCTAGATAAATAAGTTATGCACAACTCTGTTGTCTTCTAATGATTGATCTTGATTTTCCTTTGAATGCTTATGAACACTTGAAGATATTTCTTTATCTAGCAATTAAGTGCTTAGCAGAAATTCTTTCGATTTACTTTCCCCCTTAGTAAAATCTATCTTGACTAGATTAATTCTTAGAATTCCACACTTCTTCTAATGGTAGAGGAAGACTATTTATAGGGTTTTCTCTAACGGTTAGATCATTTGAATTTGAATCCTTATAGCCGTTAGTGGTCCTACTTTTCTTTTTTGTATGTCAGTGTCCTTTCTGACATTCTGTGTGTCCAATAAGATTGCTTATCTTATAACGGTCTTAATTGCCTTCAGTTTTTCTTATCTTCAGTTAAAAAATGATTTAAACATGACTTAGTCAGTTTCCTGTTTTTAAGAGCATTAACTGAGTTTTTACTCTTCTTCAAAATCTTAGTACTCTATTCTTCATCTAATTACAATTGACTGAATCAGAGTACACCATTTTCAATCGATCATCTAAGGTATCATTATCCTTATGATTCTTAGTTCTTCATACAAGATCCATAAAGTCAGTTCAGGTCATCACAGTCTTGCCTAAAGTCTAACTCTACAGTCTCGACATAGTCTTAATAAACTGAGTTTGAACCTCGGGTTCTTGATCTTTACTAATCGAGTCTAACCTCGCTTCTTCTTGCCTTCTAGATAAGTCAACTGAGTCTGTGTCCCTCATCGAACTTACCTTCTTCAGTTTCTATTGGTGTGCTCTTTATGTCAGTGTTCCAGTATCCCTTTAGGATCACAGTTACTCATCAAGTTATTTACTCAATTTCTCAGTTTTGAGGCTAGAACTATTATAGTGCTTGTCTGATTAACTTATACAAATATCTGACTCTATTAAATCCTATACATTGATTTCTAGACATCTTTTTGCTTTGCATTATAACAGCTAGTTATGACACTTCATCAATGGGATCTAAAAACAATAACTGAATAAGTGATAAATCATCATCAAAACATAAATTTTATTTCCAACACATTTTGCTTTAGCTTGAGTTTCACGATCCTCCATGGTTGTGACTTCAAACTTTTCTTTCAGTTTCAGAATTTCAGAAACTAATTAGAAGTTGTCTTCTTGATAGCATCTAGCTTTGTATGAACTGAGACATCAGTCTGTTTGCTGTAATCCAAATATTCAGATATCCTTGACAATGGAGCATTATACTCTTCTTTCTGATTGAGCATACTGTCCAAGGTTGATTGGACTTTGTTCAGTTCTTCAGCTGTCAATTTTCAGTTGGATCTTCTTTGTTAGACATATTTTAGTTTTAATGATAAGTGCCAGACTAGTTGTTATAGAGCAAAGGCAAAAAGATGTCTAGATTAATTGTATAGGTGTAATAGTTTTTTATCTTTGTATAGGTTTGATCAAACAAGCACTGTAAAGAGGTCAGCTGACTTGTTCAGAGGACCTGTCTAGGTCAGTAATATGTCTAAGTCAGTAGAATGTCTAGGAACCTGCTGATGGAAGAAGGCTGAGGGTTCAAACTCAGTAATGAAGGCTGAGGTTTCAAACTCCGTATTGAAGGCTAAGGGATCAAACTTAGTAATTAAATTCAATGATATGGGATCAGAATTTAGGGGAGTCTGTGATGACCTAAACTGATCACATATACCTTGTGTAGAAGGTCTAAGTTCCATTAAAGTGGAAAGGTGTTTGGAACTTGGTTATGTTCAATATGGTGTACTCTAACTTCATTTAAAAAGTTAGATGAGATGAAGTCAACTGAAGTGTTTTTCAAAACACAGTAGACTGTATGTCAGCTGACAATCAAGGACATCAGCAGACCTTTCCATCAAATATCTGCTAAATGTTTAATTCAAATTAATCCAAGTTTTTTCTGAAAGATTAAATGGATAAGGATGACTTACAAGCCATGGATTAATTGCTCAATCAATGGACATTATGAAATGAACTTTGTAAGGATTTCAGAGCCATATTAAATGGTGTTATATCGTTGGTTGATAGACTGGACCATCGAAAGGACACATCGATGTGTCGACAGTACATCGAGGATATTCGAGATTTTTAGATAATCCTGTAACAGCTATCATTCAAATTCAAATTCAAATCAGAGGATCTATACCTATAAATAGAGGACTCCTGAGTCAGATTGCAACACCAAGACTTAACAAGAAGCAACTAAATTTTTGAGCAAGAATTTGTGAAATCTGACCCTGCTGATACATAGAGCTTTAATCTAATGATCAAGTTTTTCTTCAAGTGTTTCCTGCAATTCAAGAATTATCCAGTTTACAAAATTGAAGAACTTAGGCTGCTGATTCATTCATCCTGATCAGAAGTCGACTGAAAGCAGAATCACTTTCTTGTTTCAATCCTTCTTTTTCAAGAAGTTTACTGTAGACAGAGAGCACTTAGGTGTCAAGAACTGTTGTTGTGTGGTGGAGCTGGTGAAGAGGCAATCCTACCATTCAAGGACCAGTGGAATACTTAGGATCAACAATACCACTTATTTCTAGTTTTTAGTTTGTGAAGCCATAGTCATTGGTCAAGGACAAACAGTTTAGAGATTTTTGTAACTGCAAATCCAAAAGTCTCTAGTGAATTTCCTCCAACATCACAGGAGAAGAGTGGACTGACATGATTACACCACCTGGAACCACTATAAATCTTGCATATTTTACTTTACTGCATTTACTTTATGTATTTATTTTACTTGCATGCTTAATACATCAATACTGAACCAGCAACTGAATCACCCTATATGCACTACTTAGTATCCAATACTTAGTATCATATTAGAAACAACAAGTAATAAGGCCTAATTTAATAATTTCTGCTGCAACAAACACTATATTTTCAATAGTCAGCAGACTACTAATAGTCAGCAGACCACTGACCTTGCTGAGTTTGTCAACTCCAAAAAGTTTTAAGTGTTAAGTATATTCACCCCCCTTAAACTTAACCAAAGCCTTTTCAAGGGACCAACAACTGGCATCGGAGCAGAGCTTCTGTTCTAAAGTAATCCTACTTGTTGTGCTTGTGAAAAATCTTTGAAAACTTTTTAAGTTTTTGTTTTTAAAAGTTTTGCATTATGGATAACAATCAGTATGCTAGGACAATGTTGATGTCTTCTGTTGATCGTTTTAATATAAGCATCGTATGCAGGCTTATCTAGCTGCAACACATGATGAAATGATGGATGTGCTAACTGATGGACCACTTGAGATCACTAAATTCTTAACTGTTGATGGCCAAAATCAGACTATCCCAAAGCCAAAGAATGAATGGGGTGCTGAAGATAGAAAAAGGAAAACCTGAACAACATTGCTATTGACATTATCTACAGAACTTTAAATAGCAATATGTACATGAAGGTGAAAGATTGCAAGACTGCCAAAGAACTATGGGAGAAACTTCAACTCATTTGTGCATGCACATATGCAATCAAGAAGAACAAGATCAGTGTGGCCAAGCAAAAATTTCAAGAGTTCAAAATGAAATCAAATGAGACAATTGAACAGATGGAATCAAGGTTTAATGCAATTCTGGATGAACTCACCCTACTGAATGTTGTTTATACAAGAGAAGAGATCAACACCAGGATTCTCAAGGCCCTACCTGCAAAAGAAGTCTGGGAGATGAAGGTTACTGTAATGGAGGAGTCTAGAAGTCTACATGAGGAAGACACCTTCAAATTGTTCACTGATCTTAAGGCCTATGAATTCAACAAGGATCTAGTTCCAAGTGCTGAAAAAGAAGCAACAAAGACAACGGCACTGGCTGCTGCACATGCTGAAGAATCATCAAAAATGAAAGATGATGTTTTGGATGAAATGCAAGAGCAGATTGCCCTACTGACCAAAAGAATCAAAATGATGAAATCTAGAAAGGCATTCCCAAGGAATTCTGGCAAGAAGTCTGTTGAGAAAAAGGAAGAATCTAAAAAGGATCATGCCTTTTTGTGTTTTCATTGCAAGAAACTAGGACACTTCATGTTAGATGTAGTGCCCGAAAGACAATTTATGTAATTGTTCTTTATGACAAATTTTATTATTCATCTTATTATTTGCTATGTGCTTATAAAGTATACACTACTGCAAACCCTAAGTATATCAGTATGTAACCACTTAACTCAGTGTATGGCATGCACGTGAGGATTGAGTTAGTGGTGATATACTTGAACTGTTAGTCCGTGGTGAACTTAATCAGAGTTTAGGGTCTCGTGAATAAAACACCAATAATGTGACCAGAACACCTTAGGGTGTGATAGTCTTATCCGGACTGTCGGTAGAAGGTACCTAAGTGGGGCATTTATATATGATGGCATGGACCGATTTAATCTGTATTTCTTGATATAATTCCGTAATCAGGAAATCTTATTAAATCATTAGATGATCATATATGGATTGACCGTAATCCTGAGGTGATCACATGATGCTTCTTGTCTCGGGGTAGTGTTTGATGTGTTAGTTACGGATCACTTTGATATGTGATCCAAGTCACTTCTTGTTGGCACTATTCCCTGATTAGTGAGTAGTTCTGTCTTTCACAGACATGGAATCCATTCCTTCCTGCGGGAAGTAGAGAGACAGTCCCCTTATTTGTTAGCCCTAAGAAAATGATCGATGGGCCTGGTCATATTAGACTAATTAGCTACTAGTCGATATGTGAACTAATTGATCACTAGGGGTTAATAGTAAATAATGATAAGATATTATGAGTCGGGTTCACGGAGACTTCCCACTCAGAATGGACAGTCTATGAAGGGTTAGTCCGTATGTAGTGATTGTATTAGTGGACGTTGATTTACTCATAGGGTTGAGTGTAAGTATATATCTATAATTGGTAGAGTTCAGTTTCGGGTGTTTGGTGGCGTAATCCCGGAATTTATAATTTAAGTATGAATATTCTGTTCGATGAATATTTTACTTAATTATTGGAGCTACTGGTTATAGGTCCATGGTCCCCAGTGTGGCTCTTGTAATTCGGGTATTTTTCTTGTTATTGGGCCTCAGTGATAATTAATTGGCTGGGCCAATTAATTGATATGCGAAATATTATTTAGTTGGGCTAAATAATATAATACACACAAAGACATTTTCTGTTGGCCTAAAACCCTAGGTGTGGCACCTCCCATGTCATAAAGTGCAAGAATTGATTTTCTTTTGTGATTAATTATTTACTAGTTAAATAATTAATTAATAAAAGATAATTGATTTGTAATTGATTGATTGATTGATTAATCATAATCTTTTATAAATGGAATTATCTTTTATTGTGATTTCTTTTTAATTATTTATTTAATTAATTAGAAACTTGGAGGCCAAGGATTTACTCTCCTATATAAAGAGAGTTCTTCCAAGACATATGAAGAGAAGATTTTTTCGACATACACACACAAAAATAGAGAGAAAAACTTGTTTCTTGTCTTGGGTTTCTGGTCGAAGAAAAACTTGTAGTTTTTCCTTGGAAGCATATCAAGGAGGTTCTAGTACCAAGAATTGGTGTCCACCAACCACCGTTTGGAGAACACATTGGAAGATCTTGGCTTCTCTTCCTGCTATTGGTAAGACATACTAAACCCCCTTGTAGGAATTTAGATCCTTTATTTATGTATTGTAATTTGTAAATCGTGATCCATCCGCTGCGCAAAGAAACTACATCCTTCATGTGGTATCAAAGCCAGGTTCCATGATTTATGAATTATATTCATAGATAAACGATTTAAAAGGAGTGGAATTGCATGTAGAATTTTTTTTTCATGCGTGTATAATTTTTGGTGTGATTGGTTGTTGTGGTTGAAGAGAAGGATTTGGGTTGGCAATTGTTTACCGTTAGATCTATTGTAGTTTTTTCGATTAGTATCGATTAACCATAGGAATTGTAATTTAAATTTTATGCAATTTTTTTTTTTCGCAAAGTTTGTAAATTTTATGTAATCGATCCGGGTTCAAGACATGAAGATCTTGAAGATGAAGATGATGAATCCCAAGAATATTTGGAGAGAGGGGGCCGGCGGTGATTTTTTTTGGTAAGGTCGGATATTTTTTTAATAAAAAAAACCGGCTGAATTTTTTTAAAATTTTTTTTAATATTTTTTTTGGCAGTTATATATATGTTTACATATTAAACAAAAATGGACCGGCCCCTTCTCTCCTTCGAAGCTCGTGGCTCGTGGTTCGTGTAAAAATCGATTCAAGATGCGGATGAAGATTTGAAGATTGTAATTTAATTTATTTTTTTCATAGAAAATAGGTTAGATGCGGGGGTGCCAACGGTCCATCTTGATATTTATTTTCCTCACTAGTATGCATGCTTAGGATATATATGTAGAACCGGAAAATTGCCATGACATGCATCATATCATAAATTCCACTCCATATGCATATACATGTAGAAATTAATTCGAAGAATTAGTTAGGCATGTATACAACAAGCGATTAATTTTAATTAATTGTATGATATTAATTAGAAACTAATTAGGGAAACCGAGGATTCCTGGTTTTGTCAATCGTCACGGTTAGGTGATGGATTCTCAGTGAATCCCACCTTGCGAAAGCATAGGGAGTAAAAATCCCGAAACCTCGACGAGATTGCGTTTTTGTCCGTAGTGTCTAAGTGAAAATTTGATGTTAAGGGATTGAACAATTATGGGCGAATATGGTTTGAAAATGGTCAAACCATGGTTGGGTGGTCAATTGAGCCACGGCTCGATCGACTTAACCCTCCACTTGTGGCGTTTGCACAGGGGTTCGGCAAGGCTGAGCTATCCGACGAGCAACTACGGCTCAACGGAGCTTCCCTAGCACTGATCCGTCCGATGGCCACATATGTTCCAACGAATAGGTCAGGTGGGCTAGCCCATATAACCGACACCATTCGGGCCCATGATTTATTGTTCCTTAAAGATACTTCAAGTGCAAAAACGACATCAGTAAACCCACCACTTTTTCAAAATATTGAGTAGGAGCGGGGAAGGCGACAGCCGACCCCATGGCCTCTACTGTTGACACAAGCAATGTTAGAGAATGGTGACGCCTCGTGCCGGCTTGGGACCATCCACCCTAAGGAAGGCCTTCACCGCTATCAAAATTCAAGGCTTGGTCTCCGAAAGGATTGGATTTTGGGTACTCATCGGGTCACTGACCGACCCTACGGTGGCATACTCGCGGTCTACCTAAAAATCTGAAATAGTAGGTCGCACTCATTATAGGTATTTTTGGTAATACCTTGGCTAAAAAAGAAATGTAATCGGGGATTAAAAATTTGATGTTCGATTCCATTTTAATCATCGAGAGAGAAAGATCTCAATTTAGTCGTCACCTCTTTGACCTACCCTAAGGCGACACTGAGGTGTGAGACTAGATCTTTGGAACGGTAGGATAGACTATACATTTAGTTTATAGTTCCTAAAATTTATTAGTACTGTATAATTTGAATTTAATTTCTTTCATTTATTTACAGCATCATGTCATCGCAAATTTCTTTACTGTTGAATGATAAGTTTACCGGAACAAATTTCGCTAAGTGGAAAAGTAACTTAAACGTTGTGCTCGTCTTCAAAATAGTTCAAAATGTTCTGACCTCGAACATTCCAAAGACTTACTTGCCCGATCCTCAAAAGCCGACAAATAAAATCGGTAGAAGTGGACTGAGTCTGATAACAAGGCGCGGGGCATCATGCTAGCCTCGATGTCGGAAATCATTAGGACCAAATGTGAAGGTTTTGCAACTGCTAGAGAAATCATGCAGAGCCTTACCTCTATGTTTGGTGCACCTTCTGATCAAGCCTGTCACGAAGCAGTCAGGATGGCTATTAACACGAGATGAGGAAGGGTCAGTCGGTGACGGGTCATGTGATGAACATGATCAATTACTTTACTGATGCCGAGACTCACGGTTCTAAGTTTCAAGAAGTGACTCAAGTGAGCATGATTCTCGAATCACTCTCACCTGATTTCCTCAAGTTCAAGACCAATTATGTCATGAACAAGCTTAAGTTTGACTTGACACGGTTGATAAATAAGTTGCAAGTGTTCGAGGGTGTTTTCTCTAACAGTAGAACCCGAGAAGGGGAAAAGAAGGCCGAAGCCAATGTGGCTGCGGCCAAATCGTCAAACTCTGGAACAAAGGGAAAGTCTAAGGTCAAACCTGCAAAAGAACAGAAATTGATAAGTTCCTAAAAATTCGAATAATTCTAGATGTTTTGGACTCAATTTGGTGTCGTATGTTGTTATTTTGCGATGTTTTTATCCTTTTTGGGCTAGATTACTGTGGATTATTGAATTATTACAGGATGATTCGAGATTAGAAGAAAAAGGCCCAAAAAGCGGAGCTAAAATGGAAGAACTCAAAAACTAGCCTCTGTGACACCCAGGGTGTGACAGTTTCCAGAAATCTGATCATGGCCAACGAAATGTTCTGATTGGTCGAAATTTCACCAACGCATTGTCTATCATATTGGCGTGATTTTCAATGCAAAAGAGGAGCCCACACACTATAAGAGTCCAAGATTGATAGATATTTGATTTTAGAGATTTTCTTGATTAAATTAATTATGGAAACTTATATTTATGATGTAATTATCCCTTTTATATTCCCCTAAGTCGTTAAAAGCATCATTCACACATTATTCATCAAGATAGTCGACTATTTCCTCTCTTTATTCATCATCATCTCCCATCCCCAAGAACAAGGATTTTTAGGTTTTAAGAATTCAAGAACGAAGCTTTTTCGAGGTTTGATTATTTTATGCAATACTTTGACGGTTTATTTCTCTCTCTTTTCTCCTTTCTTCTATTTATTTATTTTTCTTGTCAAAGTATGAATTTTATGATTGAATCTTGGAATATTGATATGGAACATGAGTAGATATCGCTTCTAGGATTAGGAGGAACCCGGATATGAATTATGATGTAAAACTCAATCTTTCCTTTGTTTTATGAAATTGATACTTATAAATTGGTTCTTTTACGCTATTCTTGTATGATTGTGAAAATTAATAGCTCGTAAGGGTGAATAATCGCGATTTTACTTAGAGAAATTATTTGATTAATTAGTGACTGAAAAGCACCAATTAATTGATACTTTAGGAAACAAGAATTGAATATAGGGTTTTATTGTAATGAAAATTTGGTAAAAACCTAGATGGCATGAAATTATGGTTCTTTAAGGGATCTAAATTCATTCTTTATCGTGGGAAAACGGGTGTGGTTTGAGTTTAGGTACAATCACGAAAATAATTCGAAAGAATATTTTTGTGATGAAATTTGATAATTGCCTTTATGAGTGTAAAAAATTCGCATCTTGGGGGAAATATTGTTGGTAAGTCATGTAGAAATTCCGTGGTGACTCTGAAATCCTAGAAATGCTTTTAAATTGAATCTTCACATAAATCTTGAAGTTCTTGGCTTGTAGTTATATTTTCTCTGTTTTCTTTAATTTTAGGAATTTTAGATAAAAACCTCCAAAGTTCTGATTTGTCTAGCTAATAAAAATCGGGAATTATTTGGTGATTGACTACAAGTCCCTGTGGGATCGACATCCTAAGTACTACTCGATAAGCCGTGCGCTTGCGGTAGGATTTAGTGATTATATATTGAAAATCACACATTATATTTTCTGGCGCCGTTGCCGGAGACTTCGTTGTCAACATCGAACCCGTTCTTGATTTTGTTAGACTAGATTTTTTTTCTCACCCTAGCAAGCTGCACCTTGCTACGGTGAGACCTTTTTGCTTTTGATTTTTTTTTCTTTTCTTGTGCAGAAATTTGAAGTGTCAAGCTTTCATGGATTCATTTTTCTCAAGATTCAATGCTCAAGTGACACCAACTGCTGAGAGGACGTATGGATATGAGCTTAACCAATTTAAAGTGAGATGTTCATATTGTGGTGACAACCATTATGATGCTCAGTGCAATGTAGGTTATTCATCTCACCCGTGGAGTAACAATGGTGGATCTGGTGCAAGTTATGGGGATCAATATCAATATAACAACAAATCTAATACACCATCATACAATGGTGAGAGAAGTAACTATCCTTATTCTCCGTGGGGTCAAGATCAAAGAAATTGGCAACAAGAACCGTTCCCTCAATTAGAACTTGAGTCAAGACTTGAGGTTAGAATGGAGAGTTCCATACAAGAATGGGATCGGTTCAAAGAAAGATCGAATGATTCACACCCCATTTCTTCTACTAATAAGAGAGAGCTAACAATTGGAGAATTGATTGCACGGAATCTCCATGTTACTGAAGAGATTGAAAAATAAAAGCATATGATAGAGATTAAAGATCAGAACGCCGTGCTTGAAAGTTGTGTTGATGAAATAGACTATGATCCTTATGAAATCCCACAATGTCTTGATATGAATGTTTTCGGTGACCCTTTCTCAACGATTGCTGAGTGTTTAGGCCTCCGAATTAACAAGAGTGAAGCCACATGGAAATTCGAACCATCTTCACAAGATAATGGTCCAATAATTCCAGATTCAACATTGATGAGCCAAGAAGAGGATGAAAAGGGAGGTAACATTACCGGGCTTGACTGTAATTCATTTGATAATGGTAGGTATCCTTCTTTGAATAACGATGTTGAATTTATGCATGTTGAGCATGTAGAGTATATAGATGTTGCACCTATAATTGTCCATAATTCTCTTAGATTTGTCGTGAGCATTGATAAAGAGATTAATAAGTTGTTAGGAGGCACTTCATTCGTTAGAGCTAAACAGATTAATCACTTTTTAAGAAGACATGATTACAGGCTCCAAATGATATATCTGAAAATACTTGTTAATATCTTTGATATGTGGAGAAAGATGCAGAGGGATGCTCTTCTTTGGTTTAGTCCTCATTGACAATGATGTTTAAAGATAGTCCAACTGAAGACTATAAATTCAAAATGTGTTTTTTATTTTTTATTTTTACTTGTTTGATGAATAAATAAAGGAAGAGAGTTGTCTTCTCGGTCCTTTGGTCTTGGTTTGTTTTCTTTTTTTGTGTCTGTTTTGCAGAATGAAAGATGTGCACGAGTGGTATTTGAAGGCCATTGCATGCGGAGAAAACGAGCTTTGAAAAGTGGAGGTCACACTAATGACGTGGTTAAAGACAATAAGGGTGGCTAAAAATAAAACTAAAAATAAAAATAAAAAAGGAAAAAAACACAGCCATTGTCACACCCATGGTGTGATGGAGGCTGTTTTTCAACAAAAAAAATCACATTCTTCATAATAAAAAAATTATTTTTTTTTATTTTCTTTTCTTTTATCATCTTTTTCTTCCACCTTTATACCTCCACTCCATCTCAAGGGAACAACTAATAATTTTCGAGATATTAATCCTAAAATGAAGCCACCATGAAAAGAACAACCACACAATCCCGGTGACTTTTCCGGAGCTCTAGTAACTCTCAATTCTCCACTCTCCAACTCCCCCAGGGTTAGACGAAGGTTCTCCAGGACTACGATGTTCGGAGCGTGATGGTATGCACACAAGGAGCCTACCAATTGCATCTTGTGAGTTTTCCTTTTACCGTGCCATGATTTAATTTAATTACATTGAGGACAATGCAACCTTTAAGTGTGGGGGAGCGACGTTTGTGCAAGTTTTTCTTCTATACAGTTTAGAGTCTTAGTCAGTGTCAGTCGAGTCAGTTGTGTCGTTTTGTCTTGATGGTTTTGATGATCACACATAGCTACTTTAGATGAGATTTGCAATGCATGAAAATTGATATAGTTTGTTCTGACAAGAAAAATGCATGACATGGAGTGAAAAATCTTTTTCAGAATATCATGTTTAAAAGTGTGATTATTTCCTTTAGGAAACAATAGAGTCCGAGTGAATAGAAAAAATTGACCCGATGAGATATTGTTCGAGCCATATGACTCACCACTTCAGTCTCACCTTAAATTTGTGCGTATTTTCTCTTCCTTGGACTTGTTCCTTTAGAACTTGTGTTGAGTCTTGTTGATGTTTCCTTGGTATGTGCAAACACATAGAAATGATTGAGGTATTCATTGCTACTTTCCACCACATTATATACCTTATACCTTTTGAGCCTTAATCTTTATTACACCTTTTTTCTACATTACCTTACTTCATTACACCATACATTGAACAACCTGAAAAAGAGGTAGCCCAATTCATTTCACCCAACCTTAGAACTAATTGGAGCACGTGACTATCAAATTTCTTACACTTAGTATGTAATGATCAAGCTTGGGGGAAATCCATATTGGTACTATTTGTTTGTTTCTTACTTTGAAAGAAAAAAAGAAAAAAAAATGAAAAAGAAAAAAAAAAAAGTGAAAAAAAAAAAACAGAAAAAAATCAATAAAAGAGGCAATCTAAAAAAAATAACCTCCTAATTCTTGTTTGTTCTATATTAGAAATAAAGAAGGAGTTATATCATTATTCTCCTAAAGTAGAAAAATTATCCTTTGTATTTTCTTTGGTATGCAAATAAAGCGTTGGACCCCCTTGCACTTGTATGACGTTGAAGTTTGTTAGTCATGTGTTTCGCTAGTTCTAATGGCTTTTGACATCTCTTATACATTTTCCTACACCTATCACCGTTTTTTTTCCTACTTGGGCTATTCTCACTTACCGTCCTTTTTCCCAACGACCTTATGATTTATGTGTTGCACAATGCCTTGGTGATTGATATGAGACGATATACAAGTATATAGTAGGGAATTTTCAATGGAATGAGCTTGAGAGTTTAGTCACTTCGCAAATATTTAGCGTTGAGTGATTTACCCCGTGAGGGTCTATTTCCTTGGTCTATGTTGTTCCTCGTTGACAATTTTTTGTTCACTTTTGCTCATGATATGATAAAAAAGGATTAGTTAGTCTATATCATGTGTTTTGAATGCCGGGATGAACTTTATTAATGCTTGTGTGTTGTGCATCTTTATCTAATGCTATGTCATGCATGATATTTTTAGTCCGTCTCGTCTTGAGTCTTTTTGTTTGCTTGGGGACAAGCAAAGTCTTAAGCTTGGGGGAGTGATAAGTTCCTAAAAAGTCGAATAATTCTAGATGTTTTGGACTCAATTTGGTGTCGTATGTTGTTATTTTGCAATGTTTTTATCCTTTTTGGGCTAGATTACTGCGGATGATTGAATTATTGCAGGATGATTCGAGATTAGAAGAAAAAGGCCCAAAAAGCGGAGCTAAAATGGAAGAACTCAAAAACCAGCCTCTGTCACACCCAGGGTGTGACAGTTTCTAGAAATCTGATCCTGGCCAAAGAAATGTTCTGATTGGTCGAAATTTCACTAACGCATTTTCTATCATATTGGCGTGATTTTCAATGCAAAAGAGGATCCCACACACTAGAAGTGTTCAAGATTGATAGATATTTGATTTTAGAGATTTTCTTGATTAAATTAATTATGGAAACTTATATTTATGATGTAATTATCCCTTTTATATTCCCCTAAGTCGTTAAAAGCATCATTCACACATTATTCATCAAGATAGTCGACTATTTCCTCTCTTTATTCATCATCATCTCCCATCCCCAAGAACAAGGATTTTTAGGTTTTAAGAATTCAAGAACGAAGCTTTTTCGAGGTTTGATTATTTTATGCAATACTTTGACGGTTTATTTCTCTCTCTTTTCTCCTTTCTTCTATTTATTTATTTTTCTTGTCAAAGTATGAATTTTATGATTGAATCTTGGAATATTGATATGGATCGTGAGTAGATATCAGTTTCTAGGATTAGGAGGAACCCGGATATGAATTATGATGTAAAAACTCAATCTTTCCCTTGTTTTATGAAATTGATACTTATAAATTGGTTCTTTTACGCTATTCTTGTATGATTGTGAAAATTAATAGCTCGTAAGGGTGAATAATCGCGATTTTACTTAGAGAAATTATTTGATTAATTAGTGACTGAAAAAGCACCAATTAATTGATACTTTAGGAAACAAGAATTGAATATAGGGTTTTATTGTAATGAAAATTTGGTAAAAACCTAGATGGCATGAAATTATGGTTCTTTAAGGGATCTAAATTCATTCTTTATCGTGGGAAAACGGGTGTGGTTTGAGTTTAGGTACAATCACGAAAATAATTCGAAAGAATATTTTTGTGATGAAATTTGATAATTGCCTTTGTGAGTGTAAAAAATTCGCATCTTGGGGGAAATATTGTTGGTAAGTCATGTAGGAATTCCGTGGTGACTCTGAAATCCTAGAAATTCTTTTAAATTGAATCTTCACCTAAATCTTGAAGTTCTTGGCTTGTAGTTATATTTTCTTTGTTTTCTTTAATTTTAGGAATTTTAGATAAAAACCTCCAAAATTCTTATTTGTCTAGCTAATAAAAATCGTGAATTATTTGGTGATTGACTACAAGTCCCTGTGGGATCGACATCCTAAGTACTACTCGATAAGCCGTGCGCTTGCGGTAGGATTTAGTGATTATATATTGAAAATCACACATTACAAATCGAAGCCCATGAAGAAGAAAGAGAAAAAGGCAACTCCTTCCAAACCTAAGGGTAAGTGCTTTCACTGTGGAGAAGTAGGGCATGGGAGCAAGCATTGCCCGAAATATCTCAAAGAGGAAAGGAAGGAAAGGGCCAGGAAAGGGCCCAAAATATATCAGTATGTAACCACTTAACTCAGTGTATGGCATGCACGTGAGGATTGAGTTAGTGGTGATATACTTGAACTGTTAGTCCATGGTGAACTTAATCAGAGTTTAGGGTCTCATGATTAAAACACCAATAATGCGCCCAAAACACCTTAGGGTGTGATAGTCTTATCTGGACTGTCGGTAGAAGGTACCTAAGTGGGGCATTTTTATATGATGGCATTCATATAAGACTATACCGAATTAATCTATATTTCTTGATATAATTCCGTAATCTCCTAATCTTATTAAATCATTAGATGATCATATATGGATTGACCGTAATCCTAAGGTGATCCCAGGATGCTGCTTGTCTCGGGGTAGTGTTTGATGTGTTAGTTACGGATCACTTTGATATGTGATCCAAGTCACTTCTCGTTGGCACTATTCCCTGATGAGTGACTAGTTCTGTTTTTCACAGACATGGAATCCATTCCTTCCTGCGGGAAGTAGAGAGGCAGTCCCCTTATTTATTCGACCTAAGAAAATGATCGATGGGCCAAGTTCATAAAAGACTAATTAGCTACTAGTCAGCTATGTGAACTAATTGATCACTAGAGGGTTAATGGTAAATAAGGATAAGATATTCTGAGTCGGGTTCACAGAGACTTCCCACTCAGAATGGACAGTCTATGGAGGGTTAGTCCGTATGTAGTGATTATATCAGTGGGCGCTTATTTACTCATAGGGTTGAGTGTAAGTATATATCTATAATTGGTAGAGTTCAGTTTCGGGTTTATGGTGGCGTAATCCCGGAATTGATAATTTAAGTATGAATATTCTGTTCGATGAATATTTTACTTAATTATTGGAGCTACTGGTTATAGGTCCATGGTCCCCAGTGTGGCTCCTGTAATTCGTGTATTTTTCTTGTTATTGGGCCTCAGTGATAATTAATTGGCTGGGCCAATTAATTGATAAGCGAAATATTATTTAGTTGGGCTAAATAATATAATACACAGAAAAGACATTTTCTGTTGGCCTAAAACCCTAGGTGTGGCGCCTCCCATGTCATAAATTGCAAGAATTTATTTTCTTGTGTTATTAATTATTTACTAGTTAAATAATTAATTAATAAAAGATAATTGATTTGTAATTGATTGATTGATTAATCATGATCTTTTATAAATGGAATTATATTTTATTGTGATTTCTTTTTAATTATTTATTTAATTAATTAGAAACTTGGAGGCCAAGGATTTACTCTCCTATATAAAGAGACTTCTTTCAACACATATGAAGATAAGATTTTTTCGACATGCACACACAAAAATAGAGAGAAAAACTTGTTTTTTGTCTTGGGTTTTTGGTTGAAGAAAAACTTGTAGTTTTTCCTTGGAAGCATATCAAGGAGGTTCTAGTACCAAGAATTGGTGTCCTCCAACCACCGTTTGGAGAACACATTGGAAGATCTTGGCTTCTCTTCCTGCTATTGGTAAGACATACTAAACCCCCTTGTAGGAATTCAGATCCTTTATTTATGTATTGTAATTTGTAAATCGTGATCCATCCGCTGCGTAAAGAAACTACATCCTTCACTTCAAACCTGACTGTTCTGATTTGAAGTAAAAGAAGGATCCTGACTACCTGTGCTTTAATTGCAAGAAACCTGGACATCTTAGACCTGACTGTCCAGGCCTGCTGAAGAACAAGGGTCAGCAGAGAAGACCTGGCAAGAAAGCATTGGTTGTGGATGATGAATCAGGCTATGAGGTGGAATCAGAAAAAGGAAATGAATCAGATGACACAACACTCATAGCTGATATGGATGATTATGCTCTAATAGCCAATATGGATGAAACAGAGGAGGTATACAATTCTATATCTAAGAACACTTCTGCTGATAGTGATTGTGAGTCCACTGGTGGATCTAATCCTAAAATTTCTAACAATGAAGAGCCTCCAGATGCCCTCATTAATCAACTAAGGATAATATAATATGGTTGTGAGATTGTGAAGGCTGAACGAGAAGCACTTCAAGAATAATTTCAAAGATTAAATGCTGAATTAAGAAGTCTCAAAGGTAAAGAAAAAGATTATCAGCAGAGGCAACATAAGCCTGCTACACCTGCAGTAGCAGTTGAATCTGCTGCACAATATAGTTCCACAACTGCATTCAAATTATGAAAGCCTTATGGTGATAAAACAAGCCTTGGATTTGAAACTCAACAATCCTCTAAGGATGGATCAAGTAATGGTGCTGAACCTAGTCCTAGAATTGGTCCTATGTTTGTACCTGCACAAGATCCAACTCCGCAAAAGGTTGCTGAGGCAGTGAAACCTATTGAAGAAGAGTAAAAACTCAGTTAATGCTCTAAATTAGTTAAAGACTGAAAACTGACCTACTCATTTTATAAATCTTAAATATGACAATACTCAAACACTCAGTTTGAAGCTGAATTCACTCAAAATTGAAGGAAAATCAGATTGTCAGAAACAAGGAATTTAATTGGTTAAAGAAATGTCCGAAAGGACACTGACATTCACAAATACTAGAAGGACCACCAACGGCTACAAGGATTCAAATTCAAATAAGATGAACGTTGGAATAACCCCTACAAATTGATAATTTTTACTTCAAGAAGAAGAGCAGAGTTTTAAATTTAGGATCACTAAGGAAACATTAAAATAAGGGGGAAAGTAAATTAAAAAGAACACCTGATACTTGCTAGATTGCAAGATCCAGATCAAGAAATCTTCAAAGTATTTTTAAGCATTCAAGATAAACATCAAGATCCGCACTTGAAGAAAAATAGAGCTCATTGTGCAAATCATATACACTCAGAAAAAGAATCTCATATCACAAGTTGAATCATAGTTATTGATTCAAGTCTGAAATTTGATTTTATCAAAGGTTTAGACTATGAAGCACCAGGAAGGTGTGAAGGACAGTTGAGGTGCAATCAGGAAGACTATGTTTGTGATGACCTGGTGAAGAGGCAATCCAATCCTTCAAAGACCAGTGGAGCAGACTTAGTGAAACACCAATTCAACCTGTTAAGGACGAAGTCTCGGAGATTGTGAAGCTAGGGAATAGTCCAGTACAATTAATGTTTGAATTTTCTTTTTGTCTTGTAACTGTAAAACCTCAATAACATAGTGAATTTCCACCAACATCACAGGAGAAGAGAGAAATGACACGATTACACCACCTGGAACCTCTATAATTTATGTCTCATTTACTTACTTACTTACTTTACGCATTTATTTACAGCATTTTAGCATATAATTCAACAGATCACAAATTCAGCAAACATTAGAAACTGCGTCAGCACTACTTACTTCTATACAAACTGATAACTGAAATTCTAATTAAAAAGGCTTTAAAATATCTGCTGCCGGTTAACTTAGTGTGAGCACAAGTCAGTTTGACTTTTTCTCAGCTCAGTTAGCTTAACTCCACACAAGTTTATAATTGAACCAAATTTGTTTTAAATTTTCAATTTTTGGTGACAAGTTTATTCAACCCACTCTAAACTTGTGTCACGGGACCAACAATTGGTATCAGAGTGGTTCTTCTGCTCCGAAGAGATCTTTAGATGTTCGCTATATCAGTTTGATAGTTTGTTTGAAGTAACTGATACTCAGTTATTCTCAATATCAATTAACAATTGATATCTAAGAGGACTCTTATTTCTGTAGTAATCAATTGTTGAAGGTTGTTATTAAAGGATTTTCCAAAACTGCATCATGGATTCACAAAAACACTTTAGAAATTTGCTTAGCTGTTCATTTCGTAGATTTGATGAATGCAGAAATAAATTGCAGGATTTTGTTGCTGATACTCAAGAAGGACTAATTGAAGATCCAGTTGTTATCAGTATCAAGAAGAATGCTGAGATATTACCAAGAAGCTTTGCAGCAGAAGTTCATGTTGAAAGTGATGAATAAATCATACTTTTTGGACCTGATCAAGTAAAGGACACTGCTGAATCAAGCAAGGGAAAACAAATAATGGAATGTGAAGAAGCCAGAACTGAAATTTCACTAATCAAATGCCAGAAGGTAAATGCTTCTACATTCAACTGTCATACTACCATGAACAATCATAGAAACTCTGATTTCAATGAAACTTTAGACATACTCATGAAGGAATTATACGAAATTCAAAAGAATTATGATAATGTCAAAAAGAAAAGAATTATTGAAAGCTGAGGTTCTAAGACTAATTGATGAAATTGACCTTATCAAGACTAATAATAGAACTCAAGATGTTTGCTCTACTGATGATATAGCAGAAGTAATAAATATCACTGAATCATCCGTGGATCCAACTTTTAAAGTTCAGTTCAAACCAGGAAAACCATATGGTGATAGACCAGGCTTAGGTTTGATAATCAACATAATTCTAAGACAATACCTAGTTCAGCTACACCTATGTTTGTGGCTGAACCAAAGTCTAGAACTCAAAAAAATTGATGAAATTATTAGAATTGATAATAATTCAGCAAAGCCTCGATCAAAAACTAACCAGACTATAAGATCAGTTGGTGGCACTCAACAAATTGACAGATCCTACAGAAAACTCAGAAGGCTAAAAAAGGTAGAACTAATCTGAGATCAGTTAACAAAACATTCAAGTCCTAAATACCAAGGAATGATTCTCATTCCAGGGATAATAGATTTAGGGGTAAAGGAAGACTCTTTCCTACTGATGAAGACTAAAATGTTCCAACAACCACTACTAGATCAATTCAGCTTCACAGAATACACAATGATAAGAGTGTTAAGCCAAAACAGCAAAATTATGTGAAAACAGATAGATCTAACATGGATTCTAGTAAGTCAAAAAGTGAAGAAAGATATAAGAGATAAATGAGCTCAATCCTTAAGATGTTCAAAGCTCTCAAAGAAGAGATTAATTCAGTGAAAAATAAACCATCTTTACATGGTTCAAGAATTAATCCAAAGACTAACTTGAAAGGACCCAAACAGATATGAGTACCAAAAAGATCTTAATTTGTTTTGTCAGAAAATAACTAATTTCCGAGAAAGTATCAAAAGTTGACTCCTACAAAAACTGAGTTAAGAAGACATCTTTCACAACTGAGTAAGTGAATCTAATCTAGAAGATACGAACTGAAGACTGACTCGAGATACATCGCATCAAATGCATTTATTGATACTAGCTAAAGTTGGCAGAAAAGTCGTAACCTATACAGATATGAACCGTCCATCTCCACTACTTATCACCCTTTCCGCATCTGAAAATGAGATGTGATTTATGAAAATACGGTTAACCCACTCAAATTCCATCAACCGCTCATCTACCATCAATCTATAAATACCATCTTCCCTCTTTCATCAAAATCTTTACTACTCAGTTTTATTGCTTTCCAACTTGATGAATTCACTTCATCTTCTAACTTTTTCTATCCGTTCAAAAATCATGACCAATACAAGAGTGGAACCCGGATTGACCATGTCACTTGATCAATAGCTAGAAAAGCTTGGAAATTAAGACCTTGCCAAGAAAATTGTGGAGAAAATAAGAAAAATCAAAGGTCTTGAAAAGGTTTTCAACATTTCTCGGCATAGTGTTTGCTTGGAAAGCATAGGAGACTTCTATGAATTTGGAACAACAACTATAGAAGAAGATGTCCACACCTACAACACCATGGTCAAGCAAAAGGAAATTAGGGTTACTGAGAACTTTATAGCTAAACTCTTTGGGTTCAACATTTCTGGATACTCATATTCTATCAAGTTGAGGGAACAAAAAGAGAAGTTATGGAAGATAATTGCAAAAAAGACGTAAAAACAAATGTGTCATTAACAGAGAAGCTTGGTTTTCTAAAACAAGAATTTGTCTATCTGACTCAAATGATGGCAAAATGTGTGATAGGAAGTACTGGGAACTTTAGTAATCTATCTGGAACCAAGAAAGATCTACTATATATGGCTCGGTTTGAAGAGAAGTTCAATTGACAGAGATATGTTCTTGATCAACTGGTAGGACAAGTCACTTCTGAGAAATAAATGAAAAGGACAGATGTGAAGAAAGGAAGATTGTATCACAAAAGGTCTCTTGCCTTATTGGTACAAAGGATTCTCAATCACTTTGGAATTGGCAAAAGAGAATCAACAGCAGCAATGGAATGAAAGATTGCAGTCAAAGATGAGAAGACCAAGTCAATAAAAACGAAAGCTGATGCTTCTGAAATTGAACCAAAGAAGAAGAGAAATAAAATCTTCATGAAAACTCTTACAGATGATGAAGCAATGGAAGAAGTTGATAAACTGAAAGAAAAGAGAAGAAACAAGAAATTGCAGAGACCAGGATTTCTGAGACAACTGAGAAAAGAAAGGAAGCTTCACTAGCAAAGTCACAACTTTCAGACACTGAAAGCCGGTCAGCAAAGAAGACAAAAACTGATGAAGAAACCCAAAATAAACCATAAGAAGTTGCTGTAACAAAGGAATCAATTTCACAACCCCTTAAATGATTCCATAATTACATGAAGCTGACAGTCAGGGGAACCAGTTCTAGAAACTGAATTGGTTGGAGAGATAACTGAAAGTGATGATGAGGAAATTACACCGGAAATAGAAGGCATGCTTAGTTTTCTAGATCAATCAATGTCAACCACAAAAAAATCAGCATCCAGAATAGAATATGAAGAATCAATCATGGAGTTTGAAGCATATCAATCTGAAAACAGAGCTGAAGCTGAAAAATCTGTTCAACAAAAGTCATAACTTTGGATGATCTTGTTGAGGAAGTAAGTCAAAGAAAAAAACAGAAGAAAAAGAAGCTACTGAGAAAGCTGAGGAAGGACTGGCTGATGAATAGAAAATGAATCAAGAAACTAAAAAAGATGAAATCAACAGTTCTTTGAACTCGTAATGACTCAGTGTTTAAATCGACAAGATCGTGACTTGATTTGTTTCGAGAATGAACTAGCAAAACAGAAACTGAGAAGGTTGTTGAACCAGTTGCCACTACAACTGAAGTTGCTCTGGAAACTCCTAGAGAAACTGATTTCACTATCATCCAAAAGACTCCTAATTCTCAAACATAAGATGATCCTCCACCAGATATTGGCAAACTGATTGAAGCTGATTGTAGAAGGCTGGATGCCTATCGTTACTGGAAGTTTAGCTCAATCAAGGATTAAGCGTAAAATAAAGAATTCATGGAATCTGAAGAACCATGGATTTTTGGACTTTACTACATCACTCACTTGGCACAATTGTTTGATTCCAGTGATTTTCTGGGCACTGGATACTCAAAAATCAAAAACAGACATTGGAGAAAACTGTCAGGGATTGGACTTTCAAGCTCAACCAAGAAAGATGATGATGATGACACTCAGTACTTACAAAAGGGAATCCTTGCATCTCTACAATCAAAAGAGTCAGGTAAGGCTGATGAAGAAAAAGAATAAAGTGAAGAATTTCAGAAGAATGTGATGATTCAATTGCATCAGATTCAAAAACTCAATCTGAATCAGAGAATATGAACCAGAAATAAAAGGTTACGGATCACCAACTGATTGAGAGGTTCATAAAATAGCCAAAAATGCAGCTGATCAAGTGGAAAAAGAAACTGATGACGAGTTTAATGTAAAACTATAAACAATAAAAGATGCTAAAAAGTCAACCTTGGAAGAAGTGAAAACAGTCTAAGGAACGTAGAAAATTTGAGGAATATAAAGAAAAGATGAAAAATATTGTCTCTACCCCACTCAAGGGAGAACTAAGTAAAAAGATTGAAACTGAAGGAATTCCAAAGACTTACATTATACGAAATAAGCCACAAATGGAAACTGAGAAGAAGTCTGAAGCTGAAATCAAGGAAGCTGAGAAAACTGAAGCTGAAACTGATAAGAAAGATGTACCTGCAGGTCCCTTGAAAAGGCTTTGGTTAAGTTAAGGGGGGGTGAATAAACTTAACACTTAAAACTTTTTGGAGTTGACAAACTCAAAGAAGGTCGATGAGTCCTGTGACTATCGAGAGTGTCTTGACCACTTAGTAGTCTGTTGACTATTAAGGTTACTGAATTTGTTGTAGCGGAATATATTTAAACTAAGCCTTATTAATTGTTGTTAAAAGAATGATACTAAGTAATGGACACCCAGTAGTGTAAATGTGTGATTCAGTTGCTAGTTCAGTTGTTTGATGTGATCAGTATGCTTATAAACTAGAAAGCAGAATGTAAATGCTGTAAGGTAAAGTAGGCAAGATTTATAGTGGTTCTAGGTGGTGTTTGAGGAAATTTACCAGAGATCTTTGAGGTTGCGGTTACAAAAATCCCTAAGTTGTTTGTCCTTCACCAATGACAATGGCTTCACAAACTAAACACTTGAAACAGGTTGGATTGCTACTCCAAAGTATTCCACTGGTCGTTGAAGGGTAGGATTTCCTCTTCACCAGCTCCCCCACAAACAACAGTTCTTGACACCTAGGTGCTTATTTGTCTTCAGCATGTTTCTTGTAAAAGAAAGATTGAATCAAGTAAATGATTCAGTTGTCAGCAACTTCATCAGGATGAAATTATCAACAGCTTGAGATCTTCAAGTATGTATACTTGATGTAAATTGATAGCAGGTTACACTTGAAGATAAATCTTGATCAGTAATTTTAAGCTCAGTATGTGTCAGTAGAGTGTTTTTCTTGATTTAACTTGATAGCTTCGTATGGATTATATGTTCATCTATTTTTCATCATCTTTCATCTGAGTCAGGAGTCTCCTATTTATAGGTGGGAATCCTGGGACTTATGTTTGAATTTCAAACATAGCCGTTGCAGACTTGTCTCCTTCTTGACTTGCTTGTGTCACAGTTCATAGTACCGACACTGTCATTCAGCTTTTTGTCAGTTTTTAGACTGTCCACCCATTGACTTATATCCACTAGATAAAGCTCTGAATCTTTCCAACGTTGCTTTTATCTTGGCCATTGATTTGTTGACAAAATCAATGCTTGTAATCCATCCCTATCCTTTTGATATTCCAATGTAACCTTTGATTAAATCGAGATTTATAATCAGCAAATATCTGAAGTATATCAGCCTACTGATGTACATATCAGTCAACAGGTTTAAGTCTGCTGTGTTTTAATAATACTTCAGCTGGCCTCTTCTCATCTAACTTTTGATTGTGAAGTTAGAGTACACTATTTTGAACATGACTAAGCTTCAATCACCACTTATCATATGGAACATAGACTTTGTACACAAGGTATATGTAATCAGTTTAGGTCATCATAGACTTACCTAAATTCTGATTCCATACCCTTGACTTTAAATACTAAGTTTGATCCCTTAGCCTTCAATAACTGAGTTTGAACCTTCAACCTTCAGTCTTCAGCAGGTCCCTAGTTATTCTACAAACCTAGACACTCTACTGACCTAGATAGGTCTGCTGATAAATTCAGCTGACGTACTTACAGTGCTTGTTTGATCTAACCTATATAAAGATAAAACTCTAATAAACCTATACATTTGATCTAGACATCTTTTTGCCTTTGCTCTATAACAGCTAGTCTGGCACTCATCATTAAAATTTAAAACATGTCCAACAATTTCCCCTTTTTTAGTGATGATGCCAATACCTTCCTTACAGCAAAGCAAAAAGATAAAAACACAAAACAGAACAAATTCAGTCATCCTCCATTAAAATCACATTTGTTCACAATTATTACAAGCTAGGATCAAAGAAATAAAATAAGCGAAGGTAAGTGTCTTTGATCTAGTTTCTATCTCCTTCTTGCTCTTTCAAGCTCTTCCTCTCTTTGCTGTTGGTGAATTCTGAGTTCTCTTTGAAAGTCCAACATCTAGTTATTTTCAATACATGTGAAGTCAATCCAAGTATACAATGCTATCCACCATTTCCAGGCTTCATTCAGGGATAACCGGACTCATTGCCAGTTGAAACCTCCTCCCATGTATCATGTCATGAATTCTTCTAAGTTCAACTTTGCTTTCTCATCAGATGTTGGTTGTCTACCACCAGATCTACCAGCATGACCTCCTCTTCCAGGTATTGTAGATTTCCTTGTCAATTTCAATGATTTGACCCTAGTCTCCTATAATTTTAGGCTTAGGAATGAGTTAAGACATTCTTGAAATGTCATGTCATGGTAGGGTCTCATTTTTGTTGCATAAACCGATTTGAATTATTTGAGTAGATAATCATTAAGTTGTACTCTGCCAGATGCAGGTTCTCTGAATTGATTGATATCTGCCTCAAATTGCTTTTGGTTGTATACTATTGCTGCTTCTTTTGCTTCTGCTGTACATCCTCCCTTGTTGGCATCTTCAATAAAATGAAGGAGGAGGCCTAGAATACTCTCCTGAGAAGTGACCATATTACTCAGCTGTCCTTCCATAATCTCTGTTGTTAAGTCAACTGCAGTAATACTTCCTTGAATGGTCTATTCCAGCAGATTGATCCTCTCAGTAACCTTACTATCAATGGTAGCGGGATGAGGTACCTCAGCAGGTTTAGGTGCTACAGCAGGTTTAGGTGCCTCAACAAGCTTATCTAACTTCTTGTGTAATGAGGCAATCTGTTCATTCAAATTCTTATCTTTGTTTGATGTGCCTATCTTTATACCTCTCACATCTCTGATTAGTTCATTTATAGAAAATTGAGCAGAGGTAATGTTGGAAGCAACTGTTTCAGTAGTTCTTCATCTATTTTCCACAAGATTCACCAAATCTTCAAATCTATGTTCACTTCTATTTAGTTGAGTCCTCAGCTGTGCAATATCATTCCTTACAGCTCTGAACTCTTCCAAAACATGTGCTGGTATTGCACCAGCCATTTGTCCAGCAAAATCAACAACATGCTCTTCAACATGATAATCTTCCATTGGTATTCTGACAACTATGGCTCTTGTCCTGTCCTATTCAGCAGGTTCACGAACCTCATCAATGATATTCCTAAAAATTTCTTCAAGTACATGTTCTGGCTCGGGTTGATTCTCTTGTGCAGCTTTCAAAATAGGTACTTTCTTCAAATATAGGTACATTTGGATGTTGGGGCTCTACTTCAGCTTATTCTTCAGGAAATTGGAACTCCTCATCACTGAAGTTATAATCCACCAACTGCTCATCCTCATCAACATTAGTCTGCTGACCATCTTTGCCTTCAAAGAACCTTTTCTTCAAGAGTCGTTTCTACACAGCAGACTTGTTCCATCGATTCTCGCTCCCACAATGGCACTGCTCTACAACAACCTCCATACTATGTACATGGTATTCCTCCAATCCCATCATCAGATCCAACCTTTGTCTTAATACTGTTTGTTTCTTAGTACTTAGGACCTCCTGTTCTGACCTGTATTCAGGTGCTGTTTGTTACTCAGCAATCTGAACCACCTCTTCCATAATGACATAAGGAAATATAGCCAAGTAATCCTCTAAAACTGCTCCCGCATCATTCACCTTCTGTAATTCATTTGCAACTTGTGATAAGGTTTCTTGAGTGTCAAACCACTTATGATACTGAGCTGAGTCCTTTGAACTTATGTCCGCTTCTTCAAACATAACAACGTAAAAATTAATGGACATCATTGCATCTTCAAGTGATGTTGCCACAACAAGTTGTATCTTCAAATCTTCATTGTAAGCAGCTTCCCGCTCTTCATTCAAATTGTCAGTCTGCTGATCCTTAGTAGACTTGTCACCTTCAGTAGGCTGATCTGCTACTTGCCCAAGAGAGATCCTTGTCCAAATTCTTGATGAGGTCTTTGCATTGCAAGTACCAACTGATCGCTATCCTGGAAACATAGGATGATCATCATCAGAATCAGATGAAGATGAATCATCACTGTCAGGTGTGAACCTGGGATCTTTAAACATAATGTTTTTCTTATGCTTGCCATCTTCAATAATTGCCATAAGTCTAGCCTCTTGTTCAGATGTATCTATCAGTTCCAGTAGAGTTTCCACTTCTAATTTTTCAAAAATCCATTCCTCAAAACCAGTCAAAGGTTCTGCTGCTGGTTTCTGTCTCTTATAGAAACCAAACTTCCATTCAAAGAATCTTTGGACCCTCTTGAAATCTGGATCCACTATTTCTTTCTTTGATTTCTTTTGCCTCCTTTCATAGGGCATTGTAGGCTTCATTGGAACAGGTTGTTCAACTTGTTGTTCTCCAAAGGTTTCAACTAGATGACTTAGTGTATCCTTAGCAGATACAAATAGGTCAGTAGTTTCTTCAGGTTGTACATTTGTACATACCACCTCCAACTGTTCAACACTTGGTTCCCTCCGACTCATATGCTCATCAGTAAGGTCTGCAACGTTTTATTCTTCCCCCTGAGTTGTAGCATCAACAGTAGGGTCTTGAACAGGTACAACAACTTCCACAGCAGGTTCAGGTGCATCAGTGTTCTGTGGTTCTTCAATTTGTTGCCCAGTAGCAACCTCAGCAGCCTCAGTAGGCTCAACAACCCCTTCTTCTACTTACTTTTGGGCCTCCAGAACCATTAATTCCTTTCCATTTCCATGAACCCTCTTCTTTGCAATCTGCTTTCTTCTTTTTGCAGGTTGCTGCCCATTCCCAAAAAGTTCTTGTTCTAACTGCTCTTTTCTAGCAGCTTTCCATTTTCATCTATCTTCTTTTTGTTGTTCTTTTAAGATCTCAGTAGTAGTTTTCCTTTTAGCTTCAGCAATCTCAGTAGACTCAACTTCAACTTGAGCCTCAATGGACTCAGCAATGTCTACTGGGTGCTGCCTTGTCTCTTTAGGCTTTAACAACTCAGTTATCTTTCTTGTATCAGCAGTCTTTCTTTTCTGTATAGGCTTCTTTGATGCAACAGGTTGGACATCATTTTTAGCCTTAGATCTCTTTTCCTGCCACCCACCACCATTATCATCACCATCATTATCACTCTCAGTTCTTTCATCATCATCTAAACCTGGGATAAGATCATTTATTTCTGGTTTGTATCTTGACTTCTTGATTTTTGCAGGTGCAACATCACCAATCTGCAAGTGAGTCAGCAGGGCATGTATCATCAAACCCAATGGTTTAGTCTTGGAATTCCTTGTTCCATCTCTATTTTCTGCCACAACTTTCTTCATGTACTGAACAAAGAATCCGGCCAATCAAACTTCAAACTCCTACAAATGATTATCATTAGGTCTATCTTTGATCCAGAGAGTGTATCATGACTTCCATTGAATCCAAGAATATTTTTGGCAATAATCTTGCTCAACAGGTTATATTCCAATCTAATATTCTTCACATTAATACTCAAGACTGTTGGTACAGACTTGTTTGTCTTTATTGATTCAACAAACTCCAGTCTTGATAACTCCATTGATTCTGGATTTGTAGGAGCGTAATTTCCAGGTCCAAATCCGAACACTTCCCTCAGCAGATTTAATGTGATTTCAATCTGCTGGGCATTAACAGTTGTAGTGAATGCCTCTATATCATCTTTTATCACCATATTCTTCCAGAAATTAACAACATTTGTATATGAAATACTGTCCAGTCTTAGATTTAGAATATCTTTCAATCCTGCACATCTTCTGATTCTTCTTCCAATGTTGATAGCTAACTCAGACTTTTTAGCATCAACAACAAAGCATGTAACACTTTGGCTTGTACCAATATGAACATCTCCTTTGTCTGCCATTGTATAGATTGAACAAGATGAAGAAGAAAACTTTACAAATCTGTCACTTGTATATTTTTAGAGAAGATTGATCTGAGGTTTGTATGTAACGTCTGTGTTTATGTGTGTATATATAAGGAAGAATGTGGGTTGTAACTGTCAGGAAAGTACCGTACACGTTCTGTAGCATTTAACCATGATTAATCTTGGAATAAATGTGCTGTTGCCACGTGTCCCACTAACTTATCCCATTAAGAGCTGTAACCGTTGGATATTGTAACCACAGTTAAAATGGATAGGAGTAATATCCGTTTACTGTTGTCTTTCATTAAAGTTTGACTTTCTTGTAACGTATACTCTAGTAGACTTGGTCTTCAGTAGAGTTGGCTCAGAAGCCTACTGACAGGAGTACTTTGCTGATCTTTATACAGTCTAGTTTTGTCCAACTGATAATACAAGATGAAGTTTATTACCAATGACTGATCTGTCAAGTGAGCTCACCTAATAGGACAAAGACCAATCCCCTTGGCAACTTCATTTGCTCAATTGTCCAAACTATTTAGGTACATGGAATTGTTGATACCAATGACTAATCTGCCAAGTGAGCGCACCCAACTGGGCAAAGACTAATCCCCTTGGTGAATTCCAGTGCATTGCGGACCAATTATTATATCAGTCAACTTTTATGATGCCAAGTTCAATTCTTAACTTAGCAAATCTTTCACTATCCAATGGTTTTGTAAAAATGTCAGCAAGTTGATCTTCAGTAGGTATGTAAAGAACCACCACATCTTTATTTTACACATGATCTCTTATAAAGTTATGTTTCACGTCAATGTGCTTGGTTCTTGATTGCAAAACATGATTTTCTGAGATTGCCTATCATTTTTCTGTATAAAGTCTGATCAACATCTTTAACTTTTTTATCTTCATCCAATCTGATGCATGTACTCATAGGAGTAGATACCTTAGTGCTATTTTCCATACCAAACTTCTTTAGAAGCTCCTTGGTATATTTAGTTTGATGAATGAAGATTCCATCTTTCATCTGTTTGACTTGTAATCCCAAAAATAGTTCATTTCTCCCATCATACTCATTTGGAACTTGCTTTTCATAAGATTAGAAAACTTTTCACATAGCAATTCATTTTCAGAACCAAAAATTAGGTCATCCACATAAATTTGTACCCACGGGGTGCTGTCTCCTTCATTGATTCTGAAAAGAGTCTTGTCAATGATACCTTTGGTAAAACCATTGTCCAACAAGAATTGAGATAGGGTTTCATACCATGCTCTTGGTGGTTGTTTCAAACCATAAAGTTCCTTATTGAGTCTGTACACTTTATCTTCTTGATCTTTAACTTCAAATCCAGGAGGTTGCTGAACATAAACCTCTTACTCCTGAATGCCATTAAAATTTGCACTTTTGACATCCATCTGGTATACTTTGAAGTTTTTATATGCAGCACATGCCAAAAATAGTCTTATTGCTTCCAATCTTGCAACTGGGGCATATATCTCATCAAAATCTATTACTTCTGCTTGAGAATAGCCTTTTGCCACTAGTATGGCCTTGTTCCTAACAATGGTACTAGATTCATCCAATTTATTTCTATATACCCATTTAGTTCCATTTATATTTGCATGACTAGGCCTCTCCACTAGTGTCCAAACTTGATTTCTTTCAAACTCATTTAATTCTTCTTGCATAGCAATTATGCAATCTGGATCAGATATTGCTTCTTCAACAACTTTAGTCTCTATTTGAGATAGAAAACAAGTAAACATTACTTCCAATTGTCTTCTAGACCTTACACCTTGCTGTATATTGCCAATTACCTGTTCAGCAGGGTGATCCTTCAACCATTGTAAATCATGATTTGTTTGATTTACATGAGCTTCATCTTCAGAAGGGTCTGCTGTTGCTTCAGTAGGGGGGACAGCAGATCCTTGAACTGCATCTGTTGTTGCATCAGTAGTTTTACCAACAGGTTCTTCAGCAGGGGTAGAGTCAGAAACTTTTACGTCATTTATCTTTTCCAAAACATCAACATATTCTGGATCAGTGACTTGGAGATTCTTAGCAGGTTCTGAAACTTCATCTTCCATTCCAGTGAACATAGGTTCATTAAATACAACATGTATTGATTCTTAATGCTTTAGTGTCCTCTTGTTCCGTACCCTACGTGCCTTCCTGACTGAAGAATATCCTATAAAGATTCCTTCATCTGATTTCGGTTGGAATGTCTTCAGTTGTTCCTTATGATTTAAAATAAAACATTTGCTTCCAAATGGATGGAAATAAGATATATTTTGTTGGACTTATTCTTATGTTTTAGTGATGAGTGCCAAACTAACTGTTATAAAGAAAAGGCAAAAAGATGTCTAGATCAAATGTATAGGTTTATTAGAGTTTGATCTTTGTATCGGTTTGATCAAACAAGCACTGTAAAGGTCAAATTGACTTGTCTCAAAGTGACTAGTCTAGGTCGTGAGGGTAGGTAGGTCATGAGACTTTTCGGAACCTCTTTGAAGACTAAAAGTGAGGCTCAAACTCAGTTAATGAAGGCTAAGGGATCAAACTTAGTGATTAAAGTCAAGGATATTCAATAAGAATTTAGGCAAGTCTGTGATGACCTAAACTGATTGCATATACCTTGTGTAGAAGATCTAAGTTCCATAAGTTGGATGATGTTTGGAACTTGGTTATAATTAAAAAGGTGTAATCTAACTTCACAAATAAAAGTTAGATAAAAGAAATCAGCTGCATTGAATTTGTTACACAAAGAAATTGTCGTTCAAATAGATCGATAGGTATTACAAAGAGATCGATAAACCTCGCGATAATATGCCTCGGTTAATTCAAGATTACATTGGAAGATTACATGGATAAGGACACCTAACTACCTCGATTTATCAAACAAATCAAGAAATTGAGATTAAAAGGACATTAGGATGATTAGGACTTTATCCAATGGTTATAAGTCAAAGGTGGACAGTCAGATCACAAAAAGAATATGACATCGCTCGATCCTATGAATAGTGACAGAAAGCATGTCAAATGGGACAAAACAGGGAACGGCTATATTTGAATTTCAAATACAAGTCACATGACATCCTACCTATAAATAGAGGACTTGCAACTCAGAAAAAGATGATGATTGATGAATTTTAAGAGAAAAATATAAGAGATAATTCTGAGTTGCAAGAACACCCTGCTAAACCTACCGAGCTTAACCTTGCTGATCCAGAGAAAATCTTCAAGTGTTTTCTGTATTCAAGCTACATCAAGTTTACACACTTGAAGACTGCAAGCTACTGATTATATCATCCTAATCAAGCTGCTGCAACTGAATCATTTACTTGATTCACTCTTTATTTTATAAAGAACCTGCTGAAGACAGTGAAGCACTTGTTGTGTGAAAGACTGTTGTTTGTGGTGGAGCTGGTGAAGAGGCAATCATACCTTCAAGGACCAAAGTGGAAGACTTTGGAGCAAAGAATCCTACTGTTCCTTGTTTTCGCTTGTGAAGCCATAGTCATTGGTGAAGGACAAGCAATCTTAGGAATCTTTGTAACAGATACATCAAAGATCTCTAGTGAATTACCTCCAACATCACAGGAGAAGAGTGGACTGACAGGATTACACCACTATAAAATCTGCATACTTACTTTCTGCACTTACATTCTACATTTAGTTTATTATACACATCAACCTACTGAATCTAGCAACTGAACTCACACACATACACTACTGAGTATCTAATACTTAGTATCATATTTAACAACAAGTAACAAGGCTTTATTTTTGATATAATTCCGCTGCACAAATTCAGTAAACTCAACCATCATGAGACTCATGTGTATCAAGAGTTACTGAGGTATCAACAGAACCGAGGTATCGCAGATCGCTGAAGTTGCTGAGTATGTTAACTCCAAAAAGTTTTAAGTGTTAAGTTTATTCACCCCCCCATCTAAACTTAACCAAAGCCTTTTCAAAGGACCAACAATTGGTATCGGAGCAGTGCTTCTGTTCTGAAGTAATCCTACTTGTTGTGCTTGTGAAAATACTTTGAAAAATCTTTTCAAATCACTGGTTTTCAAAGCCTTGCATCATGGATAACAACCAGTATGCTAGAACAATGTTGATGTGTTCTGCAGATCGTTTTGATGAATATAAACGTCGCGATGCAAAGCTTACCTTGCGCAACCCATGATGAAATGATGGATGTGCTCACATGATGGACCCTGAGATTACAAAGTCGATGAATAATTGGGTGAAGAGACACAGTACATTCCAAAGCCTAAAAGAAATGGATCAAGAAGATAGAAAGAGAGTAAATCAACAACATTGCTATTGATATTATCTACAGAACTCTGGATAGCAACATGTACATGAAAGTGAAAGATTGTAAAACAGCAAAAGAACTTTGGGACAAACTACAGTTGATCTGTGAAGGCACTGATGAAATAAAGAAGAATAAAATCAGTGTGCCAAAGAAGAAGTTCCAAAAGTTTGAAATGAAACCCAATGTAACCATTGCACAAATGGAATCTAGGTTCAATGCAATTCTGGATGAACTCACCCTGCTGTGTGTTATCTATTCAAAAGAAGAAATCAACACAAAAATCTTGGAAGCTTTACTCTTTCAGATGAATGGAAGATGAAGGTGATGACCATAGAAGAAATGAGAAGATCGCATGAAGAGGATACATTCAAGTTATTCTCGAGATCTCAAGGCATATGAATTCAAAAAGAAGTTGTCACCTACCACTGAAAAGGAAGAGCCAAAAACCACAGCACTGGCTGCTTCACATCAAGAAGTAGGATCAGAAGCTCAAGATGAAATGCAAGAGCAAATAGCATTGCTGAGCAAGAAGATCAGGATGATGAAAGGTGGGAAAAACTCACCTAGGAATTTTACAAAGAAATTCATTGAAAAGAAAAAGGAAGAAACAAAGAAAGACAATGATTTCTTGTGTTTTAATTGCAAGAAACTGTGACTCTTCAGACTGATCATCTGAATTAAAATGAAAAAAGGAACCAGATTATCTTTGCTTTAATCGCAAGAAGCTGGACATTTCGGCACTGTTGTCCAGATCTCCAAAAGAACAAGAGTCAACAAAGAAGACATGGCAAGAAGGCTATGGTTGTTTGAAGATGAATCTGATATGAAGTGGAATCGAAAAGGAAATGAATCGATGACACAACATTGGTTGGCCGATATGGAAGACTATGCATTAATGGCTAATATGGATGAAACAGAGAGGTATACAACATCGTATCAATTAACACTCACCGAAAGTGATTGTGAATCAACTTGTGGTTCAAATCCTAGAAACTCTTACAATGAAGAAGCTTTGGATGCCATCCTTAATCAATCGAGGAAAATACAATCTAGTTATGAGATTGTGAAGGTCTGAAAAGAAGCTCTTCAAGTAGAAGTTGAAAGATTGAATGTTTGAATTAAGGATTCTCAAAGATAAAGAAAAGATGTTGGATGTAATCAAGATAAGCCTGTTGAACATCCAGTAGCCTCTGAATCCGCTGATCCATCTTGTTCCTCTACTGCATACAAATCTGGAAAGCCTTATAGTGATAGAACAGGGCTTGGATTTGGAACTCAACAATCCAAAAAGAGTGGATCCAGTAAGGCTACTGAACCTAGTGCCAGAATTGGTCCTAAGTTTGTACCTGCACAAGATCCAACTCCCAGTAAGGTTGCTGAGGCAAGAAACTCACGAGAATGCTTCAAGGAAGCAAAATCAGAAGTCAAAGAAGTCAACAACTCCTAATAAAAGGAACAAATCCAAAAATAGGACTGTTGTGCCTTCTAAGCCTGCTGATAGCAGACCTGCTACCAAGTCTGTTGGACCACAAAAGGGTAAGAAACAGAAATTCCAAGGATAAGAATCCTAAACCCAAAAATGTTAATCATTCAAGGGATACTTATCTCGTGGGGAAAGGTAGACTGCTCCTCACGATAATGATTGGAATATTCTCGCCTTGTTGATAGAATCAATGTGATACAACCATACTTGCTATGGTAAAACCTAGGAAATGGAATCAGCAAAGGACTCAACAGAGGACTTATATAAGACCTCAGCAGAGACCTCAGCAGACTCCATATTACAGGGCTGTTCCTAACAGACAGCAAACCTATGGTTATACTGCTGCTTCTAACAAGAAAAATCACTCCAAACAGCAATATATACCAAAAATCCAGAAAACATATGTGAATCCTACACAACCGACTGTTAGATCTTATGGATGTGTGGAATACATGTATGAACCTAAGTATGACACCTTTAAAAGAAGACCTTATGGAAATTTACCAGGGGTCATGCTTACCACTGACCATCATGGACCCAAACAGATTTGGGTACCTAAAATGTATTGATTTTGTTTTGTAAGGTGTCTGGTACTTTGACAGTGGATGTTCCAGACATTTGACAAAGAATAAGCACTGTTTGACAAGCTACAAAGCAAAAGATGGTCCAAGGATGAATTTTGGCAACAAAAATACACCTGGTTATACAAGAGGCTATGACACACTTGTGAGGAATGGACTAACCATCAAGAATGTTGCTTATGTGGAAGGATCGGACTACAACTTGGCCGAGCAATCGGACAATTTCGTGACATGGGATACAAGGTCACTTTTGACAAAAACAACTGTATTGTCATTAGTGAAAAAGGTGATCAAGTTGTATTGGCTGGTAGAAGACAACAAAACATGTATGTTGTGGATTGGTCATCATAGCCTCGAGAAACTCACTGATTGTGCATACTAAATCGTAACTCAATTGGTTATGGCATAATAAATTGAATCATCTAAATTTTGATGATATCAATCAGCTAGTAAAGAAGAAAATGGTAATTGGCTTGCCTGAGATTACATTCAAGAAGGATGCTATTTGTGATGCCTGTCATGCAAGGTAAGCAAATAAAATCAAGCTTCAAGTAAAAACAAAACTATCAACTAAGAGAGTCTTGGAACTAATGCACATGGATTTATTTGGACTCACACTCCAACTAGTATAACCGGAAAGAAATACACTTTAGTTGTTGTGGATGATTATTCAAGGTACACTTGGGTGGTTTTTATGAATAAGAAAAGTGAAACACTCAAGATGATGCCTGATCTTTTGAAGAGATTACAAAATGAGAAAAGTTTGACAGTAGTAAAAATAAGATCAGACAAGGGTACTGAGTTTCTCAATTAAGTTATAAGAGAATATCAGAATGTAGATGGTGTCTTCATCAACTTGTCATTGCTGGTACACCTCAAAGAAATGGGGGTTCTTTGAAAGAAGAAATAGGACATTGAAAGAAGCGGAAGGACAATGATTTGTGAAGCATTATCGCTGAAAGGTATTGGGCTGAAGCAAGCTTAATACAGCGTGCTATACACAAAATGAACCTCGGTGAACAAGAAGCTGCTCAAGACACCTTATGAGATTTGGAATGGAAGAAAACCAAATATATCTTATTTCCATGCATTTGGAAGTAAATGTTTTATCTTGCATCATAAGGAGCATTTAAAGACATTCCAACCTAAATCAGATGAAGGAATTTTCTTGGGATATTCTTCAGTCAGCAAGGCATTCAGGGTACTGAACAAGAGGTCACTGAAACATGAAGAAACTATCCATGTTGTGTTTGATGAACCTAAGTTCACTGGAATGGAAGATGAAGTTTGTGAACCTGCTGAGAATCTACAAGTCACTGATCCAGATTGTGTTGAAGTCTTAGAAAGGGTTAATGACTTAAAAGTTTCGATCATCGCCTCACCCAGACACTCTGTGGTGATACTACCGATGCAACAACTAAAGCGGCCAAGGATCTCATTGAACCCCTATTGAAGATACTGCAGCCCCCATCAAGATGAGGTCCCCGAGAATCAATCTAACCAAAATCCACAATGGTTAAGGGATCACCTCGCAACAAGTCATTGGCAACATTCAAAGAAGTTGTAAGGACTAGAAGACAATTAGAAGCTATGTTCACTTGTTTTCTATCTCAAGTTGAACCTAAAGTTGTTGAAGAAGCAATTTTAGATCCAGATTGGATAATTGCTATGCAAGAAGAGTTAAATGAATTTGAAAGAAATCATGTTTGGACACTAGTTGAAAGGCCTAGTCATGCAAATATCATTGGTACTAAATGGGTATACAGAAACAAACTTGATGAATCTGGTACCATTGTAAGAAATAAGGCCAGACTAGTTGCAAAAGGCTATTCTCAAGCAGAAGGAATAGATTTTGATGAAACCTATGCACCTGTTGCAAAATTGGAAGCTATCAGATTATTCTTGGCACATACTGCATATAAAAACTTCAAAGTATATCAAATGGATGTCAAAAGTGCTTTCTTGAATGGCATTCTAGAGGAGGAAGTGTATGTTCAGCAACCTCCTGGATTTGAAGTTAAAGATCAAGAAGATAAAGTTTATAGACTCAACAAAGCACTTTATGGACTGAAACAAGCACCAAGAGCATGGTATGAGACTCTATCTCAATTCTTGGTGGACAATGGTTTTACAAAAGGCACCATTGATAAGACTATTTTCGAAATCATGAAAGGTGACAAAGACTTCTACGGGTCGGATCTATGTTGATGACATAATCTTTGGTTCTGAAAATGAATTGTTATGTGAAAAGTTTGCAAATCTAATGAAGAGCAAGTTCCAAATGAGTATGATCGGAGAAATGAACTACTTCTTGGGACTGCAAGTCAAACAATTGAAAGCTGGAATCTTCATTCATCAAACCAAGTACACTAAGGAGTTGCTGAAGAAGTTTGGTATGGAAAACAGCACCAAGATATCAACTCCTATGAGTACAAACTTCAGATTGGATGAAGATAAAAAAGGCAAAGATGTTGATCAGACCTTATACAGAAGGATGATAGGCAGTCTGTTGTACCTTACTGCCAGCAGACCTGATATATCCTTTGATGTAGGTGTTTGTGCAAGATTTCAATCCAAACCTAAAGAAAGTCACTTAGGTGCAGTCAAAAGAGTTCTCAAGTATCTAAAAGAGACTTTGGGAGTAGGGATATTGTATTCCAAGGATGGAATCTTCAAAGTTATATCCTACTCAGATTCTGATTATGCTAGATGCAAGATTGATATAAAAAGCACCTCGGGAACTCAATCGCTTAATGGGAAATAGATCGGTTTCTGGTTCAAAGAAGAAATGAACACTATATCAATTTCCACTCTTTGAGCAGTATATTGTCTTTGGAAGTTGTTGTGCACAAGTATTGTGGTTAAGACAACAGTTAAGGGATTATGGAATTGAAGAAAAAGAAATTCCAATCATGTGTGACAACACAAGTGCAATTGCAATCACTGAAAATCCTGTTTTGCACTCAAGAACCAAGCACATTGATGTAAGATATCACTTTATAAGAGATCATGTTGAAAAGAAGGATGTAGTGGTTCTATATGTCCCTACTAAAGATCAACTTGCTGACATTTTCACTAAACCACTTGATAGTGAAAGATTTGCCAAATTAAGGACTGAACTTGGAATTATTAGAGTTGACTGATCATCAGCAGTGTACTGGAATTCACCAAGGGGATTAGTCTTTGCTATGTTGGGTGAGCTCACTTAGCAGATTTGTCATTGGTAACAACAATTCCATGTACTTATGTTTGGGCAATTGAGCAAATGAGGTTGCCAAGGGGATTGGTCTTTGTCATGTTGGGTGAGCTCACTTGATGATCGATCATTGGTATTAAACTTCATCTTGTATTATCAATTGAACAAAACAAGAAGAAATCAAGGATCGCAGAGAGTCACATTGTCGCAGATCGCAGAGCCAACCTCGCCGAGGACAACCTCTTTGAATGGAACGTTACACAGTCAAACTTTATATAAGTCAAAAAGCAGATTGGCGGGATATTTATTCTATCCTTTATAACCGCAGTTAACATGATCCAACGGTTACAAACGTTATGGAGATGTAATGGGCCACGTGTCAAGTCAGCATTTAGTCAGATTAATCGTGGTTAATGTGGATGTACGTGCACTGACAGTTACAACCACTCCCTGTCTATATATACAGATCTATTACACAGAAGATACTCTACTGGAAATCTATTTATATCTATGTTTTTACACTGTGTGAACACAGATTTACAAAGCTTTCTTCTTCATCTTTTTCTTTTAACAATGGCAGAAAAGATTGATGTTCAAATCGAATCATGCCAAAGTGTGAGAGGTTTTGTTGTTGATGCTAATAAAACAGAATTAGCTATCAACATTGGTAGAAGAATAAGGAGATATGCAGGCCTGGAGAATGTACTGAACATAAGATTGGAAACAATCTCATATACAAACGTTGTCAGTTTTTGGAAGAATATTGTGGTAAAGGAAGGAACTGAAGCATTCAAAACAGTTGTGAATGCAAAAAGAAATAGAAGTTTCCTCAAGTCTGCTGAGGGAAATTTTTGGTTTTGAAGAAGTAGTAGATGGTCCAACAAATCTTGAGGAAATGGGATTGTCCAAGATGGATTTTGTTGATAAGATCAAGACAAATAAAGACACCAAATCAATTCCTGGCATCAATTGTAGACACATTGGGAATGAGTACAACTCACTTGAGCAAGATCATTGCTAAAAACATATTAGTAAATTTGGTTGAAGTATGGATACTCTATCAGGACCCAAGATAGAGCTGATGATGATTATCTACAGAAGTATGAAATTTGATTGGGCTGGATACTTTATTCACTACATGAAGAAAGTAGCCAAGGAGGAAAGAGAAGGAAAGAGGAAATCAAAGGCCTTGCCCTTAGGATTAATGGTTCAGACCCTGCTGAATCATTTGGAGATTCCTGATGTAGCACCTGAAAAGATTAATCAATCTAGATACAAGAAAGAGATTGATTATGCTATCCCTGGTCTGGATGATGATGAAGAAGGTGTTGCAGAGGCTGCTGATAATGATAGTAATGGAGATGATGGTGATGCTGGTGGTGAGCAGGTCAAGCAAACTGTTAAGAAATCTGTTAAACCTACTGCACCAAAGAAGATTACTAAGAAAAGAAAGGCTGCAGATACAAAGAAGATTACAGAGATATTAAAGCCTAAAAGAACAAAGAAGCAAACAAAGACAGATCACGAGTCTCGCTAAGGGTCCAACTCAAGTTAAGATTACCGACCTGGCCAGTGGTGGGTAGAAAAACTGTTGTTGAGATTTTGAGGGAACAACAGAAAGAAGCCAGTAGAAAGAGGAAGTCTACTGTGATTGAAATTGATGATGAGCCACTTTCCAAGAGGATGAAGGAGATTGTTTATAAGAAGAAACATGGAAAGGGGAAACAATTGAAAAATTTAGAGGCTCTAAGGGCACAAGAAGAAGAAGAAGCAGTAGAAGAATAAGTAGAAGAAGCAGTAGGAGAGCCTATTAATGCTGAGCCATTGACTATTATCAACCTTAATGAGGAAGCAGAGGTTGTTATTGAGCAACCTGCTGGTGAAACACAAAGAGACCATCAGAATCGAGCCTCACTGATGAAGTTGTTGAATCTTCACCAGAAGAAACTGTTGAGGCTACTGAAAGTACACAGGTTGTGGTTGAGCAATCTGTTGGAGATAAGCAGCAGTCTACTGCACCAGAACCTGCTATAGAAACTAATAGATCTACTGAAGCTGCACAAGTTGTTGTTGAGCCACTTGTAGAAGAACCACAGCAAACCACTGAATCTACACCTGCTGTGGTGAGTGAAACATTGGTTCAAGACCCTGCAAATCCTGCAATAGTTCAGGGGGAAGAGCAGTCTGCTGCTAACCCTGCTGATGAGCATATAAGTCTGAGGGAACCAAGTGTGGTACAGATGGAGGTAGTAGGAAGTAATATCCAACCTGAGCAACCTACTAGCCTTGAGGCATCTGTAGAAGAAACATTGCATCTACTTGTTACAATCATGGATTTGTTCATCATGGATTTGTTTGATGAACAACAGAAAGAGGAGGGTATCAAGTTCAGGGATCCAAGAGGTGATGATGATGACTCTTCATCATCTGATTCTGATGATAATCACCCCTCCGGTCAGAGAAGTCGCGGAAGTGCCATGATTATTGAACCAAGAGTAGAACAGTCATCAGGCCGGATACCCACCGAGAGAGAGCAAACTGGACAGATGAATGAGGAAGAGGAAAATCTCACCATTGATGATATTGAGGCACAAATCAATGAAGGCATAGATATTGGTTGTTGAAGAACCTGCTGAGCATGTCGATGATCAGCAGACTGTGGATTCAAGTGAAGAAAGAGTTACTGATCATGTTGAGGCAAGTGTCAGTTCTGAGGATTCAATTCAATATCAACACTGGATTGACACTGAAGACACTTTTACCAACACTGGAAATCTTTTGAGAAGAATTGCTGATATTGGGGAATTTCAACAAGAAAATATGGATATATTCCCTGATCAGGTTGTTGTGGCCCAAATTGTACAAGATTAGAGAACTGAAGTGGAGGTACAGGTTGCTGGGCTACAAACAAAGACTCGCACAAAGGTTGAAACAGAGGTACAGTGCTGAGTCTCAAACAAAGACTCGCACAATGGTTGGAACAGAGGTACAGTCACTGAGTCTCAAACAAAGACCTAGACAAAGGTTGGAACAAACTTTGGGTTTGGAGGAACCCCCGTTGTCTCAAGATGCAGTCTCAGTAGTGGAGCCTCACCTGAGACAAGGCCACTATAGGGAAAGATAGTCAAGTGGCAATTTGTTGATGAAGAAGAACAAATGTGGTGACTTTTATGACTTTAGTGATGAGGAGTTCCAAATGCCTGAAGAAGAAAATGTTTCTATTGATCCCCCACAGGCATTTGTATGTATTTTTGAAGAACCAGCTCTTGATCCTATCTTGGAAGAATATCAAGGCCCTAACCCGGCTGGACTAGATAGGAGTTGGGCAGTGGTTGTGAGCAATCAGAGGCCACAATATAATGTTGAGGAGCCTCACCAATGGAGCTTGGATAAATGGTCGTGGAGTTGTTAGGAAATCTACGCGAACGCAATGAATTCAAAATTTTATTTCCTATCGACCCAAGATCGACTTCGTTTAAGCAATAAACAAACAAGTAGTAGACGGTGGTTACCTTGGTTGATCTAAAAGATCGACGCTTTGACCGTCTAAGGAGAGTAGTTCTGCATAGAGCCGCCCAAGTGTTCGGCCTCTACCGCTAGTCCACACGAACAGCCCGCCGGAATCCCATCATGGATTGCTATTGGAAAACTCCGGTTGCTAGACCGGCCCTTTTCCCCTCTCTCCAACTCTCCAAAAGATGCTCAAGAACTATGAGCTCTTGCAATTGTGATGTACAAAAGAGCTTAACACCCACCTCCCTTTTATAATGGATGTGGCGCCCCAAGAGGTGTGGAGGAGAAGAAAACATTTTCCCAATAAAATAAGGAAAATATAATTGATTGATTTATCTCATTTATTACAATATCTCATATTAAATAAATCTAGGATATTGTCAATATCTCATATTGAATATTTCCAAGATATTGTCAATATCTTATATTGACAATATTTATCTTTTATTATATTACCATAAATCAATTTACACATGTGTATATATCACACATATATAACACACATAAATCTATTAATATATATATTATACAAACATGCGCTGCATAGTACCAACTTGCACTTTTGCACACACGCACTCATGAGTATTATTTATGTATATATATATATATATATATATATATATATATATATATATATATATATAATATCTAATATTAATATTTGGTAACACCATTAATTAAATTGCACAATCCAAGTGTATCTTATACACAAATAAGTTGCGCCACCTTTGACCAACAAATTGGCTTCCGAATATTCTTTAATTAATATAATATTATTAATATCTTGTATTTAATTTATTCATAATAAATAAATACCACCATATTAATTTACCACTATAACCTTTATAGTCTCGAGATAAACTTTCCTTATTTGGTTATCATCTATAACCACATTTTAATCCGCTAGATGTTCTTATGTGTGTGACCCGATAGGCTTCCGAATATGTTGGCCGTAGTCACAAAGTGCAAATTACGAAAATGCCCTTCATGACTAACGATCACGAGATAGCGTTTAGCAACACACCGTGACCCCCAATCATCGAAAGAGTCAAATTCAATGACTACTACCTTTCATGTGAAACAGTTACCGTGTAACTTACAATCCTATCATCGTAATAATATCCATACGGTCGTTAGTCGAATGTCAAAACATCAACGACCGTATCTTATAACTGGATATCATGCTCTCTCGAGTAACTCGCTTACTCCCACTTTGCAAAGATTCACGAGAGTAAGACATTCCTTTATAAGAAGGCCATTTCGGATATTCGATCCAAATCATAGGATACGCGCTTCCCGGACGACCAATCATGTATACTCCGCATGCTTTAGTATCATACCCAATCACTACCGCATGATCGCCCGTGGCTGTGGGAAACCTCAATAGTGTCGGGCACGACAATCCACACCGTGATGCCATGAAGACTCCGGTCTTAAGGATAATTACACAACCGTCACATAGTGTGACACTTATCCGTAAGTGGGTCACCTAACGTCACGCATTCTCTAATACACGCCCACGCATACCCAAGTGTCTCTACACTTCGATAGACGAGATCTATCCCCGCCTTAAAAGATGTAAGACATCTAATACGTGCTAGTCTGCTTATACTATCAATGCCCTGCTTAATAGTACATCGCCTTAGAGACATTTAAGTATCAAACTTATTAAAGTGATTAGAGATCTCATCAACCATAATCGCCTATCATGGTTTCTCTATCATAGTTTAATACTAAGGACGTTATCATATAACAATTCATAATTGGTTCTTTAAAAGAATGTATATATGACAACATAAAAGCCATTTTATATATGTATAAACATAAAGAAATGGTAGAAATGATCCGCCCGGTCGGATCCGGTCCAACCCGATTGGGTTTAGGACACTATTCCAACAATCTCCCACTTGGCCTAAAACCAATCACTAGCACACACAAGACCAAGTTGAGACACAAGAATCTCATGCAATACTCGCAAACTAGCTCCTAGCCATGAACGGATCGCTATCCATGGGGACTCAGACTATCTTCATATCACGCTCCAAATGACCAAGTCAAAGGAATGCCCTCAACACACACACGAATCTCTCGACGACCCCTGGTCCTTGCTTCAAGCAATAAATCCACTTACTATATCGCCTATATAGAAAAGGTGGAAGAACCAGTATAAGGTTCATGAATGAACCTTCTAGATCCATGTATCGCTCCCGCTGCGCTCTAAGGCACTACTGTGTTTTGGCTAAGTTGTAGAGTTTACAAAGACCCATAGGCTACAACATTTCCACTAATTTGTATCACTTAATCAAAGTGATCAAAACCTGCATCAGTAGCTCCCACTCGCCTTCATAAGACTCGGGATATACGCCTCAGATATCTACGTTTATTTAATTCCAAGTTTCAATAAACTAGGAAACTTTCCTTAACTTGTTTAAGGATATTCTCGACATTTACCGATTTACTTTCATACTTGCTCATGACTATTCATGGACTATGAACATCCGGCATTACCTATAAGATGGTTCCTATCGCAGAGCGCGAAGAAACCTTCCATAAGCATCATCTTTCACCTTATCTTTAGATCTAACGTCCTAACATAGATAGATCTTGAGAACACCGCTAGCAATCTCCCCCGTGCTGCGATCTATGCTAAACTCTTTTAGCATCACATCTATATAGGTAAACTATAATTTAACAAAGAAGCTTAAATCTATCACTATAGATTCTCATTTGTAAATAAGAACCGCTAATCCAAGTGCTTTCGTAAAGATCTTGAATTACCAAACATTAATTGATCGTGATATGGGAGATGATTCATGAGAGAGATATCCAATACCTTACTCAAAAATCATAACACACTCCCACTATCCTTCTTGCACATTGGGCATATCCTTCTTTTGACTAAATCAAACGCCTTTGATTATCAAACAAAGAAATTGTCTAGAGAAACTTGTTTGAGTCCATAAATGGATCTCACGAGATTACATATCATATTTACGCCTATGAACATCGAGCTATATGCCCAACGGCTTCAACACTATCATATAGTCATGATACGGTTACAACAAGCATAGTCTGAATAGAACCGGGCATAGCCGCCAGCATAAAGACAATTACAAGGTTTACACCTCATGCCCTTCAGCCGTCACTATAGCCTTATGGTAATCATATTACTATCCATGTCGCCTTTCAGGACACTCCCTTAGGTAAGACAGACTAGGTTCACAACCTGGTTGTCACCGATGGAATCTATTTCGTATATTATGGCTCCTAGCCATATCTCTCAATATTGCCTCTCAAACATTCTTTCATAAGTCGTGAGATATTCATTCTTCAAGATGAACATACCAAAGAACCTTTTCAGGCTTAAGGTCATCTACAGACTTACGTAACTTTTGTGTGCACTTTGAGCGTTGATCTACACCTCATCGCTATGTGGCGTCCGCTCACGCTCCTATGGTTGAATATATCTTTGTGGATCTCAAACTGCTTTGAGATCTGATTCACTCCCACTGCTTTCTTTTGGAAGAAACACTTCCTCTAGAAGACAAAGATGTTTGGAGACAAACACCTTTTGCTCCAGGACCAAGAATAATATCTAGCGATTTGCCGAGATATTCCACAAAGTTGCATATGTCATACTAGGCTCCAAGCCTTTCTCGACTTTGCTTATGACAACTTCAAATCATCGGTTAAGATAGATTTGACATTATCCTCTTCCATATCTAATATGGAATTTATTCAACCTTTATTCTTTGGAACTCGGTTAAGTATAAGGGCACTATCCCGAAACGGGTAAGGGATACTTCGCATGGCCTGCGCCACACCTTTATCATGTAAAGTGTTGTTTCCATTTTGGGAACAAAATCCAATTGCGTGATCCCAAATATGGTATCCTTGAAGGAGAATCTTATTCCTTTCGCATTTACTTCAAACACCCTTCAGTATTAATTACTTCAATCCAATTGAAGATTAATTCCTAAGTAGCTCATCAATCTCATATTCGCATTAGCTCAAACTTTTCGGGATTTCTCAATTATGCACTTCACTGAGTACACTTGACTATTTCTAAAAATAGTCATAGAGATTAACAAACAATTATTTGTGGCATTAATTGTCATAATCCAACAAACATCGGTATGTTTAGGCTTTAGACAATTTTTCTAGAATTTATAACCTTTTCATAAAAGGTATTTTAGTCCTCTTTGATAAGATGCTTTTACCCACATGATTCATAATCATATGGTTCAACATCATCAGAATGACGTTTAATTACACGCTTCTCTTCCAGAGAGACTGTGTCTAGAACAACCACAAATATCAAGGATAACAGCCATACAAATATTTAGTTGAGATCTCATCACATATATCAACTAATTAGTGACAACAATCTAGTATATTAGATTCAGTGACCATACAATTTTATCAGAATAACATTTATTCTTTACAATTGAATATGTCTGCTAAATCCTAACAAATAACCTGAACTTGTGTCCTTCATAAGAACCGAACATAATAACATTTATTTAGTTCCCTTATCGCTTACTTTAGATCCGCATTATGGTAAGTGTTACAACGCTTGCTTCACCTTCCATATCTCAGATTTAATCTTTCTAATTTAATCACACTCATGAAGATATCATATATCTAAGAGTCGACCTGAACTTAGATAGATTTATCTCAACTCACTTGCCTATAATAGAAACTTCAATAAGTTCTATATTTAAGCAGATGCCTTAAATTCCCTTTTTAATCCTTCAAGCACTTGTAAATATTTCTTGGTGTAGTCTTCATAAGGCTTAAGAAAGATCACAAGAGCTATGTCTTTGATTTCCTTTCATAAAGAAAATTTAAAGTTAAATAGTTCATTTAACCTTTTAAATCGTATTTAAAACATTAACTATTTAATTAACCTTTAAGCAATGGTAGAATTAAGTCGATACTTAAATCTTACAATTTGAAAACATCATTTCCAAAATTCGGTCTAGTCATTCTTATCCAACGTTTGAGTAACTCGTCATCGTATGACCGAATGATTATATTGGATCGTATCCACTATCACGAGCTTCGCTTTTCTTTAATAATTAAAGTCTTGGATTACTCGCATCGATATGTAGTCTCCTTGTCTCTAACTACTATAACGGGATTGCTCATGTCATTGCTTATTTTAAAAGGATTAATATTACTTAACCATATTTGAGAACGCTTCTCAAAAGGTAATAAATATAATTTGGTTTTACTAATCGAGAATAAATCATAAATATAAAGTTTGCTAAAACTACAACATAAAAATGAAAATAAAAGAGTGTTGTTGTTTATAGACACAAAATCAAAATGGTCTTTTGGTTTATGATTTTGCTCCCACTAGTCAACTACTTCCAATTGACTTTCAAGAATTTTTCAAAATTCTTTAGTGGTCGAGATCCCATCTAGTTACCTCGATTCCCGCGGTGGTCGATCAACCAAGATAATTTCGATAGGTAGGTAACTCTTTACCATTCACATCTCTACGTGATTCTCGGTGGTTGACTAGTCAACTCTTTGGCGATACACATCACTATGTGTTAGTCAACCCTTGTCTCTAAAGTCGACGGCCCTGACGGTGGCCAATCACCGAAAGACTCTTGTCAAGTCATAACCCAATATTCACGAGATCTCATACGATCATATCTCAATAACGACGATATACCCGCAGTAGGTCAACTCCCGGCGTGGTCGATCGCTTGATCCGAACACAGCTCTTCACCGTCGTTATAATATTGGGAGACAATATTTCGACTTGATTTTTGTTGTGGAAGTATTTTTTCGTAAATTAACTTAATTAATTTTAATTTCGGTCTCATCATAAATATGTCTATCTCTATAAACATACATCCTACACATTTATCTAGATCGTGCCTAGTCATGCATCTATCGTATCATATAAAATAAATACAAGCACAAAATAAATAAATGCGTAAAATAACCGGTATGATCATGGACTTTTCGTAGGTGCGGTTTCAATACAAATCGATTTAAACCGCGGGTCACAATCTAAGGGTAGCTGCAAACCGCCAATAGATCTTTAATGCCCCATTCTCCAATGGGATCTTTATTTTCGCCTTTCTTTGGTCTCCATCTTCCGCTCCCATTCTTGTTACATTTAATTCTATTGAATAAAATAAATACACCCGCCGCATTAATGCAGGGGAGCTAATGGGAATGGGATGAATGCAGAAAATAAACTAGGTCACGCTCTTCATAACGGCTCTAGACAATTTTTAAACCAACAGTAAAATTAAATCATTCACATCTATCCTATCGGTCGAGTCCATGATCAATCGGGGTCCATATAATCATATTATATCTACTATATCTAATCCATACAATAAAATCTTATGAAAAAGATAAAATTAAAATTTAACTTGCGTCTTAATTAATCAATTAACATTTAATCTATTAAATAATTTTATCCAATCAATTAACTAATTAACATTTAATTAATTAAATGATTTTAATCGAAATAAAATTAACGATTAATTTTAAACCGATTTTAATTATAATTTTAATTAATTAGAATTATTCCAAAATAAATCAAAATTAAAATTATTTCTCTTTTGTTTCTTTCCTTTAGATTCGTAATCAAAAGGATGCCTTTGGTTTCTAAACCAAATTTGGCTTTAGCTCGCCACTTTCCAAAATCAAAATTTTGGAAGTGGCTTGTGCTTGCGCTTTTACAAATCAAATATTTGAAAAGGCCTGAGCGCTATTCCAAATCAAATATTTGGAAAGGCCAAATAATTTTGGTTTAGGCTCGCCACTTTCCAAAATCAAAATTTTGAAAGTGCTTGGCTCACGCCTTTCCCAAATCAAATATTTGGAAGGCTTAGCCTATTCCAAATAAAATTTGGAAAGGCCATTATTATTTTACGCCATGTGGCATCCCAACGGCCAAACTATTTGAACCATTGGTTAGCCACATGACACAACTAAACAAATGAGATATTAATCACAACTATGAACCATATTGAATCACAAAATACACAAAACAAAATTTGGAGATCCGCCAATATTGACCGCCGATCGCCGCAAAGAGTCGCCGCCGCCGCCGCCACCAATGGGCCGAGCACCACCGAGATCTCGTTTTTTTTTTTTCGTATCAATTTTGCAAATCAAAAATCTTTCATCTTTTAATTACGTGATTTAAACGATAAAATTAACTACGCACAATTACATGCTTATTGCTTAAGCTCAAGCTCTCTCTCGATACCACCGTTAGAAATCTACGCGGGAACGCAGCAGAATTCAAAATTTATTTCCTATCGACCCAAGATCGACTTCGCTTAAGCAATAAACAAACAAGTAGTAGACGGTGGTTACCTTGGTTGATCTAAAAGATCAACGCTTTGACCGCCTAAGGAGAGTAGTTCTCGCATAGAGCCGCCCAAGTGTTCGGCCTCTACCGCTAGTCCACACGAACACCCACCGCGGAATCCCATCATGGATTGCTATTGGAAAACTCCGGTTGCTAGACCGCCCTTTTCCCCTCTCTCCAACTCTCCAAAAGATGCTCTCTATTTTACACAAGAACTATGAGCTCTTGCAATTGTGATGTACAAAAAAAAACTTGACACCCACCTCCCTTATATAATGGATGTGGCGCCCAAGAGGTGTGGAGAGAAGAAAACATTTTCCCAATAAAATAAAGAAAATATAATTGATTGATTTATCTCATTTATTACAATATCTCATATTAAATAAATCTAGGATATTGTCAATATCATATATTGAATATTTCCAAGATATTGTCAATATCTTATATTGACAATATTTATCTTTTATTATATTAAAGATAAATCAATTTACACATGTGTATATATCACACATATATAACACACATAAATCTATTAATATATATATTATACAAACATGCGCTGCATAGTACCAACTTGCACTTTTGCACACACGCACTCATGAGTATTATTTATATATATATATATATATATATATATATATATATATATATATATATATATATATAATATCTAATATTAATATTTGGTAACACCATTAATTAAATTGCACAATCCAAGTGTATCTTATACACAAAATAAGTTGCGCCACCTTGACCAACAAATTGGCTTCCGAATATTCTTTAATTAATATAATATTATTAATATCTTGTATTTAATTTATTCATAATAAATAAATACCACCATATTAATTTACCACTATAACCTTTATAGTCTCGAGATAAACTTTCCTTATTTGGTTATCATCTATAACCACATTTTAATCCGGCTAGATGTTCTTATGTGTGTGACCCGATAGGCTTCCGAATATGTTGGCCGTAGTCACAAAGTGCAAATTACAAAAATGCCCTTCATGACTAACGATCACGGGATAGCGTCTAGCAACACACACGTGACTTCAATCATCGGAAGAGTCAAATGCAATGACTACTACCTTTCATGTGAAACAGCTTATCGTGTAACTTACAATCCTATCGGGCCAATAATATCCATACGGTCGTTAGTCGAGTGTCAAAACATCAACGACCGTATCTTATAATCCTGATATCATGCTCTCTCAAGTAACTCGCTTACTCCCACTTCGCAAAGATTCACGAGAGTAAGACATTCCTTATAAGAAGGCCATTTCGGATATTCGATCCCAATCATAGGATACGCGATTCCCGGACGACCAATCATGTATACTCCGCGATGCTTCAAGATCATACCCAATCACTACCGCATGATCGCCCGTGGCTGGGGAAACCTCAATAGTGTCAAAGCATGATAATCCACACCGTGATGCCATGAAGACTCGGGTCTTAAGGATAATTACACAACCGTCACATAGTGTGACACTTATCCGTGTAAGTGGGTCGATCTAACGACGCATTCTCTAATACACGCCCACGCATACCCAAGTGTCTCTACACTTCGATAGACAAGATCTATCCCCGCCTTAAAGACGTAAGACATCTAATACGTGCTAGTCCTGCTTATACTATCAATGCCCTGCTTAATAGTACATCGCCTAGAGACATTTAAGTATCAAACTTATTAAAGTGATTAGAGATCTCATCAACCATAATCGCCTATCATGGTTTCTCTATCACGCTTTAATACTAAGGACGTTATCATATAACAATTCATAATTGGTTCTTTAAAAGAATGTATATATGACAACATAAAAGCCATTTTATATATGTATAAACATAAAGAAATGGTATAAATGATCCGACCGGTCGGATCCAAATCCAACCCGATTGGGTTTAGGACACTATTCCAACAATCTCCCACTTGGCCTAAAACCAATCACTAGCACGCACAAGACCAAGTTGAAACACAAGAATCTCATGCAATACTCGCAACTAGCCCTAGCCATGAACGGATCGCTATCCATGGGGACTCGAGACTATCTTCATATCACGCTCCAAATGACCAAGTCAAAGGAATACCCTCAACACACACACGGATCTCTCGACGACCCTGGTCCTTGCTTCAAGCAATAAATCCACTTACTATATCAGCTATACAGAAAAGGTGGAAGAACCGTATAAGGTTCATGAATGAACCTTCTAGATCCATGTACTGCTCCCGCTGCGCCTCTAAGGCACTACTGTGTTTTGGCTAAGTTGTAGAGTTTACAGTGACCCATAGGCTAGAACATTTCCAGCTCACTGTATCACTTAATCGAAGTGACTGCAAACCCAGACTGTAGCTCCCACTCGCCTTCATAAGACTCGGGATATACGCCTCAGATATCTACGTTTATTTAATTCCAAGTTTCAATAAACTATGAAACTTTCCTTAACTTGTTTAAGGATATTCTCGACATTTACCAGATTTACTTTCATACTTGCTCATGACTATTCATGGACTATGAACATCCGGCATTACCTATAAGATGGTTCCTATCGCAGTAGCGAAGGAAACCTTCCATAAGCATCATCTTTCACCTTATCTTTAGGACGAACGTCCTAACATAGATAGATCTTGAGAACACCGGCTAGCAGTATCCCCCGTTGCGATCTATGCTAAACACTTTTAGCATCACATCTATATAGGTAAACTATAATTTAACAGCAGTTAAATCTATCACTATAGATTCTCATTTCTAAAATAAGAACTGCTAATCCAAGTGCTTTCGTAAAGATCTTGAATTACCAAACATTAATTGACTGTGACATGGGGAGATGATTCATGAGAGAGATATCCAATACCTTACTCAAAAATCATAACACACTCCCACTATCCTTCTTGCACATTGGGCATATCCTTCTTTTGACTAAATCAAACGCCTTTGATTATCAAACAAAGAAATTGTCTAGAGAAACTTGTTTGAGTCCTTAAATGGATCTCACGAGCTTACATATCATGTTTACGTCTATGAACATCGAGCTATATGCCCAACGGCTTCAACACTATCATATAGTCATGATACGGTTAAAACAAGCATAGTCTCGAATAGAACCGGGCACACCGCCCAAGATAAAGACAATTACAAGGTTTACACCTCATGCCCTTCACCGTCACTATAGCCTTATGGTAATCATATTACTATCCATGTCACCTTTCAGTGACACTCCCTTAGGTAAGACAGACTAGGTTCACAACCTGGTTGTCACCGATGGAATCTAATTCAATATTATGGCTCCTAGCCATATCTCTCAATATTACCTCTCAAACATTCTTTCATAAGTCGTGAGATATTCATTCTTCAAGATGAACATACCAAAGAGCCTTTTTCAGGCTTAAGGTCATCCACAGACTTACTGTAACTTTGTGTGTGCACCGAGCGAAAGATCTACACCTCATCGCTATGTGGCGTCCGCTCACGCTCCTATGGTTGAATATATCTTTGTGGATCTCAAACTGCTTTGAGATCGATTCACTCCCACTGCTTCTTTTGGAAGAAACACTTCCTCTGAAGACAAAGATGTTTGGAGACAAACACCTTTTGCTCCGCTGACCAAGAAATAATATCTAGCGTATTTGCTGAGATATTCCACAAAGTTGCATATGTCGTACTAGGCTCCAAGCCTTTCTGAATTTGCTTATGACAACTTCAAATCATCGGTTAAGACAGATTTGACATTATCCTCTTCCATATCTAATATGGAATTTATTCAACCTTTATTCTTTGGAACTCGGTTAAGTATAAGGGCACTATCCCGAAATGGGTAAGGGATACTTCGCATGGCCTGCATCACACCTTTATCATATAAAGTGTTGTTTCCATTTTGGGAACACAATCCCCTTAGACAATACAAGAAGGAGTACTACAACAGAAGGAAACCTTATCATGACAAGGGCTATCATGAAGGTTTAAACTCTTTCTTGGGATTGAAGTTTTGGGAAGCAAGAGTTAAAGCCTTAAGGGCAACTTACAGAGGTGGAAGAGGTGGAAGAGGTGGAAGAAGTGGCAGAGGTGATAGGACTTTGCCTATCACAAAAGCAAAGGAATCACTTGATGAATTCAAGGAACTGTACATGAAGTTTGGATTCAGAGTGAATCAAATCAATCTCCTCCTGCCTGATGCATGGAAGTGGTGGAAAGAAGTAAATCCCTACATTGATTTTACCTTGATTGAAAATGAATGGATGAGGGATATGATAGAAGAAATCAGAGCCTACCAAGAACAAGTGGAGAAGGCTAGACAAGAAAGAGAAAGAAGACAGTAGATCAGCATACTTATTATATTTTATCCTTGCTGCATCTAGATTGTAATAACTGTGAACAAATGTTTATAATGAAAGATGACTAAAATTTGTTCTGTTTTTGTTTTAATCTTTTTGCTTTGCTGTTAGGTGAGGGTAGTGGCATCATCACCAAAAGGGGAATTGTTGGACTTATTTTTATGTTTAAGTGATGAGTGCCAAACTAATCATTATAGAGCAAAGGCAAAAGATGTCTAGATCAAATGTATAGGTTTATTAGAGTTTGATCTTTGTATAGGTTTGATCAAACAAGCACTTGTAAAGGTCACCGACTTGTCTCAAAGATACTAGTCTAGGTCGGTAGGGTAGTTAGGTCGATGAGACTTTTCTCGAACCTCTTTGAAGACTAAAAGTAAAGGTGAGGGCTCAAACTCAGTTAATGAAGGCTAAGGGATCAAACTTAGTGATTAAAGTCAAGGATATGCAATCAGAATTTAGGCTAGTCTGTGATGACCTAAACTGATTGCATATACCTTGTGTAGAAGATCTAAGTTCCATAAGTTGGATGGTGTTTGGAACTTGGTTATAATTAAAAAGGTGTAATCTAACTTCACAAATAAAATTTAGATAAAAGAAACCAGCTGCATTGAATTTGTTACACAAAGAAATTGTCGTTTCAAATAGATCGATAGTATTACAAAGAGATCGATAAAACTGCCGATAATATACCTCGGTTAATTCAAGATTACATTGGAAGATTACATGGATAAGGACAGCCAACTACCTCTGATTTATCAAACAAATCAAGGGCTGAGATTAAAAGGACGTTGGGATGATTCAGGACTTTATCCAATGGTTATAACTCAAAGGGTGGACAGACTGCACTATCAAAAAGGAATATGACACTGTCAGTCCTACGAATAGTGACAGAAAGCATGTCAAATGGGACAAAACATGGAACGGCTATATTTGAATTTCAAATACAAGTCACATGCCATCCTACCTATAAATAGAGGACTTCCAACTTAGAAAAAGATGATGATTGATGAATTTTAAGAGAAAATATAAGAGATAATTACAGTTGCAAGAACACCTCACAACCTCATCGAGCTTAACCTTGTCGATCCAGAGAAAATCTTCAAGTGTATTCAGATTCAAGCTACATCAAGTTTACACACTTGAAGACCGCAAGCTCGCCGATTATATCATCCTAATCAAGCTGCTTTGCCATCAATCATTTACTTGATTCACTCTTTATTTTATAAAGAACTCTTGAAGACAAAGGAAGCACTTGTTGTGTGAAAGATCGTTGTTTGTGGTGGAGCCGTGAAGAGGCAATCCTACCCTTCAAGGACCAAGTGGAAGACTTTGGAGCAAAGAATCCTACCTGCCTTTGTTTTCGCTTTATTAAGCCATAGTCATTGGTGAAGGACAAGCAATCTTAGGAATCTTTGTAACGGATACATCAAAGATCTCTAGTGAATTACCTCCAACATCACAGAAGAAGAGTGGACTGACAGGATTACACCACCTGGAACCACTATAAAATCTGCATGCTTACTTTCTGCACTTACATTCTGCATTTTGTTTATTATACACATCAACCTACTGAATCTAGCAACTGAACTCACACACATACACTACTGAGTATCTAATACTTAGTATCATATTTAACAACAAGTAACAAGGCTTTATTTTTGATATAATTCCGCTGCACAAATTCAAGAACTCAACCATCAAGAGAACTCATCGTATCAAAGAGCTACTTGAGGTATCTCGCAGATCAAGGATTCTTGAGTTTGTTAACTCCAAAAAGTTTTAAGTGTTAAGTTTATTCACCCCCCCCCCCCCCCTCTAAACTTAACCAAAGCCTTTTCAAGGGACCAACATATTTGGTTTTCTTCCATTCCATATCTCATAAGGTGTCTTCAACAACTTCTTGTTTACTGAGGTCCTATTTTTTGTATAGCATGCTGTATTGATTGCTTCAGCCTAATATCTTTCATGTAGCAATGCTTCACAAATCATAGTCCTCCCTGCTTCTTTTAAAGTCCTGTTTCTTCTCTCAGAAACCCCATTTTGCTGAGGTGTACCAGCAGCTGCTAATTGATGCAGTACACCATTATGTTCACAGAATTCCCTTATGAATTTGCTAAGAAACTCAGTACCCTTGTCAGATCTGATCTTCACTACTGTAAAACTTTTCTTATTTTGCAATCTCTTCAAAAGTTCAGGCATCTTTTGAAGTGTTTCACTCTTCTTGTTCATAAATATTACCCAAGTGTATCTTGAATAATCATCCACAACTACCAGAGTGTACTTCATTCCTGTTACACTTGTTGGTATTACTTGTCCAAATAAATCCATATGCATCAGCTCCAAAAATCTTTTTGTTGATTGTTTAGTCTTTGAAATGAAGCTTGACTTTGTTTGTTTACCTTGCTGACAAGCATCACATATACGATCCTTTTTGAATGTGATCTCAAGTAAACCAATCACCAACTTCTTTTTCACCAACTGATAGATATCATGAAAAATGAGATGATTCAACTTTTTATGCCACAACCAATCAAATTGTGACTTGGTATGCACTATCAGGCATGTTTCTGGAACAACAGTAGACCAATCCACAACATGCATGTTTTGTTGTCTTCTTCCACCCAACACAACTTGTTCACCTCTTTCACTAATTAAAATACAATAGCCTTTGTCAAAAGTGACCTTGTAACCCATGTCACAGAATTGTCCAATGCTTAGTAGGTTGTAGTCCAGTCCTTCTACATATGCAACATTTCTGATAGTCAATCCATTCCTGATAGTCAATCCATTCCCCACCAATGTTCCATATCCTCTTGTCTATCCTGGTGTGTTTTTGTTGCCAAAATTGACTCTTGGACCATATTTTGCCACATAATTTGTTAGCAGTGTTTATTCTTTGTCATATGTCTTGAACATCCACTGTCAAAGTACAAGACACCCTACAAAACAAATTTAATGTGTTTTAGGTACCCAAAACTGTTTGGCTCCATAGTGGTCAGTGGAAAGTATGACCCTTGGAAAATTTCCATAAGGCTTCTTTGAAAAGCATTACACTTTTGTTCATATATGTATCCCACATTTCCATAAAATCAAACATTTGGTTGTGTAGGATTCACATATGGTTTCTGACCTTTTGGTACATAGTGCTGTTTGAAGTGATTTCTATTGTTAGAAGCGCTAGCATAACCATGAGGTTGTTGTCTGTTAGGAGCAACCCTATAATATGGAGTCTATTGAGGTCCCTGCTAAGGTCTTGAATAAGTCCTCTGCTGAGTCCTCTATTGATTCCGTTGCTGAGGTTTCACCTTAGCAAGATGGTTATGTCTATTGTTTCTAGCGGTATGGGCAGGAATATTCCAATCATCATCAGTGAGGAACAATCTGCCTTTCCCCCTGAGATAAGTATCCCTTGAATGATTAACATTTTTGGGTTTAGGATTCTTATCTTTGAAATATTTCTGATTTTTTCCCTTCTGTGGTCCAGTAGACTTAGCAGCAGGTCTGCTATCAGCAGGTCTAGGAGGTCCAGCAGTCCTACCCTTGGATTTACCCTTTTTGTTAGGTATTGTTCACCTTTTGGACTTCTGATTTTGATTCCTTGGAGCATTCTCAGTAGACTTAACTGCCTTAGCAACCTTCTTGGGAGTTGGATCTTGTGTAGGCACAAACATAGGACCAATTCTGGTACTAGGTTCAACACCCTTATTGGATCCACCCTTAGTAGATTGTTGAGTTTCAAATCCAAGGCATGTTCTATCACCATAATGCTTTCTCGATTTGAATGTAGTTGTGGAAATGCAGCAGATTCAGCAGCTACTGAATGCACAGTAGACTTATGTTGAGTCTGTTCATAATCTTTTTCCTTACCTTTGACAATTCTTAATTCAACATTTAATCTTTGAATTTCTGCTTGAAGTGCCTCTTTTTCAGCCTTCACAATCTCAAAACCAGAATGTATTTTCCTCTGTTGATTAAGGATGGCATCCAAAGGTTCTTCACTGTCTGAAATTTTGGCATTTGAACCACAAGTTGATTCTCAATCACATTCAATAGGAGTTTTTACAGATACAGAATTGTATACCTCCTCAGTCTCATCCATATTTGCCATTAAAGCATAATCATCCATGTCAGCTATGAGTGCAGTGTCATCTGATTCATCTCCTTTTTCTGATTCCACTTCATAGCCAGATTCATCATCAGCAACCAATGCTTTCTTGCCAGATCTTCTTTTCATGACTTTTGTTCTTCAGTAGATCTGGACAATCAGGTCTGAATTTCCAGGTTTCTTGCAGTTGAAGCAAAGATAATCAGGTTCCTTTTTTTGTTTCAAGTCAGGACAATTAGGTTTGAAGTGTCCTCGTTTCTTGCAATGAAAACACAAGTATTCATTATCTTTCTTGGATTCTTCAATTTTCTTTTCAATGGATTTCTTGGTGAAATGTTTTGGAGAACCCCTTCCTGTTTTCATCATTCTGATTTTCTTGCTCAGTAGGGCTATTTGTTCTTGCATTTCATCGAGTAGATCATCTTGACCACTTGCTGATTTTTCTTTATGTGCAGCAGCCAATGCAGTAGTCTTGGGTTATTTCTTTTCAGTATCAGGAACAAGGTTGGCTACTGAATTCATAGGCCTTAAGATCTGAAAATAATTTGAAGGTATCCTCTACATGTAGTCTCCTGGACTCCTCTATGGCAGTAACCTTCATTTCCCAAATTTTCTTTGCAGGTAAGGCTTCATAGATATTCAGTAGGGTGAGTTCATCAATGATAGCATTGAATCTTGACTCCATTTGTTCAATGGTTTCATTTGATTTAATTTTGAAATCTGGGAACTTTCTTTTGGCTACACTGACTTTGTTTTTCTTGATAGCATCAGTGCCTTCATAGATTAGCTGTAACTTTTCCCAAAGTTCCTTAGAAGTCTTTCATGTACATATTGCTATCCAATGTTCTGTAAAGATATCAATAGCAATATTGTTGAGGTTTTCTCTTTTTCTATCTTTAGCACCTCACTCTCTTTTTGGCTTTGGAACAAATTGAGTTTCACTGCCCACATTTATAGCTTTTGTGATCTCTAGTGGTCCATCAGTTAGCACATCCATCAATTCATCATGTGTTGCAGCTATATAAGCCTGCATACGACGTTTATACTCATCAAAATGATCTAGAGAGCACATCAACATAGTCCTAGGATACTGGTTGTTATCCATGATGTAAAGCTTTGAAAATCAGAAACTTGAAAAAGTTTTCAAAGAGTTTTCACAAGCACAACAAGTAGGATTACCTCAAAACAGAAGCACTTCTCTGATACCAATTGTTGGTCCATTGAAAAGGCTTTGGTAAAGTTTAGAGGGGGGGTGAATAAACTTAACACTCAAAACTTTTTGGACTTGACAAACTCAGCAAGGTCAGTAGTCTGCTGACTATCAATAGTGTGCTGACCACTTAGTAGTCTGCTGACTATTAAGGTTACTGAATTTGTTGCAGCGGAATATATCTAAATTAAGCCTTATTAATTGTTGTTAAAAGAATGATACTAAGTAATGGATACTCAGTAGTGTAAATGTGCGATTCATTTGCTAGTTCTGTAGGTTGATGTGATCAGTATGCTTATAAACTAGAAAGCAGAATGTAAATACAGTAAGGAAAAGTAGGCAAGATTTATAGTGGTTCCAGGTGGTGCAATGCTGTCAGTCCACTCTTCTCCTGTGATGTTGGAGGAAATTCACTAGAGATCTTTGTGGTAGAAGTTACAAAAATCCCTAAGTTGTTTGTCCTTCACCAATGACTGTGGCTTCACAAACTGAACACTTGAAACAGGTAGGATTGATGCTCCAAAGTATTCCATTGGTCCATGAAGGGTAGGATTGCCTCTTCACCAGCTCCACCACAAACAACAGTTCTTGACACCTAGGTGCTTCTCTATCTTCCGCGGGTTTCTTGTAAAAGAAAGATTGAATCAAGTAAATGATTCAGTTGTCAGCAGCTTGATCAGGATGAAATGATCAGCAGTTTGAGATCTTCAAGTGTGTATACTTGATGTAACTTGATAGCAGGTTACACTTGAAGACAAATCTTGATCAGTAAGATTAAGCTCAGTATGTGTCAGCATGGTGTTTTTCTTGATTTAACTTGATAGCTTCGTATGGATTATATGTTCATCTATATTTCATAATCTTTCATCTGAGTCAGGAGTCTCCTATTTATAGGTGGGAATCCTTTGACTTATGTTTGAATTTCAAACATAGCCATTGCAGACTAGTCTCCATCTTGACTTGCTTTTGTCACAGTTCATAGTACTGACACTGTCAGTCAGCTTTTTGTCATTTTTTAGACTGTCCTCCATTTGACTTATATCCATTGGATAAAGCTCTGAATCTTTCCAACGTTCCTTTTATCTTGACCATTGATTTGTTGACAAATCAAGGCTTGTAATCCATCCTTATCCTTTTGATCTTCCAATGTAACCTTTGATTAAATCGAGATTTATACTCGGTAAATATCTGAAGTATATCAGCCTGCTGATGTACATATCTGTCTGCAGGTTTAAGTCTGCTGTGTTTTAATAATACTTTAGCTGGCTTCTTCTCATCTAAATTTTTATTGTGAAGTTAGAGTACACCATTTTGAAGATAACTATGTTTCAATCACCACTTATCATATGGAACTTAGACCTTGTACACAAGGTATATGTAATCAGTTTAGGTCATCACAGACTTCCCTAAATTCAGATTCCATACCCTTGACTTTAAATACTAAGTTTGATCCCTTAGCCTTCAATAACTGAATGAGCTTGTAGTACTGAAACTCTCAAATACTTGATCCTGAAAATTACATAAACGTTCAGCAAATAATTAGTCAGGGGATAATTAAGCCAACTTCTAATTCTAGAGGTATCCATTAAGTTTCAACTATACGCTTTTACAACTGATGGCCAGCTACTCCAAACAAACTGATACTGAGATTCAGCTATGGGTCTCTTCGGAATAGAAGCACTGGTTCGATACCAATTGTTGGTATCGGAAATAACCGATACCCAATTACTTCGAGCAAACAGACTGATAGAACTCAGTCGGAGATCTCTTCAAAGTAAAAGATCTGCTCCGATACCAATTGTTGGTCCCTTGGAAAGGCTAGCACAAGTTTAGAGGGGGGGTGAATAAACTTGTCACCAAAAGCTCACCGAAAAACTGAATCTTATTCCAGATTGAGTTCAGTGGAAACTTGTGCAGAGTTGAGCTTACTTAACTGTGTATAAATCAATACTGACTTATCCTTAGTCGAGTTAACTGGTAGTGGATAAATAAGCCTTATAAAACATGAGTTATCAGTTTAGGTGCTGACTCAGCTTCTAGTGTTCGCTAAGTGTATGAACTAGATAAATATAATTACAATGCAGTAAATAACATAATGTAAATGCATAAGGTAAATGAAACAAGATTTATAGAGGTTCCAGGTGGTGTAATCCTGTCAGTCCTCTCTTCCTCTGTGATGCGGAGGCAAATTCCAATAGAACTTCTTTGAGGTGGCCCGGTTACAAAAATTTCTAAATTGATAGTCCTTGACTAATCCCTAGCTTCACTTTTTAAACACTTGTAGAACAGGTAGGATTGTTGCTCTTCAATTGTTTGAACACACTGTTCCTTGGAGGGTTGTCTTGCTTCTTAACCAGCTCATCACAAACATAGTCTCTCTGACTGCAGCTCAACTGTCCTTCACACCTTCTTGGTGTTTCACAGTCTAAACCTTTGATGAAATCAAAGTTGAGACTTGAATCAATAACTATCATTCAATTGTGATATGAGCTTCTTCTTTTAGATATATGAGTTATGCCCGGCTCTATTTTCTTCATATGATTGATCTTGATATTTCTTTTTAAATCTTATGAACACTTGAAAAAATCTTGATATTTCAATGAAAAGCTTAACAAGAATTCCTTTTGATTTGCTTTCCCCCTTAACTTGATCTTTCTTGACTAGATTGATTCTTAGAATTCCCTTCACTTTTTGTTGTAGAAGTAGTCTATTTATAGGGGTCTTTCTAACGGTTGGATTATTTGAATTTGAATCCTTATAGCCGTTAGTGGTCCTGCTTTCCTGTATGTCAGTGTCAGAAAGGACATTTTATAGACCAATAAAATTTCTTGATTTACAACGGTCATATCCTTCTTCAGTTTCTCTTGTCTTCAGTTAAAAACTGATTTCTCACAACTTAGTCAGTTGTCAGTTTTTAAGAGCATTAACTGATTTTTTACACTTCTTCAAAATATCAGTTCTCTATTCTTCATCTGATTATAATTGATTTAATCAGAGTACACCATTCAAATCAATCATCTAAGATATCATTTTCCTTATGATTCTTAGGTCTTCATACAAGATCCATAATATCAGTTCTGGTCATCACAATCTTGCCTGTAGAGTTTTCCGTTCTCCTGTTCTGCACACCTTACATTAACTTACTGCTCAATCTGGACCCCAAAATTACTAGTTTCTTACTCCTTTTTTTGCTACTTCGGACTCATTCCTAACCTACTTCACTAGAATCCATAACGAGTATAAAATACCATCCATCAACCATCGGTTTCAAGCCTAAGGGTGCGGTAGGATGAAAAAAAGCTCATTATTTCATCTGGCTACTTTTATTGACTCCTATCCTAACTAAGGTTCAAGATAAATAGTTTTGAGTTTATAGTCGTCAGCTCGACTTTCATCAGATCCTGACTCACTTAGTGGTCGGGGCTTTAACTCGCGAAACCTTTACTCCAGAAGTTTTTATCGTCGTAGAACCTTTTTGAGCTCTTCTCCTGGCACACTTTTCTCTTTTTGCTCGTGCACTAGGTCTACTCCTACTTTGAGATTTAACCTTTACGTTCAGGGATTCCATATTTTCCACTTTAAGCTCCATTTTACTACGCCTAGCAGAAGCACTGACTTCCATGAGCGTATGGTCGTGGCCCTTTTCTTCATGCTCTCTCAGTAGTATTTGCATGAATTCCTGCCCACAGGTTTCTTCTAGAACCTCTTGGTTTCTATGCCTCTCCTCTTCTATCTCCTAGATTTTTAGTTCCCCAGAACCATAAGTTGTCATGCATCATTCCGGCCTATTATCTAGGGGCTCTAGGATCTTTATAGATATGGCATCAATATTGGTCCACAGAGTTATCTCCTTATTATCGAAGTCCATGATCGGCCGGCTGGTCGCTAAGAAAGGTCTACCTAATAGAATTGGGGCACTAGGATCCTCCGGTATGTCTATAATCGTAAAATCTATTGGGAACGTGAATCCTCCTGCTTTAATCGTGAAATTCCTAAGCAGACCGGCTGGCAAATCTCTTGTTCGATCGACAAAGGTCATGGACCGAGTTTGGTCCACGATAACAGAAATCTTAATCCTTTGACTGAGGGAGAAAGGAAGAATATTGCAACTCGAGCCGGAGTCACAGAGACCTAAACCTACTTATACACTATTGATAGAGATCGGGATTTGGAACGTCGCAAGGTCTCCTAACTTCACTACTGTATCTCAGTCTGGGTAATCCTCAGGCCCAGAAAACATGGTGTCCAAATCCTCTTCAGGATCATCGGAATCTTAATCAGAAAAAGATATATCAATTAACTCTAGAGGAAACTCCGGCTTATGTGCTTCTTTTTCCTTCTCCACACGCTTCTTGTCTGCTTCGTATTGATGTCTGAATGCTAATCCTGGATACATGGAAATTGGTTTGATATTTAATACTCTACAAGGCATTTTATTTCACTTGTCTGCATTTTCAACTCCTGTTTGATCGAATATCTAAAGTGTCCCGATCTTCCTGCAAAAGAGACAAAAGAAAACAAAGAAAAGGCTAGAAACTTCCGCTTCAATTGGGATTAAACCCAACTGTTGCGAACCTACTAACTAAAATCAACAGGGATATACACCGGATCACATGGGCTGTCAGAATTCAATTTTCTGGACCTCGGTAAATCGGGGGTAACCCTCGGTAAACCGGGCCTAGTATTCCTTATTCTGGAAGTTAAAAAGTGCAGGTTAAATTTAAGATGACTCAAGACTCAAAATAAAAATAAAATAATAAAAAAAACAACAACTTCTTAATTAGAGTTAAAAATTGTTTATTCCTAAAATTGGCCATTGTCCCGGCCATGGCACCAAAAACTTGATCGTCGCGGGCCTTACGTCGATTTTACTAGCATGAGTACTAGGTCAATCGTAGTATAGAAATGGTGAATCAAGGTCGATCCTACATAGACAATGCAACTTATGCATAAACAATTCTGACCTAATCAAGAAGACAAGAGTGGTCATTGACCAACAATAAACATAAAAGAAGCTTGGTATTCCTTCCTCATCCCTTCTATCTAATAACTTGGTTTAGTTAATCCTTATGTTTACTTCCCCGCATATTTTCCTTCAACTAATCGAGCTTTTAATTCAGTTTTAGCTACGGGTACAACTCCTAACCCTATCTGCTCCGACTATGGCATAAGACAATCTATATGCAAGTTACCCTCCTTAATTGGTCCGTAATAGCCAATACACATGAAGAACTAGAATTGCCAGTATTGAGCGTTAACCCATACCGCTAACCCGCCTAGGCAGCTATCGACTATGACTAGCACATTCCTAGGGTGCATCAAGACAATATGCTAATTAACACTTCACTAACAGTCCTTCATGTTAATTTACAAAATATGAATACTAGATTGGCCAGACCTATTTCTCGTTTTAATTATTCATGCCGATCAACGTAGCTGACGTTGAATCTCCAGATTAAGGTGACCTAAAATTGCCTCAGTAAATTGGGATAGATCGCCGATTTACCGGGGGTGGTGGTTCTTAATTGGGAATCTACATTGCTCAATTCAGATTAATTCAAGTAAATTATAGGGTTGTTAAACATGCAGATCAACTAAAACATGTAAATACAAGTAGATCTACCATATTAAAGACATAATGGAACGTTCAAAACTTCATACCTTCAACAATGGAGATCTAGCTTGATCCACTCAAGCTAGGGATGGAAAGGAAGGGAAGGAAACCAGAAGATAAACTCCAAAAGGTTAAAAGAACTTAAAGTGGAAGATGATATTACAATCAGTTTCTGCGGCTTTATATAGATGTTATAGCCGACTTATGACTCAAATAAACCCTAACCGTCCTAGTAGATGCAGCAGATTCAGTTTTGTGTTCCCCAAGACCCTCGGCTTATCGGGCCTAGCCCATGATAATCCGAGCCTGATTTTCTTCTTGTCTTTCAGTAGATCTCATCCTGGACTTACGCCACTCGGCTCAATATTCTTTCCTTGATCCAGATCCATCCTTAAGTGCTCCATATTTGATACATCCTGAAAAATACCTAAAACAAAGCAAAAAGTGCCAAATCTTAGGGATAATAAAATAGATGCATAATTATGAACTTAGGAACATGCACTCAGTGTTTAACATATATTCCTTCACAATAATAGGCCTATCTACACTCACTACAGCAGAATTCAGGGTAACTAAGGTGTTGGTCCCATGAAAAGGCTGACCTATGTTTAAAAGGGGGTGAATAAACTTGTCCCCAAAAACTGCATCTTGAAGTAGATTGAGTTCAACTGTAAACTTGTGCAGAGTTTATGCTAACTAAGCTTAGTATAAGTCAAGATTGACTTATGCTTAACTGAGTTAACCGGCAGCGGATAGTTAAATCCTTTTGTAAAACTTGAGTTATCACTTTGTAAGGTAAAATGTAATGTTGTGCTGATTCAGTTTCTTATGTTTGCTGAGTTAAGATCTGATGAGATATGAACTATAGTATTGTAAATAAATACAAAAGTAAATAAATAAATAAGACAATTGTATAGAGGTTCCAGGTGGAGTAATCATGTCAGTCCTCTCTTCCCCTGTGATGCGGAGGAAAATTCCACTAGAACTCTTTCAGGTAGATCGGTTACAAAAAGTCCTAATTGATAGTCTTTGACTAATCCCTAGCTTCACTATCTAAAAAACTATAGAACATGTGTAATTGCTGCTCTGAAACTACTTGAACCACTGGTCCTTGAAGGGTTGTATTGCCTTTTCACTAGCTCATCACAAACACAGTCTTCCTGACTGCAGCTCAATTGTCATTCACACCTTCTTGGTGTTTCACAGTCTAAAACCTTTGATGAAATCAAAGTTGAGACTTGAATCAATAACTATGATTCAACTTGTGATTTGAGCTTCTCCTTCTTGATGTATATGATTTGCTCAAGCTCTGTTTTTCTTCAAGTGTTTGATCTTGATGCTTCCTTGAATGTTTAAGAACACTTTCAAGATTTCTTGATCTTGCAATAAAGCATAAAGCGGGAGTTCTTTTAAATTCACTTTCCTCCTTACTAAAATCTTTCTTGAAATCTTTTTCTTTTGAACTCCGCACATCTTCTTGATGTAGAAGTGACCTATTTGTAGGGGCTTCTCCAATGTTTGAGTGAAGTGAACGTTTGAATTTGAATCCTTGTATCCGTTGGTGTTCCTGCTTATTATGCTTAATGTTAGTGTCCTTTCTGACATTTATGTGTGTCCAATGAAAATGTTTGCTTTATAACGGTCAGATTCTTCTACAGTTTTTATAACATCAGCTTGAAACTTATTTTTTGTGATCTAGTCAGTTTTCAGCTTTAAGAGCATTAACTGAGTTTTTATTCTTCTTCAAAAACTCAGTACTCTATCCTTCATCTGATTATAATTGACTTAATCATAGTACACCATATCATATAAATCATGTAAGATATCATTGTCCTTATGATGCTTAGGTCTTCATACAAGAACCATAAAGTTAGTTCAGGTTATCACAATCTTGCCTGATTTCTAACTTTAAAGTCTTGGTTTTTGTCTTCATAAATTGAGTTTGAACCCTCAATTCTTCATTCTTCAATAACTGGGTTTGGGTCCCTCGGCCTTCAGCTTCTAGATTAGCCAACTGAGTCTGTATCCCTCTGCGAACTTTCCTTCTTAAGTTTCTATAGATGTGCTATGAGTCAGTTTCTCAATCGTTAATTGTGAACTCAGTTTTCATAGTCTCATCAAGTCAGTTACAAGTTTTCTCAGTTCTGATCCTAGAACTATTACCGTGCTTGTCAGATTTACTTATACAAATATCAGACGCTATTAAATCCTATACAATAATATCTAGACATCTTTGTGCTTTGCACTATAACAGCTAGTTATGACACTTCATCAATGGGGTTAAAAACAATAACTGAATAACTGTTGAACCTTCATCAAACATAAATTTTATTCCCAATAATTTCCCCCTTTTTGATGATGCCAATACCTTCCTTAAAAGCAATGCAAAAAGATAAGGACAAAACAATAACAAACACAAACAACTGAGAAACTGAGTTTTTATTGATGATACTGAGTTACAGAGTACACAGTATTAAAATACAACAATATATGAAAAGAAACTAAGTTTCGGCTTCTTTTCCCTTTCCTTGGTCAGTTGCTTCAATCTTCTTTTCATACAGTTCAGCAACTTCTTTCATGGCAAGATTTGTTGAACTGCTTTCAATCCCATTTATATTCGCCCAGACATTCCCTGAATTGGTCATATTGTGCTTTCCGAAAAACTTGCTCTGGACCAAAATTGCAAATACAAACACAATTTTTCTTAACTTTTCACTGGTAGCTGTCTTCAGTAAATCTTTGACAAACTCAGGTTCAGTCTGTTCAACTTTCTTCTCAAATTTCTCTAGCATACAATTTCTTTCCCATTTGTTCAGTTTATTCCAATAATGAACAAGAACTTTCTGCATGATTAGAAAACTTTCTAAGGCTTGTTCTCTTGATTCACCTTCCTTAGTAGGTAGTTCCTTGAAAATGCGGTATAGTTGTGAATCTAAGCCAAGTCTTTTCACAGTTCATTCAGAAAATTTCATAATCAGCTTCATTTCTTCGTCATTCATGTCAGCTCTTGCTTTCTTCAGTTCGATCAGTTTTTCATCAATCCTATCAAGAACCCCAGGCATTTGAGCTGCATTGACTTTTAAAATGGCTTCACTTTCCCCCTTATTGGCATCATCCTTCTGAATCAGACTCCTGATAAATGCATTTATACGCTGCTGATTTGATGCCAATATGGTTTGGGCAACAACTGTGTCTCTCATGGCATTTTCCAGTAAAAGCATCATGTCATGTACATTGGTAACAATGCCTTCTAATCTCTCCTGAGTATCAGTTTTCCTTGCATCTGTTTCAATAGTTGCTTTTCTGCTTTCGATCAAGGTGTCATGAAAATCCTTTTTGACGCTGTCTAATCTCTTTCCCATATGAGATCTTTCATTCTTGTTTTCTTCCATGGATTGGAACACCTTTCCAAAGATGAACATATCTTCATTTTGTATTATCACAAGCTCATTGAAACTGTTTTTGATGAACTCAGCTTGTGTTGGCACATCCTTTTCAGTTCCTTTTGCATGGCTATTATCCAATCTGGATCTTTTAGTGCTTCTTTTATCGCTTTAGGTTGAGTTTGAGATAAAAAGCATGCAATCATAGCATCTAGCTGATTTCTTGTGCGAACTCCTTGTTGAAAATCACCAATCACTTGATCTTCAGGGTGATCTCTCATCCATTGATGTACTGGGGGTTGCATAAGAGGGTCTTCATTCTGTTGTACTGGTTCTTCATGAACTTCTTCTTGAGCTTGATTATCTTGAACTGGATCAGTTTCATGTTGTTAAGCTGTAGGTTCTGTTGTTAGAAACTGAGACTGATCTTGGTCTGAAGATTATAAAATTCTAAACCTTCCAAAGTCAACAAAAACTGATTCTGGTGTTTTTGGTAACTGAGATTGAGAAACTGGTTCTTGTTTATCTTTAATTGTATCTCCAGTGATGTTTGGTTCATAAAAAACTACGTGTATAGATTCTTCATGCTTTAGTGTCCGTTTGTTTAGTACTCTTAATACTTTACTGACACTTGAATATCCCAAAAATATTCCTTCATCAGCTTTGAGCTGAAAAGTCTTGAGCTGACCCTCTTCCATTATTATGGATAAAACATTTGCTTCCGAAGGCATGAAAATATGAAACATTTGGTTTCCTTCTATTCCAAATCTAATATGGTGTCTTTTCATGTCTTTTGTTCATGAGAGCTCTGTTATGTGTGTAGCAAGCTGTGTTTACTACTTCTGCCCAATACCTTTCTGGTAACTATGATTCACAGATCATGGTTCTCTCAGCTTTTTTGAGAGTTCTATTTCATCTTTCATCTACTCCATTTTGCTGAGGTCAGCTGTGGCTGCAAGATGATGTAACACACCATTTTCTCCACAATATTCAATGATTACATTGTTGAGTAATTCAATTCCCTTATCAGAACTTATCTTGACAACTATTACTCCTTTCTAATTTTGGAGTCTCTTGAGAAGTTCTGTGAGTTATTGCTTGGTTTCACTTTTCTTTGACATGAAAATTACCCATGTATATCTTGAGTAATCATCCACCACTACCAATGTGTACTTCTTTCCACTAACACTAATAGGTGTGACTGGTTCAAATAAGTCCATGTGTAAGAGTTCTAGGACTCTTGAAGTTGAATGCTGAGATTTTGTCTTGAAACTGGCTTTCACTTGCTTTCCTTGTTGGCAAGCATCACATAATCTATCCTTTTTGTAAGAAATCTTAGGTAAACCAATTACTAATTCCTTTTTGATCAGTGTGTTGATGTCATCAAAATTGAGGTGACTCAGTTTCTTGTGCCATAGCCAGCTGATTTCTGATTTGGTATGCACAAGCAAACAGGTATCTAAGACTGCTGTTGACCAATCTACAACATACATATTTTCTTCTCTTCTTCTAGCAAGAACTATTTGATATGCTGATTCACTGACAACGATGCAAAAATCTTTGTGGAATGTGACTCTGTATCCCATGTCACAGAATTGACTTGTGCTGAGAATATTGTAGTGTAGTCCTTCCATTTATGATACCTTCTTGATTGTAAGTCCATTTTTTTATCAAGGTTCTATACCCATTTGTATATCCAGGTCTGTCCTTACTTCCAAAGTTGACTTTTGGTCCATCATTGGCAACAAAATCAACTAGACAGTCTTTGCTCCTTGTCATATATTTTGAGCATCCACTGTCAAAGTACCATATTTCCTGTAAGACTATTTAAAAGGTTTTAGGTACCCAACTCTGTTTGGGTCCATAGGGGTCAGTTGTAAGTACAACTCGGGGGATATTTCCATAAGGTCTTCTTTGGAAATTGTTGCACTTGTTTTCATATATATAAGCCACATTCCCATAGTATCTATTTCTGGATTGTGCCTTATTTATAGGATCTCTCAAGTCTTTGGCTGAAATTGATTTCCATGATGCTTTCTATTATTGAAAACTGAATAATAACCATCATTCTTTCTCAGATCGAGGTCCAGTGCCGACTTCGGCATCGAGGCTTCTATTGAGGATCTGGGTAAGTCCTCTGCTGAGTCCTTGGCTGAGACTGATGATAAGTTCTATGTTGTGAATTATTGTTTCTATTAGTTTTAATAATAGGTTCAGAGAAATTTCAATCAGTATCAGTGGGAAATAATCTGCCTTTCTCCCTGACTGTGTGAATCTTTGAATGATTAACATTCTTGGATTTACTCTGACTGAAGTTTTTATGGTTCTTGGCATGGTTGGCTCTTATAGATCTAGCATTTGATCTACCATATGTATTTCCTTGATGTGCAGCTGATTTACCTTTAGATTTGCCTTAGTTATTGAACATTGATGAGTTCTTGGAAAAATGATACTGAGACTGAGTTGATTCATATGGAACTGGTTTTACTGGTTCATCATGCTTCTCAGTTAGAGGAAATTGCTCAGCTACAACTTAATGCCAGTTTTGATATTAGGTTCAGCAGTTTTGCTCATTCCTTCCTTTGAATTTTACTATGTATGAAATCCTAGGCCAGTTCTGTCTCCATATGGCTTTCCAGATTTGAATCCAATAGCTGAACTTGACTGAGAAAAAGATTCGATTTGCTATCTGCCGATGCAAGAGTCGACATCGATTCTTTCCTATGTCGGGCTTCGTCAAGATAAACATGTTCAATTCAGCTTTCAATCTTTCGACTTCAAGAATTAGAGCTTCTTTTTCTACTTTAATTGATTCATAACCAGCTTGTATAGTTACCAGCTGATTCATCAATCCATCAAGAGTTTCTTCTAATTCTAGAAGGATTAGAGCCTGCTGTTTAAGAACAAGTATTCTGAATGGAATTATGAGCTGAGGTGTATTTAGAATTCGATTCACAAACCTCATTTGAGTCTTCCATATGTGCCATCAAAGCTGTGTCATCTGAGAGTCTTTCAGTGCCAGCTTCATAGTCTGACTCATCACTAGCTAAGAGAGCCCTACTTCCGGTTCTTCTACGCTGAGTTCTTTTGCTAGCCAATTCTGGACATTCAGCTTTGTAATGTCCTGCTTTTTGCAGTTGAAGCAAAGATATTCATCATCTTTTCTTTTCTCAGGAGTCTTTTTGATGTACTTCTGAGTGACTGGCTGTCCACTTTTCATTCTTCTGATTCTGTTCATCATGAGAGCCATATGTTCTTCCATTTCATCTAACTGCTGAAGATTGCTAGATGAAGTTTCTTTATTGTCATTGGTTGCTACTGCAAGAGCTGTTGTTTTGGGTTTCTCCAGAGCTTTGATCACTACTGCTGTGATTGTGAAATCCTCACTGAATTCATATGCTTTCAGATCTAAGAAGATTTTGAAGGAATCTTCTACATCAAGTCTTCTTGACTCTTCCATTGCTGTGACTTTCATTTTCCAACACATAGGTAAAGCTTTCAAGATTCTGGTGTTGATTTCTTTCTTGGTATATTCAACCTTGAGAAGTTCTAGCTCATCCTTTATTGCTCTGAATCTTGTTTCCATTTGTTCGATGTTTTCTCCTGATTTCATTTTAAAATCCTGAAACTTCTGCTCGGCAACTGAGATCTTATTTTCCGTGATGGAATTAGTTCATTCACATACCAGCTGAAGTTTCTCCCACATTTCTTTTGCAGTTGTACAGTCTTTGACTTTCAGATACATATTGCTGTCGAGAGTTTTAAGGATGATATCCATTGCAATATTGTTGAGATTGTTTCTTTTTCGATCATTATTATTCCATTCGCTTTTGGGCTTGGGGACTCTGACTATTGCACCATTGATAGTTTGCATATGAGTGATTTGAATAGGTCCATCAATATGTACGTCCGTCATCTCATCAAGAGTAGCAGCAAGAAAGGCCTGCAAAAGACGTCTATATTCATCAAAGCGGTCCATGTTGCATATAAGCATCTGTCTGGCATACTGATTGTTATCTATAGTGTAAGTGAGTTTATGCAAGATCTGGAAACTGAAAACTGAGCTTTTTCAAGAGAAAAACTAGAGGATATAATCAGAACAGGTGAGCTTTTAACAAGGTCTTGTTAAAGCACACAGCTCCGATACCAATTGTTGATCCCGTGAAAAGGCTGACACAAGTTTAGAGGGGGTGAATAAACTTGTCCCCAAAAACTGCATCTTGAAGCAGATTGAGTTCAACTATAAACTTGTGCGGAGTTTATGCTAACTAAGCCGAGTATAAGTCAAGATTGACTTATGCTTAACTGAGTTAACCGGCAGCGGATAGTTAAATCCTTTTGTAAAACTTGAGTTATCACTTTGTAAGGTAAAATGTAATGATGTGCTGATTCAGTTTCTTATGTTTGCTGAGTTAAGATCTGATGAGATATAAACTATATTATTGTAAATAAATACAAAAGTAAATAAATAAATAAGAAAATTTTATAGAGGTTCCAGGTGGTGTAATCCTGTCAGTCCTCTCTTCCCCTGTGATGCGGAGGAAAATTCCACTAGAACTCTTTGAGCTAGATTGGTTACAAAAATTCCTAATTGATAGTCTTTCGATTAATCCCTAGCTTCACTATCTAAAAAATTTTAGAACATGTGTGATTGCTGCTCTGAAACTGCTTGAACCACTGGTCCTTGAAGGGTTGTATTGCCTTTCACCAGCTCATCACAAACACAGTCTTCCTGATTGCAGCTCAACTGTCCTTCACACCTTCTTGGTGTTTCATAGTCTAAAACCTTTGATGAAATCAAAGTTGACACTTGAATCAATAACTATGATTCAACTTGTGATTTGAGCTTCTCCTTTTTGATGTATATGATTTGCTCAAGCTATTTTTTTCTTCAGGTGTTTGATCTTGATGCTTCCTTGAATGTTTAAGAACACTTTGAAGATTTCTTGATCTTGCAATAAAGCATAAAATGGGAGTTCTTTTTAATTCACTTTCCTGCTTACTAAAATCTTTCATGAGATCTTTTTCATTTGAAATCCACACTTCTTCTTGATGTAGAAGTGACCTATTTATAAGGGTTTCTCCAACATTTTAATGAATTGAACGTTTGAATTTGAATCCTTGTATCCATTGGTGGCCCTGCTTATTCTATTGAATGTCAGTTTCCTTTCTGACATTTTAGTGTATCCAATAAAATTGTGTGCTTTATAAGGTAAGATTCTTCTTCAGTTTTTATAACTTCAACTTGAAACTGATTTTCTGTGATCTAGTCAGTTTTCAGCTTTAAGAGCATTAACTGAGTTTTTACGCTTCTTCAAAAACTCAGTACTCTATTCTTCATCTGATTATAATTGACTTAATCAGAGTACACCATATCATATAAATCATCTAAGATATCATTGTCCTTATAATTCTTAGGTCTTCATTCAAGAACCATAAAATCAGTGCAGATCATCACAATCATGCCTGAATTATAACTTTACAGTCTCGGTTTTGGTCTTCATAAACTGAGTTTGAACCCTCTGTTCTTCATTCTTCAATAACTGAGTCTGGGCCCCTCGGCCTTCATCTTCTAGATAAGCCAACTGAGTCTGTATCCCTCAGCATACTTACCTTCTTCAGTTTCTATAGGTGTGCTATGAGTCAGTTTCTCAATCTTTAATTGTGAACTCAGTTTTCATAGTCTCATCAAGACAGTTACTCATTTTCTCAGTTCTAATCCTAGAACTATTACAATGCTTGTCTGATTTACTTATACAAATATCAGACTCTATTAAATCCTATACAATAATATATAGACATCTTTTTGCTTTGCACTATAACAGCTAGTTATGACACTTCATCAATGGGGTTAAAAACAATAATTGAATAACAGATGAATCATCATCAAAACATAAATTTTATTTCCAACATAAGGGTTAATTCAATGGTGCATTTAGAGCGTTATCAACTAGTCAGTTGACCTGTTTACAGTGCTTGTTTGATCAAACCAATACAAGGATCAAACTCTAGTAAACTTATACATCAAATCTAGATATCTTTTTGCATTTCCCTATAACAACTAATCTGGCACTCATCATTAAAACAAAATTATGTCTAAAAAGGACTCGTCTAAAGAAAATTATATGAATGCATGAGTTCATTTATTTTATGAGACTTGTATGATTCTTCATGTCTCGTTCGTAATGTATCTCATACTTCTTTTAGAGTTGTACATGAATAAACAGACTGCCTTTTAGATGGACGAAGACACTTTATAAAGATGGACATAGCTCTAGAATTTTGATAAACCATAGGGTCATCTATGTCTAAAGTATATCCATCGGTATCAACCATTTTTGTACCAGCTGAAGTCTTTGAAATAGAAAGACAATCTAATACGAGAAACCATAGTTGATAGTCTAGTGATTGTAAGTGAATCATCATTATATTCTTACACTTAGAATACCATGTTCCATCGAAGAAAGGTGGTGCATCACCATGCACTTCTTCTTTTTCAGGAATGTAGGTATAAGAAGTTGAATCCATATAAGATGAACTAAAAAAAGAAATTTTGTGTTTAAGGTGAATGTAGTGATACAATGCACAATGCAAATTACAGATGTTGTATGAGTCAAAACAAATCAAATGACACTGAATTTCGGAGAAATATGGACTGTTGTGCAAGAAAGATAATAGATGAAGATGTGAAGTGTTTGTAATAGCTTGTAAGTTAAAACTCAAGCATATTAAGACTGAAGTTTTGTTATACTTTGAAAATAGCAGCTTGTTAAAACATTAGGAAGTTCGGGATTATGAATAGAGTTGCAGATGATTTGGGCTTTGGCCCAAAGCTGAACTAAACCTAAAACGAGCAGGAGTATCGATTTCGGTAGCCCTGTAAACTACCAACTCATAGGACAAGTGTAAAATATCACAGTGTAATAGAGAAATAAAAGTAAGATCATATACATGAAAAATACCCAGATGCAGATAATCACAGAACTTTTAGATTTAGCTAACACACAAACTTGTAGACACAAAATATATAGTAAATTCAGCTCATATAATGCAGAGTAATGCAGTTATCACAAAATCACAACAAATACGACCACTAAACGAACTAATACAGAAACATATCAACTAGTATCCCGCTCTGATAACAATTATTGGATCGGGAACGCATAATAAATACTCTAGAGGGGTGAATAGAGTATGATGACCTTTTAAGGATTCTTTAACCACTAAACAACACTTTTGCAGATTAATACAACACAGAGTGGTTTATCAGATAATCAGAGTATACTTAACTTAGTTCTGTTAACGAACCTAGGCGGAAGATCTAGTTTCGATTCACTATAAGAACCTAAGTTAACTTCAGTTGATATGTTTCTAAATAGGTTCAGTTTATGATGATAAGATTTGTGTTATGAAAAACTAAAACTTATATCGAATGCTGAAACAAGTTGATCACTACTGTAGAATACTTAAGCAAGTTTAGAGCAGATATGCAGGTTTCAAAACTACAGCAGATTTGAACACTTAAACAAAAAAATAGAATAGCATATTGGCAGATTCAGATTTTAAGTTATTATCCCTAGTATATGCAAGTCTAAGGTGTTCAAACAATATCACAGAATTGCAGATTCAGTTTTCATCTTTGTTTAAACCTAAGCATACAATTCTAAGGTGTGTCAAACAGAATATAAGCTATCTAAGAACATATGGGTGATCTATTAGAGATCACAACCACACACAAGAGTTTTCTTAGATGTCTCTTGAGTCTTATTACAGTAACAAAATAGTGATGAATAATACAACACTTTTTTTGTTAAATTGTTGCTTACCAGATAACCAAATTAGTGTTAGTCTTGAGTGAAGCCACACTCCTACTAACACTAAGATGTTCTAAATCCTCAGTAACAACACTTAACAGATTTCTACACGACACTCACCAAAGGTGTACATACCAAGAATCACGACCCGGATTCTCGAACCCGATTTCAACTCCTTGAATTTGTGACCCAGATTCAGCTCCATGAACCCGTATACCAGCGGATCTGAACTCGAACTGATGAACCATAGCTAGATCAATTTGTGCCCTTGTTACTGCTCCTCAATAACAAGTGATAGAACACTCTCAAACTACAACAATACTCACTTAAAAAGCTAGAGATAACACTTTACAATTACACTCTACTTGCACCTCATTTTTCTTATCACACTCAAGAAACAAAGCAGTTTACAAAATACAAGTGATGTAAGATAATGAGATTGAGACTTAGTGAAATGTTGATGAGAGGTTGTTATTCTTTTCGTTTGATACATCTAGGGTAATATATAACAGACACTAGAATCCTTTTTGCCTTGTTGGTTTTGGTTGAGAGAAAGACATCATCGGCCTCAGAGTACTTGTCTTCATCATAGGCCTCAACATGGTGTCAGACTCCTTTCCACCTTCAAGGACCGCCTTGGCTTCAGAACGGGGAACAGGCTAAGCAAACCAACTGACTCACTACGGAGTCTAGTTGTTGCAGATAAGGATCTATTTCAGGTAAACAAACAAACACAGAAGCATAAAGATTCTTCATTTCAAATCTGAAGGGGGAAGGCATCAGTCAAAGAGAGTGATGTTTCAGAGAGCAATTTCCGGTGAGAAAGAGAGGCATGGAACTGAAAGGTTCTTCAACCTCATTCTGAAAGAGGAATATGAAGAAAGCAACATAGATAAAAGGACGGTTCAGCTTTGCAGACAACAGGGCAAAGTTAATGTTATAAAGAGTTTCAAGGACGGATAAGGACAGTTAATGGTGAGAGGGGAGTTTCCTAGAACATTTTAGGATAGTAGGAAGAAAGCAGAGGCCGGCAATAGATAGGATATAGAAATAGGGTTTTGGATATACAAATGTAATATAAGAAAAATGGGCAGGCTTGGGCCAAGAGAATAAAATGATGGAAATTTAAAAAGGAGTTGGGCATAAACCAGAAATGGCCCAAAAGAAATAGAGCTGGTATATTTTAGAGGAATGCCGAAAATAGATCAAGTATATGTAATGATAAAATAAGGAAATGTCTTTTCACATAGCCATTTGTCTTATTGCACAACAATTACTTTCTGATTTTTTCCTTTTCACACGCGCCTACATTCTGACCGAGTTCGGTCAGAATGTGAAAATTATACCTACCCACATGTGGTCAGAACAATTTAGTTTATTCTGACCCAAACATGGTCAGGAAAACTTTACATGTTTGGCCTCTAAAATGGTCCGATACATTTTCAAAATTTTACAGCGACGTTTTTATTCTAACTTGAGATAGGGTTATACCTACTCAAATGTGGTCAGAATAATTTAGTTTATTCTGACCTGAACGTGGTCAGGAAAAAACATTACATGTTCGGCCTCTAAAATAGTCCGATACGTCTTCGAAATTTCATAGCGCCGTGATCATATTCTGACTTGAAATAGGAGCGGAAAGCGTTATTTTTCGGCCTGTAAAATGGTCCATATTGTTTCTCAAGAGTACATAATAAAGTCTCTTTATTCAGACCAAAAATTGGTTTGGAAAACACAAATTTCCGCGCCAGAATACTGGCCTCAATAATATACAATGATCTCGACTCAATTTGGGTCAGAATGATATGTGTGTTAAATGTCAAAACGAAGCTCACTCTCTCCATTGGAATGTGTAAAATATGTTTTGTGTGAAAAGACGCTCCCTAAAATAATAGTAATGATAATTATAAAAGTATATTTATCTATTAGTTATAACTAATAAATCAAATATTAAATATTGAAAAAGTGATAAAATAATATAATGTCATATGTCACATATTAATATTAATAAAGTGATGTCATGATCAAAATCATTGACACACTTATTAAGTGAAGCTCTTTATATGAAATACACACAGACTTGGATAAAATACCTAGAGTAATTTATATCACATATGAAAGTACAGAAAAATTAAGCTTGTAGTGACTTGATAATTTTCAAACTTATGTCACTTTAGATTTATAAAACTTTTAGTGACTTAATTGCGGAGTAAATATGTCGTATATCCCATAATAAAATTTATTTTGAAATACATCAACACAAAGTACTCAACACATAAAACAACCATGTTCTAAAGGGTTTTACTGACTGTGATTGAGCTTGATGTCCTGAGACCATGAAGTCTGTTTCAGGTTATATAATGTTCTTGAGAGATGCTCATATCTCTTGGAAAACCAAAAATCAAACAACTATTGCAAGAAGTTCTTCAAAAGCCGAGTACATGGCTATGGCCAATGCCAAATGTAAAATTCAGTGGCTTGTTTACATTCTACAACATTTTCATATCCCTGTTCAGCTACCTGCTATTTTGTTCTGTGACGATTCCAGTGTTATGCATATTGCTCACAAACATGTGTTCCATGAAAGGACTAAACATATTCAGATTTAACGTCGTGTTGTCAGGGACAAAGTGAAATGTGGACTCATTAAATTCATGCCTGTAAATACCAAGGAGCATATTGCTGACATTCTCACCAAGGCTTTGGATGCACGAATCTTCTCTTACTTATTGGATAAGTTGGGATTTCCACTAAGCCAAGCTCCTGTGGATAAAGCAATGCTAAATACAAGATGATGTGCAAGCTAAATCACATATCACTCTTAACTTGTAGGGATGTTACGATATATGGATAAATAAACACTGATGTAAAATGATGTGCACAGCTGACCAGCTCAGCAATAGAAAAGTCAGCTTAGCAGACCTGAAGAAGTCAGCTCAGCTGAACACATAGCAATCAGCTGAGTAGTATAGATAGCAAGTTATTATGTTATAACAGTCATGTTACTTCCTTTTAAATGATTTGTGAGGTGTATGGTACTATAAATACCCATTATCAGCATCTTTGTAACTCAGCTCATTCATTATTCTGAGTAACGAGAATTCTGAATTATATTTTGTGTTGTGTTCTCAAAAGTTGGGATACACCGGGACACACTATAAAACGATTGGATACTCAAATTGTTTCATCTAGTATCAAGAATAGTGAGAGAATATCCAACTCTTCACGAAATGATCTATAATACGAAGAAGAAATGAACACACTTGAGAAGGAAAATAAAATTGAATTTTAGTTTGTCTAAAAAACAAATACTTGTTGGACACTTAGCACTAAATGACCGTACTCTTTCCTTTTCGTGGATTTCCCCACTAATTCTGCAACTAAAGAGTACATAAACGACCATACTCTTTCATTTTCGTGGATTTCCACTCTATGTTTTTTTCTTTTTTACGTTACTGAAGATTTTTAACGAGACAATAATGAATGATGAAGTGTTATAGACATTGAAATGACGAGTTTGTTTTTATTAATTTTTTAAATTTTTCATGCTTTTTTAAATAAACAAAAATACACGTTCCGGAAAAAGAAAAAAAAACCACAAAATAATCATTTGTCACATTTACACTAACGGTAACAAAAGAAACAATTAATACAAACGCTATCAATTTTATTTTCTTATTAAACCATATGGTCCCTTCTATCTGTTTCCGGAAACAATTAATTAAATTATGTCTTATAAGTAAAACTTAAACTCAACATCCTAACAACTAACAATATCATTTCCACCACCCCAATAAGAAAAAACATTAAAATAAAATAAAATAAAAATTATAAAACCACAACTTTTTTTTCTATGTATCTGAACGAGATAATGTTTTTTACCTTTTCTTTTTGACTGCCATCAATTATGGAGCTGTCACTTTTTCACGCTTATCGTTTTTTACTCGTACTCCCACATTCTGACATGTTCCTGCTAATCGTTGACCCACCTCCAAACGTTCAATATGTTGCCCCCTTCTTGAAATCAGCATTTAGTTATGGCTTTTTGCTTTTTTTTCTTTTCTTTTTTTTTTTTTTTTCTTTTTCTGCTTTACTTTCTTTTGGTTGCAGTCTTAATCCTTTCACTCTGCTGCGGTAGTAGTAGCTACAGACATTGAAGTTGCTGCTTGTTTGTTGGTCACGATCTCATATGCTTGTCCATCATCTTCATCATCTTCTTCATCTCCATCATCTTCATCCATGTTGTCACTCTCATGATCCTCCTCCGCCGCCGCCGCTGGTTGTTCATGCCGGAGTAGCGGCCATTGTTGTTCCGGTCTAACCATTAGGGGTAACATTGGGTTGTCTGACCTGGAATTATTAGATGGATCAGTTTTAGCTTTTTCTCTGTAGATTGCATCCAATTGCTGAAAATATGGGCATGTTTTGGAATCTTCTGGACGCTTTTTGTTGCTTTCTTTTACTTTCTTGAAGTATTTGTTGATGTTCTCCCATTTCTCTTTGCATCTTTTAGCGCTCCTGTTGTATCCCATCTTTCTCATTCCTATTGAAATTTCCTCCCAAAGAGGTCCTTTTGGATTGTTATCTAAGTACTTCACATCAATATTTGTTCTCAGACCTATCAATGCTTCAACCTCAGCTTTTGGCCATCTAGATGAGCTTGCTGCCGGTGTCTTGAAATTCTCACACACAATATTTTCGTTGTTTTTCGCAATCGAAACCGTTGTCATTGCATTTGTAGATGCAGGCGCCGGCGGTGCATATACCGGGAGTGTGGGCGGTGGCGGTGGCGGTGGCGGTGCTAGTGGTGGTAATGGCTGTGAAAAAGGCAAAGGATGTTGTGATACTTGTACTTGAGGTGAAACAGTAACATTACTTGATAATGGTGTTTGTGGGCTTTGTTGTCCAGTAATCTTTGCAAGAATGTCATCATTGCTGCATCTTTGGCTGCTGCCTTTGTTCGTTCTTGAGCTAAAAGATCAAGTTCTCGATTCATTCTCGCCATTTCTTGAACTCTCCAAGCTTCCTCTCTTATCATCCTATCCCTTTCACGTTTCTCAAGAGTTTCTAAGAACTTGGTCTGTAACTCCTCTTGCTTAGCAATCACATCTTTCATCAATCTATCGAAAAAATCCTTTATCTTCCTTTTCTTCTTGTGCCGTCGACTCTCTATATCAATATCAGAAGAAGTTGATGAAGATGATGACATAGAGTCTGACGACATGATCAGGCTTGAAGATAAATGTTGATGAGATATTGGGTTTGTGGAGTTTTGTGGTTCTGATTGAAGATATGTTGAATGTAGTATTTGTGGTTGTGATTGTGTTGACCACATGGGATTGTTCACACTAGGTGAAAAACTTACTGGAATTGCTGCTGATGTAACAGTTACATTAGAAAAAAATGGGAGTTCCGCCGCCGGAGCTGGTGGTAGTGGTGGTGCTGCAGGTAAAAGACGGGGCGGGGGCGGAGGCGGAGGTAATGATGAGATTGGAGATGGGCTAGATTCAAGTGCCTCTAATTGTTCAAAAAAACGGTAGCTTTTCCCATCTGCTTTAGCTGCTCGGCTATCTTTGGTTCTTTTGTGGTATTTGTAAACATTCTCAAATTTCTCTTTGCATTTCTTGGCACTCCTCTGATAACCAAGCTGAGCCATTTTCCTGACAGTAACAGTTTCATTTCAAACAAAAAATAAAATAAAATAAAATAAAAATATACACATTTAATTATAATTTATATACTTCTTCTTTCACTTTTTATCAAAATTTTATATCAATTTGATAAAACAAATACATCAAATAAAATAAGCAACAGAATTAAACAAGATGCAAAGGTAAAACCCAACTGTAAAAAGACTGGTACATTTTTTAATCAAAGAAAAAATGTGGCTCCTTCCAAAAAAAAAAATTAAAAAAAAAATGAAAAAAAGAAGTTGGGTATGAAAATGTAAGTCTGAAGTTTGTTGGAAATATGAGAGGTGCAAAAATGGCTGGACCTCATTTCTTCAGAAAATCGGTAAGAAAATGCCAAAAGAAACACGACTAAAACAGTGAAACCCGGAAGCTGAAATCCAGAAAAACAGCTGAATTGTAGTGGAATGAACTGGAAAAAAAAAAAAAAAACCATTATCGTTAAAAAAAAAATATATATATATATATATCTATTAAAAGGAAAAAAAACAAAAAGGCTTGAAATCATTGATCCACAGTAGGCATCTTTTTATTAAACTGAAAAAAAAAAAAAATTACTTGAATTTGTATCTTGAATTGGGAAACACGATTTAATTGAATTTCCAAACCTTGAAACTTCTTCCCATAATGGACCTTTGAGATTGGAGTCTCTGAAAATAACACCCATTTCGGACCGTATTTGTAAGAGGGCCAACGTTTCTTGTCTCGGCCACCGGATTCCTCCACCTCCTTCAAATCTGTTAGCTTTGTCTTCATCACTAAAACCACCACCACCACCACCACCACCACCACCACCTGGTATTCCTCCTCCTCCGGCACCACCACCAACTTCGCCGTCGCCGCCACTTTCCTGAGCTTCTCCGGCAGCTGAATTATTGCCAATTAAGCTTGAAGAACCGCCCAGCATCATGAGATGGAGCTTGAACCCTCCCCTCTACCCTCCCACTTGTGGGATTTTCAGCAACTAGCAGCTGAAACAAATTAAAATACACTTATCACTAAAAGCTGGTGGTGAATTCTATAGGTTTTTATCAAGGAGGGGGAGGGTGGTGAATTTAATAATTTTTTTCGGTGGGATCTGCCTGTCAATCTCACACCTTAAGGCGAAAATTATTTGAACCCACAAAAAAAAATTGGTATTTATTTCTTAACATTCAGCTTTAGGAGGAATCTTTAGTAATAACATTTTCCATCATTCTTTTAACAAAAGGTTAATACTTAAAAAGAGACCATCAGAACCATCAGGATCACTTCTCACATGGCTTGTCTCATTTACCGAAAATAAAAATTAATACAGTCCAAAAATATCTCCGGAAATACATTTATTTTCCGAAAGCGATGGTATATAAAATAATATATATCATCATATCTAATACGACTGCAAATACGGGGAAAATGAATAATTTTTGTAATGTATAAAATTCCGTATAAATTTTTTTTTTAAATTTTGGAAAATAAATCAAGTAGATGAAGGGAGCAACAAGAGGTGCAGATAGCGACGATGAAGATAATAAGTTGGTTTTTGTCTGTACAGCTAAATATAGTTAAATGCCGGCCCACGTAGGTCAGCTATGCTTTTTGGGCGTTTTGGAGTTCAGTGGCCGTTGTCAAGTGTAGGGTTGTTTGGCGAAATGACTAAAGTGACCCTAACATGTATCCCATTAGGCATTGACCTTTAATTCTTGATGAGATGTAATTTTATTTTTTTAATGGGTTGCCGATCATTTATCTGGATTTGTTGAGGTAAAATTGACCTCTCTTGATGTAAAACATATTTATAAATTTCCTACTAATGACTTTTAATTTTTTTATATTCCGATTTCATTATTTGTTTTGAGTACTTCTACATAATTATGTTCATGTCAACATCCACATACCCTTTCCTCAACAAAAAAAAAAAAAAAAACATCCACATAACCTTACAAAAAAAAAAAAAAAAAAAAAAACACCCACATACATTGATTTTCATTTATTTATTTTTCTTTCTAAATATTAAAAAGTTTTATTCAATCAATCGCAATCCGTCTTAATAAATGGTAAGACATGAGAGAGAGAGAGAGAGCCCCATTCCAAAGTATCAACTAGCTGAAGGCCATATCTTGCTACCAGATAGGCATGGATATTTTTCCTTGTCGTTTGACAAAAGAAAAAGAAGCTGAGACAAAACCAGGCAGCAAAGTGCGATAGTATTTTAAATTTTTTCTAACTGGGGACCAGTCTTCTTTGCTAGAGATAATCTGTGGGAAGACAGACAGAGAGTCTCCTACAAATACCACTTGGAAATAACTGCAAGAAATGGCATAAACTAGGGCATTATAAAGGGCTAAAGCTTGCCCCATCAGCACGTAAGAACCTCCCTCCAATATCTTTGAGAAACATTGTAGAACATCTCATTTACTATTTCAGATTAACCCCCGAATTGCAGTCTTACCACGCCAAAGGCTGCATCTACGTTAAATTTGACTTGCTACGGGTTTGGCGGTACCCACATCGTGTTAAATGATGGTAGCGGACTAGCTGTGGTGGTCCTCGTCATGGGTTGTAGATATTCCTCAGCTTCCGATAGGGATTGATTAAGAATGGAGTTATTCAAGGGGGTCTTTCCATAAAAAATAAAAGCACACCTCCCTTTCCAAATGTTCCACAGAATGCTGATAATGTGAATGAGCTTTAGATTGTCTTCATTTTCGACAACAAAAATCCTAGAACGAAGTGACTCTTGAAGATTGAAGGTGGTGACCATAAGGGAAGCATTTCCAAACTTCTTGAGAGATGGAACCCTCAAAAAAGCAATGCCAGGCTGTTTCTTCCGCTACATGACAAACGTGACAGACACCATCTCCAATATTTTTTGGATCACAGGGCAGTACCAATACGAAGGGCGTTGTTGAGAAGTTTCCACATAAAATGAATAATCCTAGGTTTTATTTTTTGTTTCCAAAGAGTGTTCAAGAGGTTCTTACTTGGTGTTGAGGACGACAGTTGCGAGAGGCGATCTCCATATTTTAAATTATAAGCCAATTGGTAACCCGTCTTGACCGAGTAAATCACATTTTGAGAAAAGTGCCTAATCAATTTGTCTTCTAGAGCAGTAACAGATAGGGGTATATTGAGTATTTTCTCTGCTCCAAAAGGATTGAATGAGTCCATGATTTAATCTTTATTTCGAAGCCGCATGGTGGGAAATGATTAGACTGCTAACCGAATGCTCTAAAGTTGCATTGGGTGAAGGGTGGGCACGGAATAAAGGTAACACATGCAGCCAAGGATCTTCTGCAATATTTATTTTATCTCCTTTACCAACTCTCCAACGAATGCCTTGGATTAAAAGATCCTTTCCTAAGAGAAGGCTTTTCCATATCGCCGAGGGTGGTCTGTTAGAGTTTTGGCCTGAAAGTTCATGCTCTCATAATATTTAGTTTTCAAGATCCTTGCTGAGATAGTTTTCGAGTCAGTGAGGATTCTCCAGGCCTGCTTCGCGAGCAAAGCAGCATTGAAACACTCCAAGTCCCTAAATCCAATACCCCCATCAGATTTTTATTACAACAATGTACATAAGATTTCCAGTGAATTATTTCTCCGCCGTCTGAAGATCCACAAAAGAACTGCCTGGTCATTTTCTCAAATTCAGCAATAAGTCCTTTGGTATGGCAAAGCACTACATCACATATTGGGGTAAGGCTTGATTCACAGCTCTTATGAGGACTTCCTTACCTGGTGCTGAGAGAAACTTTCCTTTCCAGCTAGCCAACTTCTTGTGAACTATTTCTTTTATGTATGCAAAAACTTGTTTCTTCGATTTTCCAATAATAAATGGGAGCCCCAAGTCTTTACTTGCTTCGTTCTCTAAAGGAATATGCAAGGTTTCAGCTAAGTCACTTCTTTTCTTTTGATCCACTCTTTTGCTGAAAAAAACTGATGATTTTTGGAGATTTATTTACTGTCCCGATAGACTCTCATAATGGTCAGAGATGTTTTGGAGTAGCATACATGATTCACTTGTAGCATCATGGAAAATCGCACCGTTGTCGACAAAAAGAGTAGATGGGTTAACTCACGCTTGTTTCGCTTTCCAAACTTTACTCCTAATCCCATAGTTGAAGAATCACGCTTAATCAAAATCAAATCCTTTTAGCACAAAGAATGAATAGAAAAGACGACGGTGGGTTGCCCTTCCTGATAAATCTGATGGGGATGATGCTATCATAGGGATGCCTATTGATCAAGATCTGATTTGTTGATGATGATATGCATTTCGTTATAGTATTGATCAATGAGGGTGGGAAATGCATCATTTCCAAAATCATCGTGAGAAATCCCTATTCAACTCTGTCAAATGCTTTCATCATATCTAATTTTAAATGTAACATCCCGATTTTTCAGAAAAGGGTAAAATAGTAATTGGGTATGGCCACTACGACCTGATTATTATTTATCCTCATTATTTAAATAACAATGATTTAATTAAAAAGGAAGATTATTAATTTAAAAGGATTTAATTAATAAAAGGGAATAATTAAGTATTTAAGGAAATAACCCCCATTATTTCCCTCATAATTAATCACTCAAATTCGGGAAAAAAGGAAGAAGAGAGGACGGCAGCCAGAGGGAAACAGACGCAGAAGAACGCAAAAAAAAAGAGAGAATGTAATCTTCAACCGTGTGGCGAATCCGTTCATCTGTTCAAGATGCCGCATGAGGGAAAAGTGATCACCGCGATGAGACGCAACTTTAGAAAATAAAATATCCTTATTCCGTAAGTTTTCAGTTTAGCCCTAGTTTTTCGTAATCGTCGAGTTCGTTTCTTAAAAAATTCGTATCTTTTAATCCGTAGCTTTGTTTTTCAGCCATGAGTAGTCAGAACGATCGTTTTGGAGTGTAGATCATTCTAAAAATAGGTTCACAGCATTTAATTTAGGTAGCATTGAGTTTTACACAGTTTTTCAATTTGGTTTTTTCAAGAAAGATAGTATTTTTAGGTTTACTTGTTGTTTAATTAGGTTACAAGTTGAAGGCTTAGAAGTTCAGCATTTTCTTGAAGGTTTTGTATCGATTTTGTTGGAAATTAAGGTAAGAGGCTCTTCCTAATGAGTAAGTATAGTTTTATGAGTTTCGGTGAGTTTTCGTGTTGGTTGGTGATAGAATTCATGCTATGTTGTAGTTAATAAGATGTGATATTTTTGGTATATTAGAGTTGAGTTCTACTGCTGTTTTTTTAGAGTAATTTGTTGATAAATGTCTTTGGTTTGGGTTAAGAATCGATTAAGTGTACAAAATCGTGTTTTAGGGTTTTGCAATACGTTCTAATTGTTATCCTTTGGTCTTATAACATTAATTAAACCTTAACAAGCTTTGATTGAGCTTTCGATTCGTTTAGTTTCGGCACCGAATGTACTCTTAAAGGGAGTTGAAGTTCGGATCGGTCGGAAGAGCATGAAAGGGTTTGTGCTTTGATGAACTAGAGTTCATCAATGTCTGTGTAAATGTTAGGCCTTGCCCGTGTCTAGGGGTCTAGGAAATAGAGTAGTGCATGTGAGGGAGCTTACTTGAAATTACTTCGGTGGCTAATTAATACACAATAATAAATACGTAGGTGTAGTGAAAGATAAAACGTCACATATTCTCGGTTAGGCACTATTTCATATCGGCGATGTGATACGTTCCTAAAAAGTGAACAACGTTCCTGGCTCAAAAGGCTGAATGGTAGTGGAGAATATTCATCGAACGTATATGCATACCGGGGAGACCCCGGAGCTAACCGGTGCTAATCACCGTTAGTTAGCTTGTATATCTTCAGGCTGATGAATGACAGGCGTAGTGTCCTTGAGTGATGACGTAACCAAGATAAGTTAAGCTAGAAACGTATAATCATGACATGTTGATGGACATGGAGTGAACCCTAGACTGAGTCGATCTCTCATAAAGACAACATAATGATAATAAAAATAACCTTTTGTTGTAGAACTTAGTTATTCATTAGCTTCTCACTTTTACTAAGTACTCTGTACTTACCTCCTTTGCATATTCTTTTGTATGCATTGTGGGGTGAGACGACGAACATGTTGACCAAGCGTAGATGATGAATTTTGAGGACATTGATGTCTTGACGAAGCTTTTAGTTTATTCTCTTGTAAAGGATGTACTAGACTAGTTGTATTCTTTTTCTTAGACTTGTTGTACTTATACTTCTAAGATCTTTGTAAGTTTGGTTGGTACTTTTAAGATCTTGTATTGTATAAGTCTTTGGATTTTTCGTCATTGCAATTTAACTATCCATCTTTAGTATGGTTAATTTCTATTCATAGTAGCATTTATGTTTTTACCTGAGTCTTGTTAGCTCCCGTTTGCTTTATTTTGATACGACGATGTAGAGGCTGGCGTATAATATTAGATTATTTAATGCTATTTGCGCCGAACATTTCCCTTCCGGATAAAGGCTCGGTATCCGGCAGCAGGGCATTACAGTTGGTATCAGAGAGAAACACCTTTTCTTTCCTAGGCTTCTTCCCTCTAAGATAAGACTTTTTAGACCTTTTTGAACCCTTCTGACCTCTCTTGATCTTGGTGATAAATTCTCGTAGGATTGGGAATCCTTATAACGTGGTTAAGTTGCACTAGGACCAAGTGAAATGTCTCCTTAGGCTAAGGTTAGGTTGATTTTTAAGCTCACATCTCTTATGTGATCCTCTTAAGTTTTGTTCCTTTCGAGAACCCTTAATAGGATCCCTCTTTCCTTTTGGAATCTTCGAATCTTTCTCTAATGTTCTTTATATTTGGGGTTTTAATGCTTTCATAATGATACATTTGGTTCAAATCACTTCCTTGTAACTTGGTGTTATGAAAAATGAGTAAACGATGTTGTTCACATTTCTACATGTCATGTTATATCATTTTTTTTGTTCCAAGAATTCTGTAAATTTTCAGCCACTTGGAAAGTTGTCTTATCTACAATTTCTCTCTTTACATCAATTTAGTTTTCAATATGGATTGTTCACAAATTGTTTAACAAGGAGGGGTACTCTGTTAGAAAATTCTGCAGCTGTACTCTTACTTATCATTCTGTTTTGAATAAGCTAAACACCTCCAAATGACTTGAATTTTTGATATGTTGTAAAAAAACATACCATAATTTTTGTTTTGAAACCAAGTGCAAATTTGTTTTGGTTTGAGCACAATCTGCAACACACGACAATTGTTGAAGTCTTGAAAATTTTTGACAGCTTATAGCAGTAGATGAAAAGAATTATTGTGACCGACCTATGGCTTCCCAAAAATTTGATTTTTGAGCACCATATGTAAAACTTATATACTCACAGATTTTCTCTTTTCCTCTTGTTCAAAATAAGTTCAGTTTGTTTTGTGCAAATCACTTTTTTCATGGCTTATGTTTGCACCCGAATTTCTCAAAACCATTCAACTCCTCTGGTCAAGGAAGGATAGATGTCTTTCTTCCACCCTGTAAATTATGGTGTGGTAGGTTATAAGAGATGTGAATACTTTGATTTATCTGATTCTTAAGCTAGTTGTTACCCAGGATAAGAAGTTTGGTAGGTAGAGACGAGGTGTTGTCGTTATAGTGCTCCTCGATGGCAAGAAACGATTGCGTGGTGATTTTCCAATCTTATGTCGTCATCAATAAGGTTCTCTTTTATAATCATCTAGTTTCCTACTTGGTTATCCTAATTTCAAATGTTTCCCCATCCATACTAATTGTAACTCATGTTCTAGTTAAATCCTCCATTTGAAACTTCTGAAACTCGGTAAAAGTCCCTTATTACGAAGTTTTATTTTCCAAGTGTGTACGTTCTTTGATGTGACTTATTTTTTAAGAAGTTTTCATAGTATCAAATTCTTGATTTAAGGAAAATTAGTTTCTCAGCCTTCGAACTATTTGAACTGACAATTGCATATCTTTCCAACTATATCATGTTTAGCTATTTCGGGGCAACAAACTTTTGTATCCTAGTGATTACCCTCAATGCATTCCCTACAAGATATTTTAGTACAGACAACTTTTTGTTTAAAGACTCGACTCAACAAATCCTCCGCTTTCTCTTTTCACTATCGCTTAATTTATGTTTACCAAAATTCTTGGCCTTGCTTTGCTCGAGATGGGTTCCACACGAACTCCATATGAAAATTTTATCCTTTCAAAGTACATCTTACTCGTTTCAATTATCAGTGTTAAAGGTTTCTTTCTTTAGCACATAGTTTTAATCGTCCTCATGGTTGGCTTTATTCAACACTGGTGAATGCTTTTTGTTCCCATGTTTTCCTTTAACATAAAACTATTGTCCCCTACTCTGAAAATTCTCAAAATTTTTCATCAATGTAGATTACTGTCTTATCTACAATTTATCTTTTTACATTGATATGATAATATTTATGGATTGTTCAGAAAATTCATGTTATTGCCGGACACTCTGTCCAGAAAATCTGCAGCAGCACCTTCACTTCTTCTTCTGTTTTGAACTGGTTAAACATCATTAAATGACCTGAATTTTTGATATGTTTCAGACAACAATTTTATATACAACTTTTATTTTGGAATCAAGTTCAAGTTCCTTTTTGTTTGATAATAATCTGCAATTTAAATCAGTGTTTATTAATCAGAAAATTCTGACAGCTTGTGTAATCGGCAAAAATAATTTTTTTTGACCGACTCCCTCATCCAAAAATTCTAATATTTTTATGTCACCTAGGAAACTCCAGTATCTAAATCTTTTCTCTTTCGATCGTGCTCAAATTCCTTTTTGTTTGGGCTGTACTAATTGATAATGTCAGATACAGAGTAAATATCGTACACAGCCACCTAAAAGGGATCCTCACCTCTTTGACTGAGGTTTGGGCTAAGAGTGTAGCAAGTTACGGGTGTTATGTCTTAGAAGGTTTCCGAAGCGATATTTCCCTAGGATATGTCTCATGGTAGAATGTTTGTAAAGTTAATATTGTTGTTTCTTTTGCAGTTATAAACAAGAACCAATATGCTATCCTCCAGCATGCCATGTTTGATGTTCAGACCCTTTTGTAATTATACCTTTTCTGGTAATTTATTTCTCATGTAATCCCTCACTTGAGATCTTTAAGGTCAACAAATCCTCTTCACTTGATGTTATGAATTACGTAAGAAATATATCTCCATAAGCATTTCTTTTGAACAAATCCATGCTTCTTTGTCAAATCAAGGAACAAGTTCCCTCTAACTCTGCATTGTTGCACCCCTTTTCTTCTTTTCAAGTACAAATTTGACTAAACCTTTTAATGTCAGAACATTCTATTTACTTGTGTTAATTTTCAGCTTCCCTCCTAAGGGTAGTGTTGATTTTGTAATCTTTCCATCTAATGCTACTTGTTCTTTCAAGGTATGCATCTCATCTTCTTACCAGTTGGATCATTAATCCTACCTTGACATCCATCTTCAGTTACCTATCTTTAGCCTTCTAGCAATTTACGATAAACCAGTTTCAAGCAAAAGGTAGTCTTTGCCAAGGAGCCCTCTGAACCTATTTAGCCAATCAACTTTTGAATTCCTAAACTTCTGATTTCCAATTCAGATTAATGTACCTTGTACTCTTCAGTTTTAACTCTCTTTTAGGCCATTTAAAGCCATGAACCGCCAGATACACCTTTTGATATTCCATCTTCTATTTTGGTGTTTCTAATACAATTTTGTCATTCTAGTTGAAAGTCTATTTTGTCTTAACCTTTTTTTTTCCACAAGAGGAATAATCTTGAGCCCTTATTCCTGTTCCTCTCGAGTGGTGCAACCTTGAAACTTTGAATTGGATCATCAATGATCTTTCACACTTCATTTGAAAGTTTGAGTTAATTCTTTGAAGCCAAACTTTATCCAAAAATTCTTATGTGTCTTTTCCCCTGCACTTGAAAACTTGTTTATCGCTTACTTTTTCAAACTTTTGATTTTTCCCTTACATAGTCATGAGGAAAAACCCTATCCCCTTTTTCAATCTTGAAATAACCTCTGTTTGAATAATGCAGACTTTTATTTTCCTTGACAAGTTCCTTTTATTTCATTCAGAGACCTTTTGGTGTACTCGTTTTGTCTCTAAAGCTCCTGAATGTTGAGATTCCGCCCTTTTTTGATTTCTAAATGGTTTAGTCTTCCTGGTGCTCAACATGTCACCTTCAAACTCTGTTTGTTTTTCCAAGCTAACCCTTATTGGAATAAGGATTGGATCAGATCATCAAGAGAAAGTACGGCAAATGCATGTTCTCCCTCCCAACGAGACTCAAAAGTCCTTTAACTGGGATCATTGCGGTTCTACAACAAGTTTGTGTCGAAGTGATGAATGGAGATAGCACTTGTGTTCATCCGGAGCAACCAAGATGCTCAGAGAGTTGGAACAGTACCACTGATGATCTTTCATGAAGATAGAGATAGTAGAGTTGCCTACAACAATAGTTACCATGCCAACATCCAGATGTCAACATTTGAAACTCTGCATGGAGAAAAGCGAAGAACGCCAGTTTTCTAGGATGAAGAGGAGCGATGACAGAATACGAGACCACAGTTGATATAGTAAACCAATGAGAAGATTGAAGCGGATTGTCACAACCTCGAGAAGGCTCAAGACAGGTAGATGAGTTGGGAAGAGGGAAGAAGAAGACTGTTAGAGTTTGAAGTCGAAGACAAAGTGTTTCTAAAGATGTCCCTCTTGTGCCAGTGATGAACTAATGCTTAACCAATGTTGATGTGGAAGCAAGCGTGGACCTCGTAGTAATTGAAGATATTTTCATATGTGTAGAAGAAACAAGTGCAATTTGGAGTGGTGGATAAAAAAAGTCAAGGAAGAAGACATACAACTAGAATTGGTTCAATAAAGTAGACACAACGGCAAACACGACATGAGAGTTAGAAGACGAGAAATTTTGCAAAAGCCTAGTGTTCAAGTACACCCAAATTACATTCGAGTTTCAAGGACGAAACTCCTCTTAAGAGGGGAGGAATGTAACATCCTGACTTTTCAGAAAGGGTAAAATAGTAATTGGGCATACCCACTACGACCTAATTATTATTTATCCTCTTTATTTAATTAACAAGGATTTAATTATAAAGGAAGATTATTAATTTAAAAGGATTTAATTAATAAAAGGGATTAGTTAAGTATTTAACGAAATAAACCCCATTATTTCCCTCATAATTAATCATGCAAATTCTGGAGAAAAAAGAAGAGGGGAACGGCAACCAAAGGGAGACAGAGGCTGAAGAATGCGAAAAAAAGGAGAACGTAATCTTCAGCTGTGTGGCCAATCCGTTCATCTGTTCAAGATGCTGCAGGAGGGAAAAGTAATCATTGCGACGAGACGCAACTTTGGAAAATAAAATATCCTTATTCCATAAGTTTTCAGTTTAGCCCTAGTTTTTCGTAATCGTCGAGTTCGTTTCTTCAAAAATTTGTATCTTTTAATCCGTAGCTCTGTTTTTCAGCCATGAGTAGTCAAAACGATTGTCTTGGAGCGTAGATCATTCTAAAAATAGGTTCAAAGAATTTATTTCATTTAATATTCAGTTTTACACACTTTTTCAATTCGGGTTTTTCAAGAAATATAGGATTTTTAGGTTTACTTGTTGTTTAATTAGGTTACAAGTTAAAGGCTTAGAAGTTCAGCGTTTTCTTGAAGGTTTTGGATCGGTTTTGCTGGAAATTAAGGTAAGAGGCTCTTCCTAAAGAGTAAGTATAGTTTTATAATGATAGGTTGAGTGCCGGTGAGTTTTGGTGTTGTTTGGTGAAAGAATTCTTGCTAAGTTGTAGTTAATGAGATGTGAAATTTTTGGTACATTTGAGTTGAGTTCTACTGCTATTTTTTTAGAGTAATTTGTTGATAAATGTGTTTAATTTGGGTTAGGAATCGATTAAGTGTAGAAAATCATGTTTTAGGGTTTTTTAATACGTTCTAATTGTTATCCTTTGGTCTTATAACATTAATTAAACCTTAACAAGCTTCGATTGAGCTTCCGATTCATTTAGTTTCGGCACCGAATGTACTCTTAAAATGAGTTGAAGTTCGGATCCGTCGGAAGAGCATGAAAGGGCTTGTGCTTTGATGAACTAGCGTTCATCAATGTCTGTGTAATTGTTAGGCATTGTCCGTGTCTAGGGGTCTAGGAAAGAGAGTAGTGCATGTGAGGGAGCTTACTTGAAAATAATTAGGTGGATACTTAATAAACAATAATAAATACATAAGTGTAGTAAAAGATAAAATGTCACTTATTCTCGGTTAGGCACTGTTGGTCCCTTGAAAAGGCTTTGGTTAAGTTTAGGGGGGGGGGGGGTGAATAAACTTAACACTTAAAACTTTTGGAGTTAACAAACTCGGTAAGTTCAATGAGTCGTTGATTTGCTTCAAGAGTCTCAAGCTAACCACCATCGATGTCTCACTGATCGTTGATTTTACTGAATTTGTTGTAGTGGAATATATTCAAGTTAATCCTTATTACTTGTTGTTAAAATATGATACCAAGTATTATATACTCAGTAGTGTAAGTGTGTGATTCAGTTGCTAGTTTCAGTAGGTTGATGTGCTTAATATACTAAATGCAGAAAGTAAATGCAGAAAGTAAGTAGGCAATTTTTATAGTGGTTCCAGGTGGTGTAATCTTGTCAGTCCACTCTTCTCCTCTGATGTTAGAGGTAATTCACTAGAGATCTTTGAGGTTGCAGTTACAAAAATCCCTAAGTTTTCTGTCCTTCACCAATAACTATGGCTTCACAAACTGAACACTTGAAACAGGTAGGATTGCTGCTCCAAAGTATTCCACTGGTCCTTGAAGGGTAGGATTGCCTCTTCACCAGCTCCTCCACAAACAACAGTCATTGACACCCAAAGATGCTTCACTGTCTTCAGCAGGTTTCTTGTAAAATAAAGTTTGAATCAAGTAAGTGAATCAGCTTTCAACAGCTTGTTTAGGATGAAATGATCAGCAGCTTGGAATCTTCAAGTGTGTATACTTGATGTAACTTGATAGCAGGTTACACTTGAAAAGTTTACTAGATCAGTAGCTTTAAGTTCAGTAATGTCAGCAGGGTGAAATTCTTAATAAGAATCTGATAGCTCAAGATTCATTGTTGTTTTTCATCAATTTTCATCACATGTATCTGAATCAGAAGTCCTCAATTTATAGTAGAGAATCCTGTGACTTATGTTTGAAATTCAAACATAGCCATTTCCGATTTGTCCCCATCTTGACTTGCTTTTTCCGACTTCATAAATCTTGACATAGATCGATCTTCTTTCTTTTGTCAGGCTGATCGTCTCCTTTGACTTGTGTCCATTAGATAAAGATCTGAATCTTTCCAACGTCCCTTTAATCTTGACCATTGATTTGCTGACAAAATCAAGACTTGTTATCTATCCTTATCCTTGTAATCTTCCAATGTAACCTTTGATTAAATTGAAATATATATTCAAGAGTTCCCTGTATGTAAGTCTCATCAAATACTTGTCGATCAATTTGTCTAAGTTTGTCGTGTGTTAAAAACACATTAGTTGACTGTCTTTTATCTAACTCTTGATTGTGAAGTTAGATCACACCAATTTGAACATAACTAAGTTCCAATCACCACTTGACATATGGAACTTAGACCTTGTACACAAGGTATATGTAATCAGTTTAGGTCATCACAAACTTCCCTAAATTCTGATTCCATATCCTTGACTTTAAATACTAAGTTTGATCCCTTAGCCTTCAATAACTATGTTTGAGCCTCAAACCTTCGGTCTTCAAAGAGTTTCCTAAACTAGTCTACTGACTCAGGTACCTTATTGACCTAGACAGGTCTGCTGATGAAAGTCTACTGACCTTTTACAATGCTTGTTTGATCAAACCTATACAAGGATCAAACTCTAATAAGCCTATACATTTAATCTAGACATCTTTTTGCCTTTGCTCAATAACAGCTAGTCTGGCACTCATCACTAAAACTTAAATTATGTCCAACAGGCACTATTTCATATCGGCGATGTTATACGCTCATAAAAGGTTAACAACGCCATCGCTCTGCAAAGGTCAAGGGTAGTGGAGGAAATTCATCGAACGATACGCATACCGGGAGACCACGAGCTAACCGGTGCTAATCACCGTTAGTTAGGAAGTATATCTTCAGGCTGATGAATGCCATGTGTAGTGTCCTTAAGTGATGACGTAACCAAGATAAGTTAAGCCAGAAACGTATAGTCATGACATGTTGATGGACATGGAGTGAACCCTAGATTTAGTCGATCTCTCAAAAAGACAACGTAATGAAAATAAAAGTAACCTTTTGTTGTAGAACTTAGTCATTCATTAGTTTCTCACTTTTACTAAGTACTTTGTACTTACCTCCTTTGCATTTTCTTTTGTATGCATTGTGGGGTGAGAAGAAGAACATGTTGACCAAGCGTAGATGATGACTTTTGAGGACATTGATGCCTTGACGAAGCTTTTAGTTTATTTCCTTGTAAAGGTTGTACTAGACTAGTTGTATTCTTTTTCGTAGACTTGTTGTACTTGTACTTCTAAGATCTTTGTAAGTTTGGTTGGTACTTTTAAGATCTCCTATTGTATAAGTATTTGGGTTTTTCATCGTTGCAATTTAACTATCCATCTTTAGTATGGTTAATTTCTATTCATAGTAGCATTTATGTTTTTACCTGAGTCTTGTTAGGTTCCGTTTGCTTTATTTTGATACGACGACGTAGAGGCTGGCATATAATATTAGATTTATTTAATGCTATACGCGCCGAACGTTTCTCTTTCGGATAAGGGCTCGGTATCCAGGAGTGTGGTGTTACATTAAATCTATGTGTTTATTGCATCCTTTTCTTATGATCTTCACTATGTGAAAAGTCATGAATGAACACTTGAACAAATAATGATAGCAATTAGAATGAACGAGACATGAGCGCCCAGAAATATTCCCTCATCAGCTTTGGGCTGAAAAACCTTGAGCTAATCCTTTCCATTATTATGAAGAAAACACTTGCTTCCAAAGGCATGAAAATATGAGACATTTGGTTTTCTACTGTTCCAAATATCAGATTTTGTGTTTAGCAAGCTGTATTTACTACTTCAACCCAATATATTTCCGGCAATTTAGATTCACAAATCATTGTCCTTCCAGCTTCTTTGAGTGTTCTATTCCTCCTTTCAGCTACTCCATTCTGTTGAGGTGTTCTTTGTCAGATGTAGTCGTGTAGAACTCCGCTTTCTCCACAATACTCAATAATTATGTTGTTGAGAAATTCATGCCTTTGTCCGATATGATCTTGACTCATCGTAACACTTTTCTTATTTTGGAGTCTCTTGAGAAGTTCTCACGCTTGTTGCTTAGTTTCACTTTTCTTGGTCATGAAGATATCCTAAGTATATCTTGAAAAGTCATCAACCACCACCAAAGTGTATTTCTTTCCACTAACACCGATTGGTGTGATTGGTCCAAATAAGTCCATATGCATCAAGATTTCTAAAACTCGGTTGTTGAATGCTGAGACTTAGTCTTGAAACTTGCTTTAGTTTGCTTTTCTTGCTGACATGCATCACACAAGCTGTCTTTCTTGTATGTCATCTCTGGTAGTCCAATCACAAAGTTCTTCTTGACTAACAAGTTGATATCATCAAAACTTACGTGACTCATTTACTTCGCCACAACCAACCGAGTTCGACTTGGTGTGAACAATTAAACAGTTTAAATCACAGTAGACCGATCTACAACATACATGTTCTCTTCCCTTCTTCCGGCAAGAACTACTTGGAAAGTTGTTTCGCTGACGACAATGCAATACTCCTTATCATAGGTAACTTTGTATCCCATATCACAGAATTGACTTGTGCTGAGTAGATTGTAGTGAAGTGGTTCCACGTAAGATACATTCTTCATTGTGAGTCCATTCCTGATTAAATTTCCATAACCTTTTATGTAACCAGGTATATCTTTACTTCCAAAATTGACTCTTGGTCCATCTTTAGCTATGAAATTAGTGAGACAGTCATTGCACTTTGTTATGTGTCTAGAGAATCCACTGTCAAAGTACCAAATGTCCTGCAAAACAAATTAAAATGCTTTAGGTACCCTACTTTGTTTAGGTCCATGGTGGTCAGTTGTCTGTACAACTCTGGGCATATTTCCATAAGGTCTTCTCTGGAAATTGTTGCACTTGTTTTCATATATATAAGCCCCACTTCCATACTAACTTTTCATGGATTGTGTCTTATTTATATGATTTCTCAGATCTTCTGGTTGAAACTGATTTCCAAAGTGTCTTCTATTATTAAAGGCTAAATAATACCCATCATTCCTTTTATACTGAGGTCTAGACTGACCTTTGTACTGAGTCTTTTGCTGAGAACTGGGATAGGTCCTCTGTTGAGTCTTGGACTGAAACCTGTGACAAGTTTTTGGTCTGGAATGATTGTTCTTATCAGTTTTAATAGTAGGTTCAGTAAAATTCCAATCATCATAAGTGGGGTGCACACCGCTTTTACCCTTGATGATGTGAATCTTTGAATGATTGACATTCTTAGATTTACTCTGATTAAAATTTCTCTGGTTCTTGACTTGATAAGTTTTTGTAGATCTTACGGTAGATCTATCATTTCTGTTTCCTTAAAGTACAACTGATCTACCTTTTGATTTATCTTTGTTGGTTGGTGCAACTATCTTCTTAGAAAACTGAGTTGTCTTATGAGAGGCTGACTTTACTGGTTCAGCAATTTTCCCAGTCTGTGGAAGTTGCTCAGCCACAAACTTAATACCAATTTTGATATTAGGTTCAACAGATTTTCTAGTACCCTCCTGAGAAGATTGTTGTGTTTCAAATCCTAAGCCAGTTCTGTCTCCATACGGCTTACCTTATTTGAATGCAGTAGCTGAACTTGATTGAGCAAAAGATTCAGTTGTTACTGTTGATGCAGTAGGCTGATACTGATTCTTCCCTTTATCAGTTCTAGTCAGTTTTATCATGTTTAGTTCAGACTTCAATCTTTCAACTACAAGAATTAGAGCTTCTTTCTCAGCTTTAATTGATTCATAACCAGCAAGGATGGTTACCAAACGATTCATCAATTTGTAAAGTGTTTCTTCTAAGTCTAGATTTTTTGGATTGGAGTCAGCAGTCGACGAACATGCATTTTGCATGGAAATCTGAGGTGAGGAATATTTAGAGTTAGATTCACATACTTAATTTGGATCCTCCATGTGAGCTATTAGAGCTGTGTCATCTGATAATCTTTCAGTGCCAGCTTCATAGTCTGACTTATCTCCGGCTAAAAGTGCTCTTCTGCCAGTTCTTCGTTGCTGAGTCTTCTTACTAGTCAGCTCTAGACATTCAGCTTTGTAGTGTCTAGGATTTTTACAGTTGAAGCAGAGATACTCATCGTCTTTTTTCCTTTTTAGGAGTCTTCTTGATAAACTTCTGGGTGACTGGTTGTCCACTCTTCATTCTTCGAATTTATTCATCATTAGAGCCATCTCGCTTCTTCCATCTCATCCAATTGTGAAGATTGTTAGATGAGGTTTCTTGATTTCCATTTGAGGCTGCTGCGAGGGCTGTTGTTTTGGGTTCCTCATGAGCCTTGATTGTGGCAGCTGTGCTTGTGAAGTCCTCACTGAATTCATAAGCCTTCATGTATGAAATGATTTTGAAGGAATCTTCTATATCAAGTCTTCTTGATTCTTCCATTGTTTGTGACCTTCATCTTCCAAAGACATGGGTAAAGCCTTCAAGATTTTGGTGTTGATCTCTTTCTTAGTATACTCGATCATGAGTAAAGCTAGTTCGTCCATTATGGCGTTGAATCTTGTTTCCATCTGATCAACGTTCTCGCATGGCTTTATCTTGAAATTCTCAAACTTTTGTTTTGCCACTAAGATCTTATTTTCTTTGATGGAGTCAGTTCCTTCACATATCAATTGAAGTTTCTCCCACATATGTTTTGCAGTAGTGAAATCCTTGACTTTCAGATACATATTGCTGCCAAGAGTTCTGAGTATGATAACCATGGAAACATTGTTCAAGATGTTTCTCTTTCTGTCATCACTGGTCCAATCGCTTTTGGGCTTTGGAACTCTAACTTGTTCACCATTGACAGTTTGCATGTGAGTGATCTGAATAGGTCCATCAGTGAGTACATGTATTATCTCGTCATGAGAAGATGCTAGAAAGGCCTGCAAACGGCGTTTGTATTCATCAAATCTTTCCATGTTGCACATTAGCACTGTCTGGCATACTGATTGTTATCCATTGTGTGAGTGAATGAAAACTGGATTATGCAAAGACTGGAAACTGAAAGACTAAGCGTTTTCCGGAAATCAACTAGAGGAGATAATTAGAGCAAGTGAGTTTTCAACAATATCTTGTTAAAGAACACTGCTCCGATACCAATTGTTGGTCCCTTGAAAAGGCTAACACACGTTTATAGGGGGGGTGAATAAACTTGTCACTAAAACAAGATTAATTAACAATTAAGGTTTAGTTTTAACTTGTGTGGAGTTGAGCTGACAGAGCTGGGTCTAAGCCAAACTGACTTATACAAAACTGAGTCAACCGGAAGTGGATTTAAGTTTTAGCCTTTATCTGGATCTTGTTGATAATATAAGAAAAAGCTGAGTGTGCAAAACTAAATTCTGGTGAATGTCAGTTTATGAGCTGTGTATGCTTGTAACAATCGGCCAGATATCTTTGAATAAACAATAATAAATGCTGTATAAGTAAATAACAGAATGTAAATGCGTAAAGTAAGTAGAACAAGAATTATATTGGTTCCAGGTGGTGTAATCCTGTCAGTCCACTCTTCCCCTGTGATGTAGGAGGAAAATTCCACTAGAACTCCTTGATGTACCATATTACAAAAAGTCCTAAATGATAGTCCTTGACTAATCCCTAGTGTCACTATCTAAACAACTAAAGAACATGTTGGATTGCTGCTCTTCAACTGCTTGACCCACTGGTCCTCAGAGGGTTGTATTGCCTCTTCACCAGCTACCACAACAAACACAGTCTACCCGACTACAAACAACTGTCCTTGTCAACTCCTTGACCGGATTGCTTCACAGTTAAAACCTTTGATTAAGAATCAACGTTGGGCTGAGAATGAATAAATTTATTCTTGCTTGTGGTTCTTCAAAGTGTCAAAATTTGGATATGATCGATGTAGCTTGAACACTTGAAGAAATCGAGATATGATCTTGTTGAGCACAAATAATGATAGCATTTCGAATGAACTAGACTTGAGTACAATAACGCTTGTAATCTTGTTAATTTCGTGTTTGATTCTTGCTGTCACGTCCTCTATTTATAGTGTGAGGTCCAACGTTCATCTTGCTTGATTTGAATTGCTTCAACGTCTATATTTTCAGATGTCTAGTGTCGCTGGATCGCTTCGACATGTCGCTTTCTTATCCAATAAGAATCCTTGTTTTATAACCTTCAAATGTACTTGCTTGGATGGATGACTATAAAACTGAGTGTCATGATCAGTTTTATACTATGTGTGTCAGTTTTTAGTTTCTTAACTGACTTAGAGCATTAACTGAGTTTTTACTCTTCTTCAAAAGTTTAGTACTCTATTTATCTGATTTTATGTGACTGAATCAGATTACACCATTCCTTTATGCAGATCATCTAAGATATCATTGTCCTTATGATAATTATGTCTTCTTCAAGATTAATAAAGTCAGTTCAGGCCATCATAGACTTACCTGAATTTTAATTTTACATCTCGTCTTGAGAATCTTCATAACTGAGTTTGAACCCTCAGTTCTTCAATCTTCTACAACTGAGTCCGTGTCCCTCAGTTCTTCAAATACGGAGTTTGTTCCTCCAGCCTTCAGTTCTAGATAAGTCAGCCGAGTCTGTGACCCTCAACAAACTTACCTACTTCAGTTCTGAGTGAACTTTAGTTCTAGGTGTACATCTTCAGTCTTATGTCAAGTTCCAATTAACTTTAGTTCTAGCCTTCAGCCTACTGATCAGCAGGATGATAGCCTGATCATCCTGGATGGTTCTGACACTGTGATACAACTCCAAATGAGCTCCCGATCTGGAAGAAAGAGTGGCAGAGCTGATCGAGAAGATCAAGACGCTTCTAAGAGGGGATCCATTCCTCAAGGCGACTTTCTGTCCGAGATGCCGGACAAGGATCTGGCCTCAGTGGTATGTTATTTCACACCTTCGTACTTGCCTTTTTCACTATCTTTGTCGTACTGATCTCTGTTTTATCTTTTGTCAGGTCGTCCAGGCTAGAAAGGAGATTTTAAATAGGCTTGACAGCTTCTCCTCCTAGAAGGCTTCTTTGGAGAAGTAAATTGCTGACCTCTCAACCAGCCGCAACAAGTACAAGGACAAATCATTGTCCAAAGATGTCCAGATCGCTGATCTGGAGAAAATTATAGAGACTTAGCAGGCTGAGTTCAAGGAGATATAAACTGCTAGCGCTGAACGGGAGGGGGTCCTGGCCACACTCCGTACTGAACGGGAGGGACTTGAGGCCGAGATGCCTACTCGGATCGCCGAAGCCATCCATGAGTACCAGAGCTCTGCTCACTTCACTGGAGCCCTAAAGGTTTTACTTGTCTCAATTTTAAGCCATGGGTATACCTTGGGTGTGAATCAGGCCAAAGAGCAGTGCCCTCAGCTGAACAATATAGATCTTCAACATAGCAGGCTATGTAAGCCATGTGGCAATCAGCTCTATGAGGCCTGGGTCAAAGAGTTTCAAGCTGGTGAGGATCTGGCTTCAAAATATGGTCGCAGACCTGCTGCCCAGCATGCCAATACGTCCTAAACTTAGTGCTCTAGTACGCCCTCAGATCAGCAACATGATTCTGCTGCCCACTCTTAGACTCAGTCCTTTTTGTTTGAAGACTTGTTGAACAATCTTGTAATAATTTTTGGCTTTTGTTATATTCTGTTCTTGACAAATTGTGCCTTTTTGGCACTTGTTTTAATAAAGTTTTTTTTCTTGACGTTCAGCCATTCATTGGTATTTTCGTCTTTTGTTTTTGCCTTTGCTTTGTTTCAAGCATAACTTAGGGTCCTTTACCCCCCTGAAGTACATCCTTTATAAGGCTTTGATTTTTGATTGATGTACTTCTGTGTACGCACTGATCGTCTATCCTGCAGACTGGGAAGGTTTGATTATCTCAAACCATCTAAGTATTTCATACTTGATCGCATCACTTTCAGATCGTCTGCATCTGCAGTGCTTGGAGAGTTTGATTATTTCAAACTATCCAAGTGTAACAGTTTTGAGCATACTCAGCGCTGACCGTCTGTCCTGCAAACTTGGAAAGTTTGATTGTTTCAACTTTCTGAGTATTCTCAGTCCTTATCATCTGGATCTTCTCTAGTCTGGATTTACCAGGCTTTTCTGATTCTGACCGGTGGCTCAGTTTGTTGGGTCTGTCCTGCAGTCTATTTGAGTTTGTCCTTTGCAAACTTTTTTGAGTCTGACCTGCAGCTCAGTTCGTTGGGTCTGTCCTGCAAACTAATAGAGTTTGTCCTTACAATTTTTTTTCTTAGAACGACCTGCGGCTCAATTCGTTGGGTCTATCCTGCAGACTATTTGAGTTCGTCCTTGAAAACTTTTTTCTGGTCCGACCCGCGGCTCAGTTCTTGGGTCTGTCCTGCAGACTATTTGAGTTTGTGATTTGCAAACTTTTTTGAGTCTGACCTGCATCTCAGTTACAATTAACCACAGATAATGAATAATGCATGTGTGCAAAACAACAATTTATTATAACTGATGTTCAAATTACATCTTATTGTGGCTTAAATTTAAAAGCATAATTAATGCATAAATAAATTCTTGGAACCTATTCTAGACATAAAATCTTCTGAGGTGGGAGGCATTCCAGCTGCGTGGTATGGTCCTGCCATTTGCATCAGCCAGCTGATATGCTCATTTTCCATGCACCTTGACTACTTTGTATGGTCTTTCCTAGTTCGGATCAAGTTTTCCTTGATGTTTTTTTACTGACCTCGTTATTTCTGAGTACCAGATCTCCCTCTTTGAAACATGAGTGTTTAACCCGGGAGTTATAGTACTGAGAAATTCGGTGCTTATACTTGGCCATTCTTATTAAGGCCATATTCCTAGCTTCTTCTAGATCATCCTTGGAATGCCTGAGCTCAGTTGACTGCTGATCTTCAGCATAGTGCTCTGATCGTGGAGAGGATAGGCCGATCTCGGCCGGAATTACTGCTTCGCAACCATATGCTAAGCTGAATTACTGGCCGAGTTTGGGGTTGTTCTGTAGGCCTATAAGATGTTGGGAAAATGCTTGGTCCAACTTTCTCCTTCTTTCTCTAGGTGTTTCTTTAGCCCAGTTTTGATCTGCCTGTTGGTCTGTTCGACCTATCCATTAGCTTGAGGATAACCAACTGAGGTGAAGTGTTGAGTTATGTGCAGTTCGACACACCATTCTCTGACAATTATATCTTCAAATTGAGTTCCATTGTTTGAAATTAGAGTTTTTGGTATTCCATACCTGCATACTATGTTCTTCCACATAAATTTCTATATCTGTTTCCCTGTTATAGTAGCTAGTGGTTTGGCTTCGACCCTCTCTGTGAAATAGTCCACCGCTACGATCAGGAATCGAACATTTCCGGGGGCTCTTAGGAGTGGTCCCACTAGATCTACCCCCTATTGATCGAAGGGCCAAGGGGATACCACCGGAACCATGTCTAGGGATGGCTGATGCGACAAGTTATCTTGTACCTAGCACGATATGCACTTTTCCACTAACTCTTTAGCATCATCCAACATTGTTGGCTAATAGTAGCCGAACAGCCTGCACTTCTTTGCTAAGGTCCGAGCCCCGGGGTGATTTCCATAGATTCCTAAGTGTATCTCTCTGAGAAGGTAGTTCCCTTCTTCACTTGTTACACATTTAACCCATGGTGCAATATACGACCGGCGATAAAGCACTTTTTCGAACAGCGAATATCTGGTTGCTAACAGTTTCATCTTTCTGGCCTGAACTCTTTCTTGAGGTAAGATATTATCACTGCGATAGGATACTATAGGGTCCATCCAAGTACTGGCTTTCCTGATCGGCTGAACATTTTGCTGATCATAACTTCTCTACTTTGGGAGCTCCACCAGCATTTTTTTCTCTGATAGAAAGTTTGACGCCAACTTTGATAGGGCATCCACTCTTCTGTTCTATCTTCGGGGTATTTGGTCGACCTGGACCTATTGAAATTTCTCCAGCAGAGTTCGAGCCGCTGTTAAATACTTCTTCATGGGCTCCTCTTTAGCCTCATATTCTCCATTTATATGATTTACAACGAGTTGGGAATCGCTGTAAACTTGCAGACTATCTGCCCCAAGTTTGTTCACCAACTTGAGCCCTGTGATTAGGGCTTTGTACTCAGCTTCATTGTTAGTAGCTTTAAAGTCAAACCTTAACGCGTAGTGAAACTCTTCACCTTTTGGACTAACGAGTAGGAGACCTGCCCCTGCCCCCTCTTTGCTTGTTGCACCATCAACATATAAGTGCCATTGACTTTCTTCTTATTTTGGCTGATCGCCCTCTAGGTGAATGGCTATCCCTGTAGCCAGGAAGTCCGCTAAAGCTTGTGCTTTAATGGCTGTTCGAGGACAAAAATCAATGTCATATTCTGCCAACTCGACTACCCATTTCTCTAAACTTCCTGAGGTTTCTGGTCATCCCAAGATTTGTCGTAATGGCTGATCGGTGATCATTGTAATCGGGTGTGCCTGGAAGTAGGGTCTCAACTTCCTTGAAGCATGCACTAATGCCAATGCTAACTTTTCTGCATTTGAATATCTGACGTCTTGTCCATAGAGTGCTTTGCTCACAAAGAAAACAGGTATCTGCTATCCATCAAGTTCTTTAACCAGTACTATGCTCAGTGCTTCTTCACATACTGCCAAGTAAACGAACAGAGGTTCCCCTACAGGAGGGGCTGTTAATGTAGGCAGTTCGGCCAAGTACGATTTTAGCTATTCGAAGGCCTTCTGACTTTCTCTGCTCTGCTCAGATTAGGCAGTTCATCCCACTGAAAAGGACTTTCTCTGCTCAAAATCTTGAAAAATGGTAAGGTATGCTGTGCCGATCTCGATAGAAACCTGTTCAAGGCCGCTATTCGCCCCATCAACCGCTGTACCTCTTTGATGTTTTTTGGCGGGGACATAGTCTTCAATGCGTCAATCTTATCTGGATTCGCTCTAGTTTTGTCTCTAGATATCATGTACCCTAGGAACTTCCCTGATCTGACCCCAAATGTGCATTTCTTTGGGTTGAGCTTCATCTAAGTTTTCCATAGAACTCCAAACACTTCCCTGACATCATTCAGATATTGATCGAGAAACCTGCTCTTGATCAGGATGTCGTCGACATACACATCCATACATCTTCCAATCTGCTCGGCAAAAATTGTGTTTACAGCCCTTTGATAGGTTGCTCCTGCATTCTTCAGGCCAAAGGGCATGGTGACGTAGCAGTACGTCCCAAATTCTGTTGTAAAGGCAGTCCTCTCTGCATCTTCCGGGTCCATTACGATCTGATGGTAACCTTTGTATGCATCTAAGAATGCGAACACCTCATATCCTACCGTTGAGTCTACTAGACGATCAATCTTGGGCAAAGCGTAACAATTTTTCAGACATGCTTTGTTGAGATCAGTGAAATCAACACACATCCTCCAGCTTCAATCTAGCTTCTTGACCAGTACTGGGTTCACTAACCATTCTGGGTATACAACTTCCTTAATTATGTTGGCTTGCAACAACTTGGTCACTTCTTGTTTGATTGCTGAGATGCGCTCAGAGGCGAAATGTCTTTTCTTTTTCCGAACAGGCTTCCTGTTCGGATATATGTTCAACGTAGGAACTGCCAGTTCTGGAGATAATCCTGGCATATCCTCCCCTTTCCATACGAACACAACTCTGAATTCTTTTAAGAGGTTTATCAGAGATTTCTTGTGTGAGGTTGGGATCCATTCACCCACACCAACTATCGAGTCCTCATGTTCATCCCATAGACAAACAGCCTCTGTCTGATCTTCAGATGACCAGTTCTCTTCATCTTCAGGAAGTAATTCTTCAACACTCACTCGCTGAACCATCGTTTTCCCACTTATTGTCGATGTGTAACAACTCCTGGCTTTCTCTACATCACCTTTGATTTTGATCGAACCTTTTATGTTGGGATTTTCATACTGACGTGGGCTTGCAATATTACAGCTCGAAGATCGATAATTGCTGGTCTTCCCATAATCACATTGTATGCTGATGGTGCTTTCACCACCCCATAATCCACCATTAGTGTCCTGCCCCTGGTTCCCTCTCCAAAAGTAGTATGGAGTTTGATCACCCTAAGTGGGTGAACTGGATGTCCAGTGAAACCGAACAGAGGAGCTGAAACAGGATCAAGATTGGTGTCCCTCAGCTTCATCGCTCTGAACACATTATAGTAGAGGACGTTCAGTGCGCTGCCTGTGGCCACGCATATTCGCTTTGTTCGATTCTTGCTGATCACCGCTTCTATCACTAACCCTTCGTTGATAACTACCAATGGCAGTGAATCCCTTGGACCATAAACCACTTCTCATTCAATTCTTTGCCTATTGTTCGCAGAAGTGAGGGTTGTAGATTTGCTACTATTCGTGTCTTCAGTTCTGCTTGAGCAGTTCGGCCCACTGAGATCGTGTTGATCGTGTTTACAGGGTAGTTGTCCAGTTGACCATCAGGATCCAGATACTCTTCCCGGTTATCTCTATCGTTGTTATTCCAACGGTTCAACTAACATCGTCCATGTGGTTCGGCCTAGTGAGACCGATCTACGACCTAATCAAGTTTTCCCTCTATTACGGCATCATCAATGTCTCTGCTCAGATCCATGCAATTCTCTGAATCATGAACAACATTCTTGTGACATTTGCAGTACTTACTGGGATCTCTTTTGTGTCTAGGCCCCCCCATTGGTGGTGGGACCCTGGCTAAGCCTTTTCTTTCCATGATCGCGAGGACCTGCTAGTGAGATCTGTTCAAAGGAATGAAGTCCCTGTCCTACAGAGCTCCTTTCTTCCCTAGCCGAACTGAGATGGGCGCAGTTACCCGATCCCAAACTGACTTTCTCTTTTTATCCGACTTGTCTTCGGACTTGTTCTTCTTGCCTTCACCTCTTTCTGTCTCTCTTTTGAGTCAATTTGCTTCCTCCCCTAGCAATGTTTATAGGCCACATCTAAGCATTCCTCTATTGTCTGAGGGAGTTTCCTGTTCAGCTTTGCGTGCAGCCGTCCCTCTCGCAGCCCTGCCACGAAGGAGGTGACCAGCAGTCGATCGTCCGTATCCCGCACCTATGTGGATTCTTCATTGAAACGTTTTGTAAAGTGCAGTATGGACTCATCATGCTTTTGCTTTAAGGTTAACAAGTGAGTCTGATTTCTCTGGAACGGATGAGCTGCGATGAAGGCATGGACGAACTTCCGGGTTAAGGTCCCAAAGTCAGAGATCGACCTGGGTGGGATCTTGTTGAACCACTCTCTAGCTCTCCCTGTCAACAGTGCAGGAAAGGCTTGGAACTTCATTTCATCTGAGGCGTTGTACAAATTCATGTTTGAGATGTACAGGCGCATATGATCATAAGGATCCTTAGACCCTTCATAAGAATCAATCTTAGGTATCTTAAACCCCACTGGTCAGGGATAGTTGTTGATGTTTTCCGTGAAGAGTGATGCACAAAGTTGTTCGTCTGATCGTCTTCCGAGCAGAGCTTCCAGTTCGGCCTTAGCTGTACCGTTAGGTTGACGCATATTTTCGTACTCAGTTTGAGCACTTGATTCCATGATCTCCGGCTTTTTAGGAGCATGCTGATGGAGATTTGTTTCAGAAACCTGTGGATGATCCCTTCCTTTGAGGGTTTCATCCAAAATTGCCTTAATAGTAATATCATCTAGATTCTTCAAGGCCTCAACCAATGCTTGATTGGCTGGGTCTTGAAGGGCCGGATTGGGTTGGTCATCAGTGAGATCTACCTTTTTCTGAGCGATCGTAGCCTGTGTTTCTTCTTGGGTGGTGGTAGATGTTCTATGCTACTGATTTGGATCCTTTGGATCTGATGTTTTCTTAAAAGCGTTCTTGGATGGCGCCATGGTTGATTGCAAGGATTCTAGGATTGCTTTTGATTATTTAACAGAAAGGAGGCCCTCCTTTTAGCGCCAATTGACGATGCTAGAAACCGTCTAAGAATCAATGCGGGTCAATCCCCTTTGTGATAAAGATCTAAAACCCTAGAACCCTAATTTGAATTAGAGAGGGGCGTGTTTTTTTTGTGTGTATTTAGACTGAGCTCTCGAGTTATTTCTCTTGAGTTGCCTACATATCCAATAATTGAATTGGAATCAAGTCTTTTGTAGTTCCTTAAGGTTGTTTGTATAGGAGGCATTTCGCCCTATTTCTTGCTCTGCAAGTATTAGGATTTATTATTATTCCCTAAGGATATACGCGCATTAATCCTTATAATTTAGAAATAATTATGGACATATTTAATGTCAAAATTACAATCTTTATGAAGAAGGATTCTTACCTCATTTATATTCATCTATCCCGCACGCGGAATAACATCGGGGTTGTGCTGAGCGTCCTGCGTTCAACCCCCTTGGTCACTATGGCCGAATTGGGCAGTTCCTCTTCGCCAGACCTTATCCGACATGCGGTGGCTGGAGGAGGAACTTCTGCCGATCTCCCACCTGGGGTATGTCTCTGGGGCACCTGGCCCTTAATGCCCTACACTTAGATGGCTGATCATTTATTGCATGTCTCACAAAGATGACACGTGGTGCAGTTCGGCTCGACTATCTTCAGTTGTCAAGTGGGTTATTTTGTGCTCCAGGAACATTAATTTCCATTCGATATTAACCACGCCCTTATCTAATCTTACCATTGTACAAGGATTATCATGGCGTTTCCTCCGGTAAATTTTAGGCCGATGAACCCTAAGTCAAAGAGATCGCAATCCCCATGAGTGGAACGGAATTCATGCATGGTTGTATTCGATCTTTCGTTCGGCCTTTCCTACTCGTGAGAGAACAATATTTCATTGAAATCTCCGTTGACACACCACGGTAGATTATGTGTACCGTTAAGATATTTCAAAATAGACCACGAGTGTTTTCTTTTCGAAGCTTCAGGATTACCATAGAATCCGGTGAGACGCCAAGATTGCACATTTTCTTTGTCAATTCTAACATGGATGTGACAGGGAGAGAAGTTGTGTAAAGTTACCATAGGAGGGGAGGACCTGAGCTCCTTCCTTCTGATAGGACGATGATACCATCTTGATAACCTAATGAATCCTTTATATTTTTCATCTGCTGTTTGGAGGATTCTGTTTCATTATGGAACACAATTTGCGGCTGATGATTTGAATCAGTTTCTTTAACCAATACAGACCAGTCGGTTTGCTTAAGACATTTGAGGCTCGCTTGTGGAAATAAGATGAGATTACCATGGATCAAATTACAGCGGTGCCTCGAGGAAAAGTTATCTTACCGAGATACTAAGTTCACTTCAGATTTTAATGGATTTTGCAAGTTAATCTGGGAATATAGTTAAGTTCAGCACGATGTTCCATCCGCGGCATATAGTCAGTCAAAAGGGACTATTCAGATCTTGGAAAGAAACATAGAGCCTTTAAGGAGAAAGTCAATGGTCTTAGTTAAAGTGCTGTGGTTTAACCGCACCAAACAAGAGGCTACCTGGGAGCTCGAGACGGAGATACGAGTCAAACACCCAACCCTTTTCCTACCTTCAAGCGTATGATGTCTCGAGGTCGAAATTTCTTCTAATGAGGGAGGTTATAAAACCCCGAAATATCATTAAAGGTATTTAAGTCATTTTTGACTCTTTTTATTAAATCCTAATGATTTATTTTTTATTTATCAACAAAAAAAAGATAATTAATACTTTAACCATAATCCAAGAAACTAACCACATAATAAATGATATATATATATCACTGCACCTTGGCACAAAACAATTCATACGTGAATTGCACAAAGAAAGAAGCTGCGGCCGAAATAGGGAAAAAGGGGAGAAAAAAAAAAGGAGAAAAAAAAGTGGTCCGGCAACCGGTTGGTAAACCGTTTCTTGATCTAAATCAAGAATAAATTATGAAGTGATCAACCGCATGTTATTCAAGATGATGTGGAGCAATTAGGGGTGTAATCGATCCGAGTCTAGTCGATACTCTCTAGGGCTCGAGCTCGACTCGACTAAAAATGTTCGGGCTTGAAACTCGGCTCGAGCTCGATCGAGCATTAAAAAATCAAGTTCGAACTCGACTCGCTAAGTGCTTGATATAGCTCGGCTCTGCTCGTAAGCTCGATTATTTTCCTAGAATTCAATTAATTTTTAATGAAATAAGGCAAGATCGAGATCGACTCGTCTAATACTCGACTTGAATAATATATTTTTTAACTATAAAAAATAATTTTCTAGTAAATTTTTTTTTTTTAAAATAAATTTAATTAATTAAATAATTATTTAATCAAGCTCGATTAACCTCGTGAGCTACTCGATTAATATAATTTAAAACTCGGGATCGGCTCGGTTAATTGTTCGAGTAGCTCGACTCGAGCTCGACCTCGAAAATAACCAAATCGAGTCGATCTCTCTTGCGAGTCGTGCACGAGTAGCCCAGCTCATTTACAGCCCTAGAAGCAATAATTGTCATGTGGATTTGTGTTTTCTAGAAAATCTATCGTTCGTGCCTTTTCAGATCTGAATCGTTTCGTAGTGGGTATCCGTTAGAGGTAAGGTTTATGTAATTAATGGGTTAGGTCAAATTTATGTTTTTTAATTGATTTAATTCGTATTTAGTTGTATGTAATTAATTAATTATCACACAAATTTCAAGTCGTTACTTTACTGGGAAAAATAGATCAATCGGAAAAGAATAGGAATCGGAGCCCCCGCCGCGGCGAGAGTCACCACCACCTAGGCGAAAGCTTCAGAATCCGATTCGGTTCTAGCAGATCGTCCGTTTAGTACACAGTACACTGTCATGTAGGATTCAGTCAACATAAAACAATTATTTTAAGAATTTTTTTTTTATTATTATTATTATTAATATTATTATTATTATTATTATTATTATTATTACTATTATTTGCTTGTTTATTTATTTGTTTAATTTTATGTCATGTAGTAAAGTTGGATGCATGATAGGAGCATATGAATTACGCATGTAAGATGAGTCATGGTTAGGTATTGACATCACATTGAGTTAGCTATGATGACAATCCTCAACATCCCTAACGTGCCCACACCTGGGGATTATGCAATTTCGGGTGGATGTTGGGCCGGTCATAAATGCCTACCAGCTAGTCTAACTGAGTATGGTAATAGTAGACCGGTTAGCTTTTCTATTTATTAGGTCCATGATCTAACCTGGCATATTTATATTTATTATTGGATCATGGGTGTAACCATGGTATAATGTAGGACCTCCCTTTTTGGTCTATACAAAAGCATAATACATTTGAATCATTTGTTATACTTACATGTAGGTCACGTATGCACAATATGATATGGTAATTTATAGCAATGGAGACATGATAATCATGGGTGGATATATGTAAATGTATATGAGGTTATGAGGTTATGTTGAGACCGGTAAAGAAAGTAAGTAATGATATGGTAATTATAATATGTAATTATGATACGGTAAATACAGCACGGTGAGCAAGTAAATTTTTAGGTATGCTTGGTAAGTTGGAACGTATGTAATCATTGTAATTATTAATATGTTATTTTAAAAGTATTCTTGCATTAATAGAGAACCATGTGTGTATTTCCCAGATGATACCATAGTTCCCTTATAATTATATATTCTTTATTGGGCCGTCGTGCTCACCCTTACTTAACAGTTTCAGATAAAGTATTCTTGAGATTGACGAGGCACGAGAAGATTTGTTGAAGATGGATGACATGCCACTTAGTATTTATCATGTGTAGGTTGTTCATTTTCCTATTGATATCAATTGTACTTTTACTTTATTTCTAGGGTGACGTGCCCGCAGTTAATACTCAGAAATTATGTCATTTTCACTAATATATTTCGGTATGATGATAACCAATAGTATCTTCACGTGTGAATAATATAATGTAACACCACACCCCGAAAATTAAAGAAGGGTAAAAACGTAAATGGGCTATAATTTACTTAAATTCTATTTCTATTGATATTATTAAATAATAAAAGGAAATTAATTATGAAAAAGGATTTTAATTAAAGGAATTTAAAGTACATAAGTCCCTTAACCCCCCATAATTTTATCATGCAAGTTCTGAGAAAAAAAAGAGAGACAACACAAAGAGGACCAGGAAGGGAGAGAAAAAGTGTTGGTCCCAGAGAAGGGTAAAAATATAGTCGGGGGGGTGAATGACTATAGTGTAGTTTCAAAAACTTTTCTTATATTTAAAAGCTTTTGGGCAGCGGATAAGTCCCTTCTTAATATGTTGTTTCAAAGTAGTTTATGCAATCACATATATATGATATAATTTAAGCAATTAAATAAATGCAGTAAAGTAAATTGCTGAAAGTAATTTGACACAAGGCTTATAGTGGTTCAGGGTGGTGCAATCCCTTAATCCACTCTTCTCCTGTGATGATTGGAGGAATTTCACTATTGCTTTCACAGATACAATAGCCTGATTGTCCTTGACTACACAAGCTTCACAATCTTCAAGACTATCACTCCCAGACTTCAAAAGTTTCAGTGACTCAGTCCCTTTCACTGCTCATTGGAAACAAATCCTTCAGCGGCTTATCACAAACACAACTTCTTCTCAGATGGCTCTGATTTAGTTGCTTGATTGATGTGAATTGGATTCATAGAACTTATTGATCAGACTCAATGCTTGATGTTGGAATTATTCTGAGTTTTGAGTTGATCACTAGATGTTTCTTTTTAAGCACAGATGGATCTTTTTGATTTGACAGAGTTTCTGCTTGTAAATTCTCAGACTTAATCGTTCTCTACTGTTTCACTTTTTCTTGTCTGTCAATGCCTTATATTTATAGCCTTGATAATCCTTGATTTGAATTTCCGTCCTTTGGTTATATTAAAGAGGGGAATAATCCTTGATTTTATTCTTGATTCCCCCTTAATTAAATCCTTCTTGATTTCAGTGATCGGATTTTTCTTCAAACGTTTATCAGAAAATCCGTCCTTGATTGATCCTCAATTGATTGTGCATTTAATGCTTGATCCTCTGAATCATCTTCATACTTCAAAATCTATTCAAGTAAAGTTTACTTGTCCGTTCCCTGAACGGTTATGTGGTCTTTCTGACTTTTCCGCTTAGATCTTCCTTTAATGCTTTACTCAGCCGAAAGTCAGTTCACTTTGCCGATTCACTGTTCCTTCATTCTTTTCAGTTTATGAGAATCTTTGTACTTTACTGATCCTTGATTTGTGTGAGATCAGTGTACACCATATTTAAACATTAAGTTTCATCACTTGGAATGTAACTTAGACTTATCCCAGGTCATCACAGACTTCTTCGGTTATAAGTCAGACCATATGTCTTCATGCTTCTATGCTGGTACTTGGCTGGCTTCACTCTGCCAGATTTCTGTTTTACTTTGTCATTCTGCCAACTAGTACAGTACTTGTCTGACTCAACTTATACAACATGTCAGACTCTAAGTAAAGACTTATATAGAGAATTATAACTTATTTTCAGGCTTTCTATAACAGTTAGTATGGCGATCATCAAAACATAATAAAATGTTCCTAACAAGTTCCCCCTTTTTGATGATGCCAAAACTCTCATAAGCCTGAACATAAGTATACGAAATTTAAAAATTCAACAATTTTATTCATCCATTTGAGGGAAATAATATATTGCATCTTTTTATTTGAAAATGAAAGGCATATGAATAAGTAAATCAATATAATAAGGACTTATACTGCTTCTTTTCTTCAAACCTGATGCCCTTGCCTTTGATGTCCTTGCCCTTGTCAGTTGGGCTTGCCTCCTTTCCACTGGAGCTTTCAGGCTTTGAGATTCCTTCCCCCTTTTTGGTAGCACCAAAACATGCTTCAAGGTTTGCAGTTGCTTTCTCAGATTCAGGGAGAGGACCATACCTTGTCTCCAGAATTTTGTTGCTGGCCTCAGTCACATTTATTAAGGTTTTGAGTTGCTGGCAAGAATTTTCCATAACCTCATCAAGATGTTGAAGTTGATGAGTGTGAGCATTAAGAGTGTCCACCAATGGTTTGAGACTTTTATCAATCTTGTCAGCAAGAAACTCAAGATTGGTCTGGACATGGTAGGAGATGAGTTGTTGCAGATTGCAAAGCAAGTTTCCCTGTTTCTCCATGACCTCAATGTGACTGATGAGGGCTTCAATTTTGTGGTTTAATGAGGTTGCAGCACTCCTTAAGGCAGTTTTCAGGGTTTGCCTGCTGTGATACTGTTTTTCTATGTCCACAATCAAAGGTTGAATATCCAGATTGAAAAGTCTTTCTGGATCAACTTCTTCTGGTGCCACTTCCTCATCCTCATTGCCTGTGGTGGCTTGTCTCGGATTTTATCTACGCAAAAATAAAAATGTAATAAATTTATAAATCCGGTATACCCCAAGTGCAGGGATCGTAGTATAGAGGTTGATACCGGAGTCGAATCACAGGGAATCAAGGTTGTTTATCTAGTTTATTAACTTTTCTAAAGGTTGTCATGGAAAATAAAACAAAACAGAACTAAAGAAAAATGAAAACAATAAACTGGACAGAGGATTGTCAATCCAAAGCCAGGAAAGATAATTGCGAACGAAAATAACTCTAATCTATAAAATAAAAAGAAAATAAACTTCTAAGAAAACAACGAAGAACGAGGCACAAAGATAATTTCAATTAATTTTAACGAAGAACAAGCATTGATCCACCTATCCCGCAACTCTCAATTTCTACCCTAGATCGTTTAATGAAGATTGAATAAAGATGTGGTTCACCTATCAAAGGTATGAATTCCTACTCTCGTAGATAGTTCGCCTATTAATCTTTCATCTCTCGATCTTAAAGATTAACGCTTCCATAACAAAGGTGTAAGATTTCTCAATCTAGCAACCTAGAAATTTAATCTAGCAACTCTCGTTATTTTTAGGTTAAAAATCCCATCTTTACTACGGTGATCTTGGTCTAACAACGATTTTCATCAAACGTTAAACATCACAAAGCAACCATCTCTCGATATAAATTGCAAAATTAATACAAAACGTAATAAAGAAACAACTTTAAATAAAAACTCACAAAACCAAATCCAAAGTCGAAATCAAAACGCTGCTGAGAATTGGCTTCACAAAGCTCGTTCTAGGCTTAGCCTTAGCTCATCGTTGGAATACAAATCATATAAATAAAAAGAAGATAAAAAGATGTTTATGATGGTGGGAAAACGTAGCTAGGGCGCCCCTAAGGGGCCTGGGGCGGCCAGGGATCGAATTGTGTTGTTTCTAGGGTGGAAAAACGTGACTATAAATAGGTTTTTGAGTCGGTTTCAGCAAAGGCGGTGGCCGGACGCCCGTCCAATGCCTCTGGACGCTAGTTCAGTCATGCATAAAAACTTCGAGTCGGGCCGAGCTGGATCAGACGCCCGTCCTATATAATTTTGAACGCTCATCCACAGAAAATCTGAACATCCTGAATCCAAAGGCTCCAGTGGACGCCCGTTTACTTCCTTGGACGCCCGTCCAGGATGACAGAGCACCAAATGAACGTCCAAATTGTAAATATTCATTCCAACTTCAATATGCATCTTCCTCCCTCTATTTAACTTTCAATTTAATATCTCTTTAGCTCATCCCTTGCCATGTAAATGTACCTACAAGGTAATAGAAACATGCAAAATGTAGAACCATATATCTAGATAGAAAACACCAATAAAACCACGTAATTAGCTCGATTTTTGCACTTTAATGATTTCCATACGCATTCTTTCAATATTTCACTTAAACACCTAATTTTCTATAAATATTAGTAAAACACAAAGGAAATTGTTACGAAATAATAGCATATATATCGTAAAAATCACCGTTAACATGGCTTCTTCCTTCTCTTCCTCTTTCTCTGCTTTCTCACATTCTTTTTCTTCCTCTACTTCTTTTTCATTCTCATTAACCTCAGGGTCATTTAGAGGTTGCTGGGGGTGCTTGCTTCTCCATCTGCTGGAGATGTGACTTTCTCTACTGTTGTTCCCCCTTGATCAATGCTGGGGGTGTTGACAGGTTCAGTGGAGTGAGTTTTATCAGCTGGCTCACTCGGCTGTTTGTAAACTTTGCTGATGCTTCTGAGAATCACATCCTGGATTGTCAGATCATTATCAAAAACATCGAGCAATAAACGATTACGCGAATGTGTAGTGTGCAAAGCCTTCTTCAACTTCCACCGATTCCACACTTGACAATTAAAATCAAGCTAACCGACCAATACCCATTAAAGACAGATAATGAATCACCTTGACTATACATACGCCCTACAAAACTACTCACGTCATGACTAGAGTAATACATGTGTTTTCGAAATCATTTCAGTCGTACCCAGAGGATATTCCCTACAACATATACCGTGGCCTATACTGGGGATAAGGTAGGCGATAACTAAGTCTTTCATTTATTCATACTACTTTCCTTATGTAAGTTGATTTAATAATCTTTCACATTTAAAACACACATCAGAATGAGCTCTTGCCCGTCATAGCAGAATAGGACATTCGGGATATGCCCTACCTTACTCCAATCATAAGGCAGCTTCTTCTGACTGTCGTGAGCTTTTGGTCATCATAGTGGTATAGGACATTCGAGATATGACCTACCGCACTCAAATCATCGACCAACTTTCGACACACACAACTTATTCATCATATTTGTTTTTGAACATACTTTTTAAAGAACAATAGTTACGTTTCACTTATCACATTCAGGCTTCGGTATATTCACGATACTTCCTACTTTAATTCCAACTACGTACATATTACAATTTCCATGACATCAGCACTAAGCGAACGGTCTGATAACCAGAATCAAACATTATGAGCTTAAATGAGTAAAGTTTCCTATGTTCAGCTCGTCATCAAAGAGGCTTACGTGAAAATAATTCGAGTAAAGGCTTATTTATCAAAGGTCTATGCAAAAATACTATTCAACTCAGCACAAGTATGGGAATATAACAAGTAAGTAAGCCAAAATAAAATCATGCTCGGGACAATTTTTAAAAAAAAATTCAAAAATTTCAACTTTTCACGAAAGATACAAAAGATAAGTATAATAATTACGCACATGTGTAGATACCACTAATCCCTCCCCCACACTTAAATAACAACATGTCCTCATGTTGTGCAGAATAAGAAAAACTTAGCTGATTGTAGTTCGAATTTGGCAATTCTGGAAGGTGGTCTAGATCCAGATCCAGAAATGCCTGAAGAAATCAGTAAACTATGGACCATCCACCGGAAAACTGGCTTCATCTAAAAGCGCACCATTGCTATCGCAAATACCCTGCACACATGAAAAATAAAACAAAACGTACCTCGGGGATAGGGGAATATAACATATTGCGCATAAAAGTTTGATATAAGCACAGGATATAATTGCTCAGATGGAAAAATCACCACACAGAGAAAACACAGGGCATCTAAGCGTCAAATATAAAGCCATAGAAGCTTACAAAACAAATATGGTCCAACTTGTGCACACAGAAATACCAAACTCCAACTGAAAGTGCAAATGCGCGTTAAGGCTTACAAGATTCATCGAAAGTAATAGCAACGGAAACCGACGGTAGCTTCAACTAAAGTCCGGATGAATCAAAAGCGATGATGAGCTTCCGCTCATGCAAGTTACCTGCCCACGAAACCGACTCCAAAACCTAGACGGCACAAGACAAAACTAGCCCCCCTTATTCAACAAAAAACAAAATAATCCAAAATAAAAAAAAAACTATTCTTATTATTGGGTTGCCTCCCAACAAGCGCCTTTCTTTAGTGTCTTTGGCTAGACACACGTATTATTCACTGGATCAGTGCCACTTAATCTTCCTTCCGGCCACTACTGCGTGTAAGCTCGGGTCATTAGTGTGGCTACAAAACAACATCTCACACATGGGGTCGTTCTTTACCGCTTTCCAAACATTCTTAATTTTCCCATTCCGCACTTCTTCTTCTTCAATCTTCTCTTTAATCTGTGCCTCCCGTTTAAACTCTTCCATATCCCAACTACCAAAGAAGAACTTCCTCTCTTTGGACCACCGCCGTCATTCTCGTAAAACAAATCGGGCGAAAACTTGTCAAACTCATTGACTTGAGTACCACACCGAGGATGTCGAGGAAGTGAACAATCAAAGGCTTCTCTTTGGTTTGACCGATATAATGCTTACACCTTTGACCATTCACTCTGAACGGCTGGTCACCATGACCTCTTAGTTCTAAAACACCTCCAGGAATGATTTGGAGAATTTCAAAGGGACCGGACCATCGTGTCCTCAGCTTACCAGGGAACATATGTAACCTGGAATTGTACAATAAAACTTGTTCCCCTACTTGAAATTCTCGCTTCTTGATTTTGGCATCGCGAAGGAGTTTTGTCTTTTCCTTACTTATCCTGGCGCGCTTTCGTGAGGCCTGAAGTCTAAATTGCCTAACTCATGCAATCATTTGCAATCGATGTTTTCCACAAGATTGGATATCGAAGTTTAAAAAATTCGTGGCCCAATACGCTCTATGCTCTAACTCGATTGTTAAGTGGCATGGTTTACCATAAACCATTTGATAGGGTGATGTACCCATGGGGGTCTTATAGGCAGTTCGATATGCCCATAGTACATCATCCAACTTTGGACTCCAGTCTTTTCTATGATCATTAATCGCTTTTCTCAGGATCTTCTTTAAACTTTGGTTGCTTCTTTCAACCTGACCCCTAGTCATAGGATGGTATGGTGTGCCAATTTTGTGCCGGACACCATATTTCTCAAGAACTTTTTCTAGTGGCAGGTTGCAAAAGTGTGTCCCTTCATCACTAATCAAGGCGCGTGGACACCCGAATCTGACGAAGATGTTTTTCTTTAGAAACTTCATGACCATTTTGTGATCATTGTGAGACGTGGCTTGAGACTCCACCCATTTCGATACATAATCCATGCAGACTAAGATGTATGTATTTCCACAAGATGATGGGAATGGTCCCATAAAATCGATACCCCATACATCAAAGACTTCGCATTCTATGATGGGTTTCAATGGAATGTCGAAACGCCTTGTTAAAGTTCCGGTTCTTTGACACCTATCACAAGCTTTACAGAAAGCTTCTGTATCTTTAAAGATCGTAGGCCAATAGAAGCCGGATTGAAAGATCTTAACAATGGTTTTCCAAGGACCAAAGTGTAACACCCCGGTTTCCAATCCCGTCGGCCGCCGGTATTGGTCACCGTAGTGCCACTCATCGCGACACACAGTCGTGGCGGTAACATTCAACATTCCACAACAGAAAGAAAATAAACATTCACCATTCATTATTTTGAAAGAAAATATTAAAGTGAGTACAAATCCGGAAGAAAATGTAATTATGCGGAACATCAAAATCTTTAGAATTTAAAATTCAAATAATGTAGACAACATGTGACTGCGACTACGTGGCTCTCAAACCCCGCGACATCCCAGCAACAAGCAAACATCCATAGAAGTACCTGCTAAGAATCACTCCCCATAAATGGATCATAGCAGGTCAAACGAAAATACGAACCGTCAACTATAAAGTTGAGTAAGAATAAATCTAGTGTACAAAAGTAAAACCAACTCAAGAAAGGTACTACTAAAATTATGAAGGACCCAACCAATCTATAAAAGTTACGACCTGCCCATAACAGATACCAAACATCACAACTAGCCACCTAAAGGTCCCGAATGTGCACATCCCTCAAAAGGGTAAAGCCCTAGAGAGAGAGGGGTCCTAAAGGTCATCCAATGGTACCATCCTCGATGGACCATCACGTCTTTGAGGTGCAAGGAAACCTTCCGGGTTCCCGGCTTCGGGTACTACCCTATCCGCCCGACCACATCATGCAACAACTCCCAAACACGTAGGGTCATTGAAGTCGTGAAAAACCTTCCCGGGTTTACGGCTTTGGGAGCTACCCTATCCGGCCCAACCCCTAAGGGTCTACGAACCTCAATGCCCAACAAGAAGTCCCACAATGATATCAAAGCCTCTGACTCATCAAAACCCAACTTACCATACATATTCATAAGACTTATCAACAACCCTAAAGAAAGGAAAACAACATAGATGGGCGCCCGTCTGGAAGACCGAACGCCCGTCCAAGGACTCTACTGGACGCCCGTCCAAACAGTCAGACGCCCGTCCAAAACATCAGAGTTAGATCCTGAATGTAAAACAACCCCTCAGACGCCCGTCCAGGTAACCCAGACGCCCGTCCAAAAACCAACTCAAAGCAGACGCCCGTCCAGAATGTACAGACGCCCGTCCACTTTAGCAGAGTTAGATCCTGAATGTAAAACAACCCCTCCAGGCGCCCGTCCGTGGCAATCCAGACGCCCGTCTAGGATAAAATCAAAGCGCAGACGCCGTCCTGGAGGCCTGGGCGCCCGCCCACCTGGTTTCATCTCGAACCCTAACAAATTTCTACGCGATTACGAGCCGTTTTAAATGAACAAAGGCGAAATCAACCCCTTAAGCCCGAAAACCCCATACAAAGGTATCATATCGATTGTAGATTTTAACTAACACAAAACGCACTACTAGGACGCGTTTAACACACCAAAACCGTGGCACACAAGCATAGAAGTCTTAAATTAAACTTTTACAGCATCAAGTTAAACTTTTGACAGCATAGAATTATCCTTACCGGAATTGCTGCGTTTTTGAAAGCCCTTGCTAAGCTAGAAACGATCCTCAACGGCTCGAATCTATAAAAGAAAACAAATGATTACCGATGACGAATTCCTAAACACCAAGGAGAGATTTTTCTCTCCTTCCTCCTCACAAGCAAGTCGGCGGCAAGGGAGGGTTTTTGAGGCTGAAAAAATTTTGCTTGGGGAAAATAAGGGAGGAAAAAAAAAAGGAGTGAAAACCCTTTTAATTCATTAAGTGATTAAAACTCCTTTTTAATTACTAATAAATCCCTTCATAAAAATTATTAAATCCCATAATTTCCCGAATAATTAGATCCTTTATTAATCAATTAGTAAGTCAAAATTTCGGGATATTTCTCAAGAACTTTTTCTAGTGGCAGGTTGCAAAAGTGTGTCCCTTCATCACTAATCAAGGCGCGTGGACACCCGAATCTCACGAAGATGTTTTTCTTTAGAAACTTCATGACCGTTTTGTGATCATTGTGAGACGTGGCTTGTGACTCCACCCATTTCGATACATAATCCATGCAGACTAAGATGTATGTATTTCCACAAGATGATGGGAATGGTCCTATAAAATCGATACCCCATACATCAAAGACTTCGCATTCTAGGATGGGTTTCAATGGAATGTCGAAACGCCTTGTTAAAGTTCCGGTTCTTTGACACCTATCACAAGCTTAACAGAAAGCTTCTGTATCTTTAAAGATCGTAGGCCAATAGAAGCCGGATTGAAAGATCTTAACAATGGTTTTCCAAGGACCAAAGTGATCGCCAGTGGGTCCACTATGGCATTGCTCAATAATATCACGTTGCTCAGATTCAGGAACACATCTTCTCAGCAAACCATCTTTACAAATCTTGAAGAGGTAAGGTTCATCCCAAACGAAGGCTTTCACATCACAGAAAAATTTCTTCTTCTCCTGATATGAAAATTCCGGATTTAAGTACTGGGAATGTAAGAAGTTGGCGATAGAAGCATACCAAGGAATATCAGGAGTGCACTTGTCTAGATGCATAACATTCTGGAGTGGAAAGTAAAGGTCTATCCCTTCAGTTTCTTCCTCTTCTCCATCCTTCATTCTAGACATATGATCATCTACTTCGTTTCCACCTTCCTTACTAGTCAGGAGACCAGCCTCCCGACTTCCACTAAATTCTTTATTTCTCAGGGGATCAGCCACCTGAGTACTCTCATTCAGAACAGGGAAACCACTAAGTTGAGTGACGGACCTTACATTCATAGCACTAGCCTCTTCTCCACCATTGTAGGTGGATGCATAGTTAGATTGAAGTGGATTCTCATAACTTGCATCATAATTGCTATTAGTATTCCATTGGTGGGGTGAATTACCTCCACTGCACTGAGCCTCATAATGGTTTCCAACACAATACGAACATCTCACTTGAACGTCGTTAAATCCATGTCCATAAGAATTCTCATAAGTTGAAGGTATACGAGCATCGGATCCAAAGACAGATGAATCCATTAAACTTGACACTTCTACTTTTGGGGGACCACTGAATTGAATGCCGGATCCTAAGTTCATGGCATTGTCCTCTTCTCTATCATAAGGAAGTGTGGGAGCTAGGTCAATGCCTTGGTCTTGAGCCATTTGCCTGAGCCGTCTCTCAAGATTCGTGAGTGTCCTGTTTTGCTCCTCTAATTTAGCTTCAAGATCGTCCGATTGAGAGGGGCCTTGATAGTTCTGAAAGTTCTGTGGGAAAGATTGGCTAGACTGACTTTGAAACATAGGATCGGGACTGTTTTGATTGAACCATTGATTTTGATTGGAAAAATTGATACTTTGGTTCTGACTGATGTTCGGGTTTTGATAGAAATTCGGATTCTGAGAATTGAAACCCTGGTTCTGAAAACTGCTTTGGCCAAAGAACTGATTAGTAAATCTCTGATACTGCTGGCCATAGGAAGCATTTACTTCAGCGTTCTGTCCACTCATAGGACGTAAAACGAGCAAGCGATGTGTCCCACATTGTCACAATTTTGACATGTGACTAGATTAAAATTTCCGATTATGGGCGGTGTTAACTTGATACGCAAAGCAGGAAAAGAACCGACACCGCCAACAAAGATGGCCAGGTCGACAACATCTTCCACAGAACATAACTTGTGAGTTCTGTGGAAAAGACGGGGTCTGATTCATAGGATTAAGCGACATTAGAACAAACCGCCATCCACATTTTCAACATGGCGCTTACGATCTTGCATAATCCTAGTTGATGACATTTTTTTGTTTTTTTTTTGAAAAGATAAAAAAACAGAAAAAGAAACGGAAACATAAACAGAAACCTACCTACGAAAAATTTAAAACAGAAAACAAGAAAACAATAAAAGGGAGAAAAACGTGTTGAAATCATCTGACCCCAAAATGGAAGGGAAAACAGCAGATTTTGACCTCAAAAATGGTGTCGAACGGCCTCTAGCAGTTCACCACGTCGTCGGCGTCGGAACGAGCTTTCCGAATTGGGGTCCTGCGCGCCAAGCGGACACTCGAGCCGAAAGTTATGGCCAAAATACTACCATGTGCCCTAACGATCCCTTTTATCCAAACTTATAACAGAAAATTAGAAAAATTAATAAACTAGACAACCGTACCGATTCCCCGGCAACGGCGCCAAAAACTTGTCTCGGATTTTATCTAAGCAAAAATAAACAAGTAATAAATTTATAAATCCGGTATACCCCAAGTTCAGGGATCGTAGTATAGAGGTTGATACCGGAGTCGAATCATAGGGAATCGAGGTTGTTTATCTAGTTTATTAACTTTTCTAAAGGTTTTCACGGAAAATAAAACAAAACAGAACTAAAGAAAAATGAAAACAATAAACTGGACAGAGGATTGTCAATCCAAAGCCATGAAAGATAATTGCGAACGAAAATAACTCTAATCTATAAACTAAAAAGAAAATAAACTTCTAAGAAAACAACGAAGAACGAGGCACAAAGATAATTTCAATTAATTTTAACGAAGAACAAGCATTGATCCACCTATCCCGCAACTCTCAATTTCTACCCTAGATCGTTTAATGAAGATTTAATAAAGATGTGGTTCACCTATCAAAGGTATGAATTCCTACTCTCGTAGATAATTCGCCTATTAATCTTTCATCTCTCGATCTTAAAGATTAACGCTTCCATAACAAAGGTGTAAGATTTCTCAATCTAGCAACCTAGAAATTTAACCTAGCAACTCTCGTTATTTTTAGGTTAAAAATCCCATCTTTACTACGGTGATCTAGGTCTAACAACGATTTTCATCAAACGTTAAACATCACAAAGCAACCATCTCTCGATATAAATTGCAAAATCAATCCAAAACGTAATAAAGAAACAACTTTAAATAAAAACTCACAAAACCAAATCCAAAGTCGAAATCATAACGCTGCTGAGAATTGGCTTCACAAAGCTCGTTCTAGGCTTAGCCTTAGCTCATCGTTGGAATACAAATCATATAAATAAAAAGAAGATAAAAGGATGTTTATGATTGTGGGAAAACGCAACTAGGGCGCCTCCAAGGGGCCTGGGGCGGCCAGGGATCGAATTGTGTTGTTTCTAGGGTTGAAAAACGCGACTATAAATAGGTTTTTAAGTCGGTTTCAGCAAAGGCGGTGGCCGGGCGCCCGTCCAATGCCTCTGGACGCCAGTTCAGTCAAGCATAAAAACTTCGAGTGGGGCCGAGCTGGATCAGACGCCTGTCCTATATAATTTTGAACGCTCGTCCGCAGAAAATCTGAACATCCTGAATCCAAAGGCTCCAGTGGATGCCCGTTTACTTCCTTGGACGCCCGTCCAGGCTGACGGAGCACCAAACGCACGTCCAACTTGTAAATCTTCATTCCAACTTCAATATGCATCTTCCTCCCTCTATTTAACCTTCAATTTAATATCTTTTTAGCTCATCCCTTGCCATGTAAATGTACCTACAAGGTAATAGAAACGTGCAAAATGTAGAACCATATATCTAGATAGAAAACACCAATAAAACCACGTAATTAGCTCGATTTTGCACTTTAATGATTTCCATACGCATTCTTTCAATATTTCACTTAAACACCTAATTTTCTAAAAAAATTAGTAAAACACGAAGGAAATTGTTACGAAATAATATCATATATACCGTAAAAATCACCGTTAACATGGCTTCTTCCTTCTCTTCCTCTTTCTCTGCTTTCTCACATTCTTTTTCTTCCTCTACTTCTTTTTCATTCTCATTAACCTCAGGGTCATTTAGAGGTTCTTTGGGGTGCTTGCTTCTCCATCTCTTTGGAGATGTGACTTTCTCTCTTTGTTGTTCCCCTTGATCAATCTTTGGGGGTGTTGATGGAGTTCGTGGAGTGAGTTTTATCAGCTGGCTCTCTCGGCCGTTTGTCAACTTTGCTGATGCTTCTGAGAATCACATCCTGGAGTGTCAGATCATTATCAGAAGTCTCCATCTTTTCTTGATCATCGTCAAGATGACCACTATATGTCTGTGCTTCCTCTGTCTCAGCTTTTTCATCCTCAGATGTCTCTTCTTCTTCGTCAACCATCTCCTCTTCTTCAGATGGAGTAAGCACATATCCTTCCTCACATTCTTCTAGATAGGTGATGTCCTCTTGATTCCTTTCCTTATTTGTTGTGGTATCATCACTAATCAGCACTGGGTTGTCCGGATTGCTGGCACTGACCACTGGGGTGTCCTCTTGTGCCTTTTGCGATCTGGTTCATCTTCCCATCCCTGATCTACTGCCTTCGGGTGCTTTCATTTTTTGTCCGGTAGAGGGTTTGGGTTTCTGAGATGCCTTAATATAGGTAAGCATCACTTTGGACTTGTGTGGAGGCTGCAGATTTGTGGGTTTCACTTTCAACGTGTCAAATAGGTGTTGAAGAGGGAACCCATATGATTTCCTCTCCCAGAAATCACCTTTCTTGTGCAAACCCTTGCTTGGTGCCGTATTGACAGATCAATTTCCTTTTGAATCTGGACTTTCAATCTATTGAAGACAAATATTGCCTAGTCAAAGTGAATACCTTGATAGATGATTGCCATTAGCTTGACCCGTAACTCGGTCAAGTTTTCCATCGACCCTTTCCTGCCTTTGATGTTCTTGGTGATAACAAGTGCGAACTTAGCAAATGGAAGTTTGAGTGCTGATCTTGGGAGGTTGTATGTTTTGATGTTCTTTTTGGGATTCTTGGCTATTTCAGCCCAGAAGTTGTTGATGTCAATCTTTATGAATTTTACATTAGCCGGACCTATCATGGGTAGGTGTAAGAATCTATTGAGAAGATCAGGGGTGATGACCACCTCTTTTCCAAAGATCGAACTTTTTATACAGTCGTGATCACTTCTTAGCGCTCGGCATAAACATTGCATTTTTCCAAAATGCAATCAGGTTCTCACAGCATATTCCAGTGGGTTTAGGAAAGTCATTAACCCCAGATTTGAAAGCAATCAACTAAGCGTTGAGCTTGTGTGTCATTATCACAGAAAGATAGATAGGGTTCAGGCTTAAAAAATGATCCAGTAATGATCGATTTTTCATAAAATCATTCTGTGGCAGAGATTGTAGAGGATGAAGCCATTGTTTGAGATTTGAGAGAAAGCTTTGATTTTGCAGTGAGAAAATAAGGTTTATGATTTGCAAGGGAGCGTAAAGAATTCTGAAAAATCTCTGAGTGTGGTTTATATAGGTTGATTTTTGTAGTGTGAACGTGGTTGAATATGGAAGGATTTTGTGATGTAATGGCGTGATTTTATGTATATAAATTGCGATATTCGAGTGAAGTGGGGGAGTATTGAGGCAACTAATGATATATCCTGGGAATCGAGGTGGTTGTAAATAGAAGAATAATATAGTTACCTCCACGATTGGTAAAAAAATCTCCACGTGTGTAATCTTTCACAGTATAATCCTTCATAAGTTATTGATTTTCCACGAGTATTAAACTGATTTAGTTCACACTTTAGTTTGCTGGTGACTCCAATTTGTATTTCGGTGAAGTGACTTGGCTGGTCACTAAGCCAGTGTAGAGACTTCTTTACTGAGCTATTGTATATAACTGTTCCTAACAATCAGTGCAGTTACCTTCGCTGAGTACCAGTGCCTTACCTGCTACATCACCCGTAATGGCAAAGGTTTAATCAGCTGGTGAAATCACTTAGTTGATTACTCCAGTTAGCCGCTCTTAAGTACTTAGTCAATTTCAATCATTCCCAACTCATTTTTCAACATGCTAAATCTTTCATGACTGAGTGGTTTTGTGAAGATGTCAGCCAATTGATCTTCAGTGGGTACGTATCTTAGAATAACATCCCCCTTTTCAACATGATCTTTGATAAATTGATGTCTTACATCAATATGCTTTGTTCTTGAGTGCAACACTAGATTTTCAGTAATAGATATGGCACTTGTATTGTCACACATAATTGGAATTGTCTTCTCCTCCATTCCATAATCCCTTAGCTATTGCCTAATCCAGAGTACTTGCGCACAACAATTGCCTGCTGCTATATATTCTGCTTCAGCTGTTGATGTAGCTATGAAGTTTTGCTTTTTGCTAAACCATGAAACTAGTCTGGTGCCTAGTATCTGACATGTTCCAGAGGTGCTTTTTCTATCTATTTTGCATCTAGTGTAGTCAGAGTTTGAATATGATATCAATTTGAATCCTCCATCTTTTGGATACCAAATTTCAACATTGATGGTGTTCTTCAAGTATTTGATTATTCTTTTGGCTGCTAGTACGTGTGATTCTTTAGGTTGAGCTTGAAATCATGCCCACACTCCTACTACAAATGCTATGTCAGGTCTGCTTGTAGAGAAGTATAGTAGGGATCCAATGATTCCTCTATACATTTTCTGATCAACATCTTTTCCAGCTTCATCTTTTCCAATAGTAACTCTTGCACACATTGGTGTATCTGATGTGCAACTTGTGTCCATACCATATTTGTGTATCAAGTCTTTTGTGTACTTGGCCAGATTTATGAAGATTCCATCTTTCAAATATTTCACTTGTAGACTAAGGAAGTAATTCAATTCTCCCATCATGCTCATCTAAAATTTTCTCTTCATTAGATTTGCAAATTTCTCACACAACTTTTCATCTTCTGATCCAAAAATAATGTCATCAACATAGATTTGTACTAGCACTGTACTTGTTCCTTCCTCTAGCTTGAAAAGAGTCTTATCAATAGTTCCTTTGTTGAATCCGTTATTGATCCAGAATTGTGATAAAGTTTCATACCAGGCTCTAGGTGCCTATTTGAGTCCATAAAGAGCCTTCTTGAGCTTGTATACTTTATCTTCTTTTCCTTTGAGTTGAAAACCAGAAGGTTGTTCCACATATACTTCTTCTTCCAGTAGTCCGTTTAAAAATGCACTATTGACATCCATTTGATAGACTTTGAAGTCATTGTGTGCAACAAATGCTAGAAAGAGTCTGATTGCTTCCAATCTTGCTATTGGTGCAAATGTCTCATCATAATCTATTCCTTCTGCTTGAGAGTAGCCTTTTGCAACTAGCCTTGCTTTATTTCTGACAACTTTTCCTTGTTCATCCATCCTATTTCTGAATACCCATTTTGTTCCTATGATGTTTACCATATCTGGTCTATCAACAAGTTCCCAGACCTTATTTCTTTCAAATTCATTTAGCTCTTCTTGCATGGCTGTAATCCAATCAGCATCTTGGATATCATCATCTATTGTTTTGGGCTCTACTTGAGACAGAAAACATGTTAGTATATGCTTCAGTTGTTGGAAATAATATTGATGACGGTCAAAATATAACCGTAAAAGTCATCAACATTATCCTTAAATCGAGCCTAATAATATATATTTTATGTTAAATCACATGTGTATATTGATTATTTAATGTTATGTGAATTATAGAATATAAATTGGTATTTATCCGTTTTTTATCATTTAAATACAATTTACTATGCAATAAATGTTTATTTTGTAGATAGAGATAAATTGGAGATTTTCTACCAAAGAAGAAGATAAATTTCAAGGCAATTCGAAGTGGAATCAGATTAAATTGAGGATAAATATCGAAGCGGCTTGAGCAGAGTAGTACGGAATAAAAAGAGCCAGCGAGCCAATCCAATTTTGGAGGACTCACCGGCAATAGTCCCCGCTCACATTTGGGGCGAGTCCCTTTTCCTATCCGGATTAGCTTGGAATTATCCTAACGCGTTTTCAGGCTTCATTTGGATTTAGGCAACCTATTTTAGATCGGTTCAGGCTTATCCCATGCGAATTTTTACTCCTATATATACTTGTACTAGTTCATTAGCAAAAACACTCCTTACACACCTCAGACACTTCTTTCAAATTATAATAAAGTTCTCAGTGTTTTTATACAAGTGCTGCAATAATGTAAGTTCTTGTATTTATTTCCTCTTAGTTCTTTATAATTAAGTCCCCAATTATTGTTTATCGTTTGAGATTGTTAGTTGTTAGTTAAATGATGTAGATCTAGGATTAAGACGTGAGGCAGTGGGGATTCCTCGTTTATAAGGATCCACACGCCCACGCCTATGTCTCGTGATCTATGTATGACTTTATTTTGATCAACAATCGTGTTTCTAGTAGATATATATAATTGCTTTATGAATTTCTATTTTATCCGTTACATATAGAGAAATGCTAAGATTTAGTTGTTCGCCGAGTCAGTCTAGCCACGTCTTTATGTTGTGATTGTCTATTTAGAATTTCTTGTCTTAGTAGGTATGGCTACGGCTACGTTGCTCGTGTGTTGTAATGAAAACGTGTTGTTAGGAAATACCAATATAATTCTCCTAGGTCGGCTCATGAATTGATCTTCCGGGACTTCCAGCGAGATCTAGATCTGTTTTATATTAGGGATTTGCGCGCGCCTAATTATACGTAAATCGTAAATTAACATGATACCTAAAAAGTTCGTGTTAATGGGACGGAGACTGATGCGATTGCTTAGGATGTACGCCTAACCACAGGAATGTTGCCTAGGTGAGGAATACGGTTAATATCGGCATCCCTAGTTTTGTAAGCGTGCATGTTATATGAGATGGAGGCCTAAAAAGCGAAGTCATGTAATGTAGAATAGTGATCTAGATGGCCTACCCGGAGCTAGATCTAGTTTAGGGGATGACTCCCGTAGCCAATATAAAAGAGTTACGAATCGGGTTAATAGTTAGTGAGTTTAGTTTAATTATATAGAAGCTCTAGTTCCAAACGATAACATAATAATTGGGGAGGCTAATTATGTTGTATTTATTTGTGTTGTGTCGAGTCGTGTCAATTTATCTTTTCTTATCCTTTGTTGGTAATAGACCGTTTTTATGTGTTTGACATGCTTAATTAATTATTTATAAAATGACCCACAATTGGTTCCCTAAGGGATGAACCTTGATTCGCTATAGCTATACTATGATGGGCCTAGTCCTCTTGCTAGTATTGATTTATGGTGATCAAGTATTTTAATTTCACTTGACTGATCACGTCAATCAAGTTTTGGCGCCGTTGCCGGGGAGCCAATGGTCAATTATATAAATAATTATTATTCACGTCGAGTTTTATGTTTTAAAGTCTGTTTTTACGTTTTTAGAGTCCATCTGGCTATCTGTTCGTCTAAAAAATCACCAGAAACTGAAAAAATGGGCTGGCTCCCAAAGAGTCCTATGCTTACTGCCAGCGAGTCACATTTTTTTCTTCAGATTCCGGGTCTTCTTTGTGTCTATTATTCCCCCATTTGCAGTCTGTAGGTCTAGCGACAAAATGAATAATCATGCTGACTGTTAGTTTACGGACGTTTGTATGTTTTTTCTTATGTCCACAGAGAGCCAGATAAATTAATTATTCACCTGGATAATGTTCTAGCAAAAATGTCGACCAGACAATTTTCTGAAGCGAAGAATGAAGAAGTAAAAGTCACACGCTCAAAAACCACACCAGTAAGGCCGGATAAGCAAAAGTTAGTAGAGGAATGAAAAAGACGGAGACACGAGGAAGGGAAAGCAAGAAAACTCGATCTCTTTCAGGGTATGACTGCTCGCATTCCAATTATTATTTCTGATTCTAATTCTAGCTCTAGCTCGGAGTCTGACCCCGAGTACCTACCCTCTCTTTCCCCAACTCCCGAATACCCGAGCTCTGATTCTGACCCTGAGTCTGAGTTCAACACTAGACCCATAGTACCCTGCCAACCTGAGGCAGAAGACCTAAGGGATCGTGCTCGTCTATTTCCAAAGTTAAGAGATCCTGGGGCGTTTATTGTTGAGGTAGTCTTGGATATGAAGAGAGCTGGATTAGTGCTGATTGACTCCGGATCGAGCCAAAGTATAGTTCCCTATAGCGTTTGTGAGAGAATTAGAGTGTATACCGTTATGAACACGACAATGAACATTCGCTTTGGGGATGGTTCTCGTACTGTGCATACTGGAGCTTTGAACAACATGACCATAGGAATTGGGAGGCTTCGCTTTCTAGTCGATATAGTCGTGATGGACGTAGAGGAGGATCCCAACGGCCCACTTATACTGGGCCGATCATTTATGGCAACCTCTAAGGCTAGAGTAGACATGGAGAAATTCGAGCTCACATTGTTTGATGCCAAAGACTCAGAGATTCATACAATCCTTAGACTTCAATTTCCGCTTCCGCCTAGTATCTCAGTTATGACGGTTCATGGTGCGGATGAGACTGCCTTGATTCCTAGTCAAGGAGATGTTGATATGGTTGACGCTGCCCCAAGAAATAGTGAGTTTGAATTCCTATCTATCTTAAGAAGGGACATAGATACTCAATTCCAGCGTACAGTACCGGCGGATACCTCAATGTTTCTGGCAGACGAGGCAGATACCGTGTACGGAGATGGGTCCACCCCATCCAAAGGAATTGCGAGGATCGAGAAAGCTCAAAGTTGAAAGATAGACGGAGAAGGGTTAAAAAGCGAACTCGTAGAGTTCAATCTTCAAGATAGCTAGTTTCTGAGACAGAAGCTGAGGTTGGTGCCTGTGTAGATGGCAAGGATGACTGTATTTTCTTAGGTCTCACCACCAAAGGAAAAGCATGCATTCTCAAAGAAGGAAAGCAGATCTCAGTGAAAGCTGACCGGGTGAAAATCTGGAAGGCAAAGGACAATAAATCAATGGAATGATGATATTTGGAAAGTCGAGCGGAAGACTTTAAATTCAGAACTATTTCTATCTCTTAGGTTTTTGTAATTCTTTTTAGGATTTTAGGTTTTTCTTTTCTTTGAGTCAAATAAAAGTAACGTTAAAACGGTTGAGTTTTTTTTTTTATTTTTGCCTTGTTCCGATGACCATTGGGTTAAGGATGTGCAAAAGTTTTTTTTTTACTCAATTCGTTGTAACGTGAAGTAGAGTCTCATAGGCGTGTCAAGGTTAGTATGCTGAAAAACAGGAATAAAAGATAAGACATCAATCCGAGGAGAAGACGGGAGCAAAGCATGAGTTTAAATGAAGCTGATTGGAGGCAAGATATAGAAATTCGGAGACAGTTTGGTCAGACTGCCTCATTGGGCAGTGTCCAGAATTTTATTTTTGTAAGAACAATGTTTTGTAATTTAAAGTGTGAAAGTAATAATAAATTTTGGTTTACCCTATCATTTTGAAATTTCGAATTTTTTTTAGGGTCAAAAAAGTAAAAGAGTGGTCAACACTTTTTCTACATATTCTAGTCTTCCACTTTCACCTTTATCACTTTCCACCTCATCAATCCTCTCTTTTCTATATCCACCAATCACCATCCTTCTTAAATTCAAATTAATTTTCACTTCCCTCTCTTTTTCTCCATTCTTCACCTATTTAAACCCCTCTTTTTACCCACATTTTCACCACACCAATTTTCTAACCAACTGTCATTTTTGTCTTTCTTTATCATTTTCTAAACCCATCACATTCTAAACCTCCATTTCTTCTTCAACACCCATATTATGTAGAAAAAAGTTGTGAGCTTTCCTAGCAAAAAATTATACCATTTTTACCCAAAATTCTTCACTTCCTATATTTTCCACATGTTAAAATTGAAATGAGGCTATCTCTCATTCAATTAAGTTCTTAAAAATTCTGGAAATACACATTCGGAGCTGTTCAATGTGAGAATTAGCACAAAAAACCGAATCGAGCCGAGCCAGGAATGGGGAACTCACCCCCAGCGAGACACAGACTCGCTCCCAGTGAGTCCTCTTTGAGGCAGAAATAGAGTTGGGGTGTCTCTAAGATGAATCGGAATAATCGCAACAAAAGTAATCAACCACAGATTCATCAAGCTGGAGCACAATTTGTTCTAGATGGTGACGCAATACCGGTTATTGATGGGGTACCACAATTTGCTAGCCCCGAGGTATACGAGTCATTTCGTACCCACTGGAGCAAAGCAACGGTACATCGCGGAAGAGGCATAGACCTTGAAGATTGTGGGGAGCTCGTTCGAAATCTTATTAATTATCATAGTTGGGTGTACGTAGCTGAGCCGCCTACTCGTTGCAACGGGACCCTGGTAACCCTGGTAAAAGAGTTATATGCTTATTTAGCGGTACATCCCCATTCCCACACTGTCACGGTTAGAGGATGCACGTTTGCCAATTCCCCTACCACTATAAATACTTATTTTAATTTGGTAGATTTAGTGGGTCACCCTGAGGAGTTCCCTAGTGTGTACGACCATTCTGATACAATGTTGATGCAAAATCGGTGATTACTTTGGTATCGAGTGGTATATGGGCCAATATGCTCGTAATTTTCAAGAGGCGGCATTCACCACTTGGAAAGACAAGTTCTTACATCGGTTCCTGTGTTCCGATATACTTCCAAATAGCCACACCTCTACAGTTTACGATTCTCAGGCTACCTTGATGTATTGGCTATGGTCAGAGCGACCTGTGGATTTAGGCACGGTCATACGGGGAAACATGACCGAGGTAGCCAACAAGAGCAGGACCGTTCTGTCTTACGGTTCCATGATTTCAGACATTGCAATTGCAGCTGGCTTCCGGGTATTAGGGGCAGATGTGTATGTTGACCCGAAAGCACCTTTTTCAAGATCATCAGTTCCGGCTCACACCAATGCCAATCAACGTCAAAGGTCACCACCTCAACCCCGCCAAGCAACGAATGCCGGTGCAGGCAATGCCACCAACCGAGGGCGAGACATGGAGCAACTTTTTGCTCATATTAATGGAATGGAGCAGACAGTGGCTGAGACTCATCACATGGTCGGGAGGATTGTGCAGAATATGGATGAAGATGATGTTCCTAGGACCCGACGTGCACGTCGGCCTACACCTCCACCTGGTTTTGAGGGGCAGGAGCCCTCTCCTTCTCATGTTCCTTCTAGATTTAGACGATCTTTTGATGATGATGATTGAGTATATCTTTGTCTCTCTTGATTAGTATATTTTCCTTTGTATCGAGTCTGTTGTCTATTTTCTAAATCACAATGTTGTACTAAAAAGCAAGTTAAGATTAATAATTTCAATGTTTCAGACATGTAATCGTTTTAAGGACTTAAAAGTGTTTAAGGTTTAATGTTTTCCTTTTACTCTCCCTTTTTCGATTATTATTTTTTACGAGCTAACGCTGTAAGGAATTTCGAGCTTTGTTGAAGACTTATTTTGCAGCGATAGAACTTCGTGTTCGATCTCTAGTTTGCTTATATTCCTAGAAGTTCCTCAACGTGCTTGGACTACTCCGATGTTCAGCTTCTTACTTGAGAGCCGTTTCTAGAGCTAAGTCTTTTTCTTAAATTCTCATTTTGTCGTTATCATTGGGGACGATGACATGTTTAAGTGGGGGTAGGAGACTTAGCTATGATGTGCTATAATTAAAAATTAAAAGAAACGGTATGGTAGAAAATTTAAGAAAAATTGAAAAATTGAAAAATTTGAATAAATGCCATATTATTTATCTCATACCCTTAGAATTGTGAGTTCCTAGCTAAGAATTGATAGGAAAGGAACCAAGTTGCATGATTACGTGATCATTTTATACTTATGTGAATGTAAATTTAAGGATATTCATGCCGAATGTTGCAAGTAGTTATTTATTATTCGATTACTCAATCTTTGAATGGATTTTTACGACACGAATTATAATAACTGAAGAAATTATGTGTACACTGCGTAGATGATTGGTTATGTGAACTTAGTGTCGATATTTATCTGCTGATGTATTCCTATATTCTGGCCATTAAAGCGGAGTAATAAGTTTGAGATTTATCTGTGTTTTAACAAAATGTTAAACACTGGGCTTGTAGTAACATTACCAAAGTAGCTTCGCGCTTGTGGTAATATTCAATGCTATTGACCAATCCGTGAAAGCGGATTCATACAATGCATAATTTACAATTAAAGCAAGTTTCTTTCTTGAGATGTGTTAATGCTTGAAAATGTGAAAATGCGAGAAAATGCAACTTTTTAAGAGGCTTTGAGTATTTCTCGGTCTCCAAGTCCAAAAACCTATTAGATAACGCTCTTGCTTATTGCACCATGTCCTTACCCATGCGAGGCTTAAGAAGTAGGAATACTGATGTAGGTAGGTTGAGATTGTGAAGTTAGCATAAACTCCAATCTTGCCACGATTATATAAAAATTGAATGCACATGCACACATCACTTCGATTCATAGCGAGTAGTGAATAATGGATACCTAATGAGCATGACTAGTATGAGTTGACTCGAGTTTCTTGCGTAAGTATGATCTGACCATGGAAAATGTTGTCTTGGGGAATGACTTATTGATGCTTTGTTCGGGACGATCAAAGTCTAAGTGGGGGGTAGTTGATGACGGTCAAAATATACCCGTAAAAGTCATCAAAATTATCCTTAAATCGAGCCTAATAATATATATTTTATGTTAAATCACATGTGTATATTGATTATTTAATGTTATGTGATTTATAGAATATAAATTGGTATTTATCCGTTTTTTATCATTTAAATACAATTTACTGTGCAATTTTATTTTGTAGATATAGATAAATTGGAGATTTTCTACCAAAGAAGAAGATAAATTTCAAGGCAATTCAAAGTGGAATCGGATTAAATTAAGGATAAATATCGAAGTGGCACGAACAGAGGAGTACGGAATATAAAGACCCAGCGAGCCAATCCAATTTTGGAGGACTCGCTGTTAGCGAGTTCCCTGTTCGCTGGGGGCGAGTCCCTTTTCCTATCCGGATTAGCTTGGAATTATCCTAACGCGTTTTCAGGCTTCATTTGGAATTAGGAAACCTATTTTAGATCGGTTCAGGCTTATCCCAAGCGAATTTTTACTCCTATATATACTTGTACTAGTTCATTAGCAAAAACACACCTTACACACCTCAGACACTTCTTTCAAATTATAATAAAGTTCTCAGTTTTTCTCAAAGTGTTTTTATACAAGTGCTGCAATAATGTAAGTTCTTGTATTTATTTCCTCTTAGTTCTTTATAACTATGTCCCAAATTATTGTTTCTCGTTTGAGATTGTTAGTTGGTAGTTAAATGATGTAGATCTAGGATTAAGACGTGAGGCAGTGGGGATTCCTCGTCTATAAGGATCCAGACACCCATGCCTATGTCTCGTGATCTATGTATGACTTTATTTTGATCAACAATCGTGTTTCTAGTAGATATATATAATTGCTTTATGAATTTCTATTTTATCCGTTACGTATAGAGAAACGCTAAGATTTAGTTGTTCGCCGAGTCAGTCTAGCCACGTCTTCATGGTGTGATTGTCCATTTAGAATTTCTTATCTTAGTAGGTATGACTACGGCTACGTTGCTCGTCTGTTTTAATTAAAACAAGTTGTTAGGAAATACCAATATAATACTCCTAGGTCGGCTCATGAATTAATCTTCCGGGACTTTCAGCGAGATTTAGATTTGTGTTATATTTGGGAATTGCGCGCGCCTAATTATACGTAAATCGTAGATTAACATGATACCTAAAAAGTTAGTGTTAATGGGACGGAGATTGATGCGATCGCTTAGGAAGTACGCCTAACCACATGAATGTTGCCTAGGTGAGGAATACGGTTAATATCGGCATCCCTAGTTTTCTAAGCGTGCAAGTTATATGAGATGGAGGCCTAAAAAGCGAAGTCATGTAATGTAGCATAGTGATCTAGATGGCCTACCCGGAGCTAGATCTAGTTTAGGGGATGACTCCCGTAGCCAATATAAAAGAGATACGAATCGGGTTAATAGGTAGTGAGTCTAGTTTAAATATATAGAAGCTCTAGTTCAAAAAGATAACATAATAATTGGGGAGTCTAATTATGTTGTATTTATTTGTGTTGTGTCGAGTCGTGTCAATTTATCTTTTCTTGTCCTTTGTTGGTCATAGACCATTTTTATGTGTTTGACATGCTTAATTAATTATTTATAAAATGACCCAAAATTGGTTCCCTGAGGGATCGACCTTGATTCACTATAGCTATACTACGATGGGCCTAGTCCTCTTGCTAGTATTGATTTATAGTGATCAAGTATTTTAATTTCACTTGACTCATCACGTCAATCAAATATCTGTGTTTTGATGATGATTCATCACGTAATTAGTAAGATCACTTACAACCCATGATGATGAAGTCATAACTAACTGTTATAGTTCAAAATGAAAGAAGAAGCAAGAAATGGTCTTGAGAAAATGTATAAGTTCTATCTAGAGTCTGAACTTTGTATAGGTTGTTTCAGACAAGCATTGTAATAGATAGGAACTAGTCAAACAGCTGAGTCACAGCAAGCAAACTGAGTATACATATGAAGAACTTAGTGTTCAGACTCAGTTATGAGTAAAATAAAGAAGATAAGTTCGCTGAGGGACACAGACTCAGTTGGCTCATCTAGAAGACAGAAGAACTGAGAGACACAGACTCAGTTATCGAAGACTAAACAACTGAGGTGGCAAACTCAGTTAGTAGCTGATTTAGTCGTGACTATAAGTCAGGTTTCAGGCAAGTCTGTGGTGACCTGAAACTGAACTATAGATCATTTAAAGCTGAATAATCTTGTGGACAAAGATTATCAGTTAGCAGGAAAAGAAGAAACTGAATGGTGTACTCTGACTTAGTCAAATAAGGTCGGATGTCAAATATACGAGGTACTCAGTTTTGAAGAAGAGTAGAAAATTGAGTTAAGGCCTTGTTGAATTTGAATTAACAATACGACAAAAGGTCATACATATGAAAATTGGCTAAACAACAAATGTAACGGCTACAAGAGCTAGTGACCGTTACAATGGAATCACTTGAAGTGAAGAGAGAGAAGGATCTCGAAAGGAGCTTTACAAGCATATATCTAAAGATCCGATCCGAAAATCGATTGCATATCTAGAAAAGGGGAAGCCAACAGAATAGCCTTGAGGATTATAAAGAATGATCCAATAACCCATTATGGGGGAAAGAAGGCATCTTGGAGCTACAAAGCCGATCGGTAAGAAGCAAACAAACTCACCAATTAATCTCTTGATTAATTCTAAACCTAACCTTTGTGAAAAAGGGTTGGCTGTGCATAGTTTGAGGAGAGCAACTCCACCTTTCCTCATACGGTTGCAACTTGGTTGCCACAGTTGTTGGTGTTGTCTGCGGACTGTGTTTGTGTTAGTGGTGAGCTGGTGAAGGAGCCATTCCACCTCCGAAAGATTAGTGTGCAGAGTGAAGGGAGCAATCTTACCATTCTTCATTATGTGTAGACAGTGAAACTAGGGTGTCGTGAAGGACTGTCATTGTGCTAGGATTTTGTAATAGTTATCTCAAGATTCTAGTGATACCTCCTACACCACAGGAGAATGGGAGACGTATGGGATTACACCACCCGGAACTTCCATAAACAAATATTGTGTTGATTTACTTTATGCATTTATGTTTGTTTTATTTGTTGCATAATCATCTCATCATTTCACTCAGCAAACACCAGACACTAAGTCAGCACAGAACTGATACATAGGAGGTTAAGATTTTTATTGACACATCTGTTGCACAAAAGGCTTGTTTTTATCCGCTTCCAGTTAACTAGACTAAATATAAGTCAGTATTGACTTGTACTCAGTTGATTTAGCTGAACTCCGCACAAGTTAAGGGACAGGAACAGAACTGAGCTGAGCATAAGTTTGAGTTTGGTAAAAACTCAGTTCCTGGGGCACTTTCAGTTTTGGGAATGTTTTTGGTGACAAGTTTATTCACCCCCCCTTTAAAATTTTGTTAGCCTTTCCAAGGGACCAAAAATTGGTATCGGAGCAGTGCTTCTGTTTAGAAGAGATCCAGAACTGATTTTAAGTGTCAGTTGTTGATAGCTTGCACACCAGTTGTTGGAAGACCTCACTGTATCAGTTGTAGAAGCACTTAGTTGAAATGATTACATCCAGAATTTGAAGTTGGCTTATTCACCCCCTGACTAATTGTTTGCAAAATATATCTGATTTTCAGGATCAAATATTTGAGAGGTTTAATGATTATCAGACAAGTCCAGAACCTCAACTCAGTGATGATGTGGATAGCGATCTCAATGTGTATGTTGACAAATCCAGAGGAGTTCCATCACTAAGAGATATCTCAGAAGATGAAGAAAAGAAGTTGTTGCAAATAACGGATAATATTGAAGATTCATTAGAGCAACAAAAGAATGTACATTCAAATCTTAAAACTGTAAGAAACCATCAAGAAAAGGTACATTCTTCAATTCAGTTATCATTAGCTGAACTCAGTCAGAGAAACTCTGAGCTTGTCAAGTTAACTGAAAAACTTACATTTGAAATAAAATTAAAAGACATAGAACTTGGCAAAGCAAAAGATTGGAATGAGTTTCTTGAAACTGAGATGTCAAATATTGCTGAAAGATTAATGTCTAGTAAATTTGACAAAAGCAATGATGATTCCCTCGCTTCTACCCGTCCTTAAGATTTCAAGGAGTGTAAACTCTGACATCGAGATCTTGGAAGACCTAGTGGATTACACAAAGAAATTAAGGATGATAAATCTAAAGGAATCCTTGTGAAATCAACTAAGGTTGAGCGTAATGGTTTATCTAGAAAAGAGATGAGAAAGCTTAATTCTCTCATCGAAGAAACATAAAGTAATACTTGATAACTTAATCCAAATGACCCAAAAGATATGGGTACCAAAGAAAACTTAAAATTGTTTTGCAGTGCTAAGTCGGTTCTCATATTGTCAATCTCGAGAAACCCGACTTCTAAACAAAAGCTGATGAAGGGCAAATTGGTCAAAAGCAGAAAACTTTCCAGCTACCATCTGACGCTTGAGCTGACATGACAAATCACTTGAAGCCACGTGTCAATCTAGGAGAAAAATTAGATGCACATCCCTACAAATCTCATTGATTGCGACACAACTCTCATTTTGAAAACGATTGAAAAACGCAATCTTGACGAAATCCTGTTCAATCAATTTCAAAGCATTCAAGACTCTACCAAGAATTCTCAATTCAGAAATCCATGGAGCAATACAACATTGATGAAGGAATCACCACAAGTCTAGACGATTTCTGTCAAAAATTTTCAAACTCCACCCTTTCAATTCAAATTGCAAAGAAAATCAAGGAGATTCGAGGACTGAAGAATGTGATTGATACAAAGGTCATGGATCTGTGGCGAGAAAGTATCAAAGATTTCTACAAAAATGCTGTAATCACCGATGATGGAAAGAGTTTCAGGACAACGGTTCAAGACAAGAGCATTACTGTTAATGAACAAATTCTTTCCCTAGTCTTTAGTATAGACATAATCGAAGGATCTTCATCTCTCACATTTGGAAATGAAGAAAACGGAAACTTTGGAAAGTCACTGCACTCAACAAAAATGAGAAGAATTTCATCAGTTCCATTTATCAACATAAACAAGAATTCGCATTCTTGACAATTCTTCTGACCAGAAACGTCATTGGTCACACGTGGAATCTCTACACTCTTTCGACAGAAAAGATGAAGCTGATCTATGCTATATGGTTTGAAGAGAAACTGGTTTGGAATAAGCTTGTTCTCAAGCAGTTGATCAAGCAAATCTCAGACGAAAAAGAGAAAGCCAAAGGAAGGAAGGCTACGGGAGAAAAGTTTTTATTGAAAAGGGGATTCACTTATCTAGTTCAAAGGATACTAGACTTTTTCTCCATCTCAAAATCCACAGAAACAGAAGTGAAACACAAGTCAGTGTCCACTGGAGTGAAGAAGAGGAAATTTGTTGAAGAAAAAAGAAGAGAAACTTCAGACTCTAGCTCAAGAGAAACTGTAAGTTTGGATGACGAGAACCTTGAGAGACAAAGAAGAATGTGGAACAAATTTGATCCAAGGAAAATCGAAACTTAAGATGTAATTCGATTGATGATGAAATCAAGAGAGTGACCATAATGAAACTGAAGGAAGTGAACGTGAAGAAACCGAAGAAAGTGATTCTCCAACAGAAATGCATGAAGAATTTACTGAAGAGCAAAGAGAAGCTTTAGAAGATGCTGAATTTTGTGAGGCTGAGTATGAAAATGAACTGTCTAGTTATGATTTTCATTTTCATTATCATGAAGCCAGCTCCTCATCTCAAGTTCATGAAGCATCTACAAGCAAATCTGCAACTGAATGACGTCAGCGCCAGACAACTGAAATTGAAGAAATATTGGAAAGATTAAAAGAGATCATCGAAGGCCTGATGAAGACTCTACACCAGAAACTTTACAATCGACATGAGTTGATTGGAAAAGCACATTACTCAGGACTGAACAATTACTCCAACATCATCACCTTGCGTAAGTTATTTGAAGAAAGCTTTTGCATATCTTCAAACAAGGGGGAAGATAAAACTGAAGGTGATGAAGTCAAGGTGATGCAAATCTTGAAAAGTCAAGAAATCTATGCCAGACAGTTGGTTGAAGAACAAGACAGACAAGTAGATGCTGATCTACTGACTATTCAACAAAATGAAGGAGAAGTTGATAATCTAATTGAAGAGTTAATTGCAGAAGAGACTTTCAAAGAAACAAGAACTGAGGAAGATGAAGAAGCCTGGGTTAAAGCTGTGTTGAACATCAGGAAGAAGCTTGTAATCTGTGCCAGATTTCTTGAAAATTTTAGGGCAGATGAAAGCAAAGAGACAAAAACTGAGAGGGAAGCTGAAATGAAATCAGAAAGAAAAGCTGAAAAAGAAAAACATAACTTGATTTCAGAAGAAGAAGAAAAGATGATGAATGAGGAGATTAAATTGATCTTGATAAAGCTGAAGAATCAAGAAAACAAAGTGGCTAATCGGTTGATCAATCAATATCTGGAAATCAAGCCCAGAGTTAATGAATCAAGTGAAGAAGGAAAGGCAAGAAGACTTCTAGAAAATAAAAGAAGCATTTTTCTTGGTGAAAAGATGAAATTGTTGGAAAAATGAAAATTGTAATGAATTCAGTTATTCGGTTTGTTTTGTAATGAACTCAGCTGTTCTAGCTTGTTATTTTAATTTGTTATGATTTCTTGCACTACTCTTTTATTATTGCTTTTAGGGAGGGTTATGATACATCATCAAAAAGGGGGAAATTGTTGGAAATAATATCTGTGTTTTGATGATGATTCGTCACGTAATTAGTAAGATCACTTACAACCCATGATGATGAAGTCATAACTAACTGTTATAGTGTAAAATGAAAGAAGAAGCAATAAATGGTCTAGAGAAAATGTATAAGTTCTATCTAGTGTTTGATTTTTGTATAGGTTGTTTCAGACAAGCATTGTAATAGATAGGAACAAGTCAAACAGCTGAGTCACAACAAGCAAACTGAGTATACATATGAAGAACTGAGGGTTCAGACTCAGTTATGAGTAAAATGAAGAAGATAAGTTCGCTGAGGGACACATACTCAGTTGGCTCATCTAGATGACTGAAGAACTGAGAGACACAGACTCAGTTATCGAAGACTGAAGAACTGAGGTGGCAAACACAGTTAGTAGCTGATTTAGTCATGACTATAAGTCAAGTTTCGAGCAAGTCTGGTGACTGGCCCGAACTATATATCATGTAAAGTCAATAATCTTAAGGACAAAGATTATCGATTTACCATGAAAAGAAGAAATCGAATGGTGTACTCTGACTTAGTCAAATAAGGTCGGATGTCAAATATACGAGGTACTCAGTTTTGAAGCAGAGTAGAAAACTGAGTTAAGGCCTTGTTGAATTTGAATTAACAATACGACAAAAGGTCTTATATATGAACGTTGTTCAAACAACAAATGTAACGGCTACAAGTGCTAGTGACCGTTACATCGCCCCTATAAATACACAAGAGAATCACTTGAAGTGAAGAGAGAGAAGGATCTGAAAAGGAGATTTACAAGCATATATCTAAAGATCCAGATCCAGAAAATCAGATTGCATATATAGAAAAGGGGAAGCCAACAGAATAGCCTTGAGGATTATAAAGAAAGATCCAATAACCCATTAAGGGGGAAAGAAGGCATCTTTTAGCTACAAAGCCATATCCAGAAGAAGAAAACAGCTCACTGAATTAATCTCTTGATTAATTCTAAACCTAACCTTTGTGAAAAAGGGTTGCCTGTGCATAGTTTGAGGAGAGCAACTCCACCTTTCCTCATACGGTTGCAACTTGGATGCCACAGCTATTGGTGCAGTCTGCGGACTGTGTTTGTGTTAGTGGTGAGCTGGTGAAGGAGCCATTCAACCTCCGAAAGATCGATTAATGCGAGTGAAGGAGCAATCTTACCTTTCTTCATTATGTGTAGACAGTGAAACTAGGGTGTCGTGAAGGACTGTCATTGTGCTAGGATTTTGTAACAGTTATCTCAAGATTCTAGTGATACCTCCTACACCATAGGAGAATGGGAGACGTACAGGATTACACCACCCGGAACTTCCATAAACAAATCTTGTGTTGATTTACTTTATGCATTTATGTTTGTTTTATTTGTTGCATAATCATCTCATCATTTCACTCAAAGATACACCGCATAATCGAGTCGACCTGAAATCGATACATAGGAGGTTAAGATTCTTATTGACACATCTGTTGCACAAAAGGCTTGTTTTTATCCATTTGCGATTAACTAGACTAAATATAAGTCAGTATTGACTTGTACTCAATTGAATTAGCTGAACTCAGTTCCTGGGGTACTTTCAATTTTGGGAATGTTTTTGGTGACAAGTTTATTCACCCCCCCTCTAAACTTGTGTTAGCCTTTCCAAGGGACCAACACCAGTTGTCTTCTGGTTCTGACTCCTGTGTTAATGTCTCCAATGACTTGGTCTACAGGATGATCTCTTAGCTAGTTGAGATCAGGTTGAAGTTGTTCTTGACTTGGTGCTTCCATAACTTCACCTTATGTATCAGCTTCATGCTCTTATACTGGTACTTCTTCTGTTGTATTGACTGGAGTTTCATCTTGATTTCCAAAATTGTGATTTAGGATAGTAGTTTGTATTGTTGTATTCATATAGACTTGTCTTGGTCCTGCTTCATCATGTTCTTAAAGGTTTTCACCATTTGTGTTTGGCTCATCAAGGACTACATGAATTGATTCTTCAATTACCAAGGTTCTTTTGTTGAGTACTCTGAATGCTTTGCTGGTGTCTGCGTATCCCATAAAAATTGCTTCATCAGCCGTTTCATGAAAAGTATGCTGCTGATTCCTGTTCAAAACAAAACATTTTTATCCAAACATATGCAAATATGAGATATTAGGTTTTATCCCATTCTATATTTCATATGGAGTCTTTCCATGATATTTGTTGATGATCGATCTGGTTTGAGTATAGCATGTCAGATTTGTTGCTTGACCCAAAATCTTTTTGGTAAGCATGCTTCTGCAATCATTGTTCTGACTGTTTCTTTGAGTGTCCTATTTCTTCTTTCCGCTACACCATTCTGTTGTGGAGTCCCTGCTGTTGATAGTTGATGCAGTACTCTAATTTCTTCACAGTAGGTTCTGATAATTTCATTTAGAAACTTTGTTCTTGTGTCTGATCTGATCTTGATGATTTTTAGTTCCTTCTCATTCCGAATTCTTCTTAGCAAATCTGGTAACCTCTTGAGTGTCTCTCTCTTTTTGTTCATGAATATGGTCCAGGTATATTTGGAGAAGTCATCTACCGCTACTAGAGTGTATTTCTTTCCACTTACACTGACTGGTGTGACTAGTCCAAAAAGGTCCATGTGTAACAGATGTAATATTCTTCTTGTTGATTGATAGGGCTTTGACTCTGAATGCTTTGTTGGTGTCTGAGTATCCCATAAAAATTGGTTCATCAGTCGTTTCATCAAAAGTATGCTGCTGATTCCTGTTCAAGACAAAACATTTTGATCCAAACATATGCAAATATGAGATATTAGGTTTTATCCCATTCCATATTTCATATGGAGTCTTTCCATGATATTTGTTGATGATCGATCTGTTTTGAGTATAGCATGCTGTATTTGTTGCTTCAGCCCAAAATCTTTTCGGTAAGCATGCTTCTGCAATCATTGTTCTGACTGTTTCTTTGAGTGTCCTATTTCTTCTTTCTGCTACACCATTCTGTTGTGGAGTCCCTGCTGCTGATAGTTGATGCAGTACTCTATTTTCTTCACAGTAGGTTCTGATAATTTCATTTAGAAACTATGTGCTTGTGTCTGATTTGATCTTGATGATCTTTAGTTCCTTTTCATTCTGAATTCTTCTTAGCAAATCTGGTAACCTCTTGAGTGTCTCTCTCTTTTTGTTCATGAATATGGTCCATGTATATTTGGAGAAGTCATCTACCACTACTAGAGTGTATTTCTTTCCACTTACACTGACTGGTGTGACTGGTCAAAAAATGTCCATGTGTAACAGATGTAATATTCTTGTTGTTGATTGATAGGGCTTTGACTCTGAATGCTTTGCTGGCGTCTGAGTATCCCATAAAAATTGGTTCATCAGCCGTTTCATCAAAAGTAGGCTGCTGATTCCTGTTCAAGACAAAACATTTTGATCCAAACATATGCAAATATGAGATATTAGGTTTTATCCCATTCCATATTTCATATGGAGTCTTTCCATGATATTTGTTGATGATCGATCTGTTTTGAGTATAGCATGTTGTATTTGCTGCTTCAGCCCAAAATCGTTTTGGTAAGCATGTTTCTGCAATCATTGTTCTGACTGTTTCTTTGAGCGTCCTGTTTCTTCTTTCTGCTACACCATTCTGTTGTGGAATCCCTGCTGCTGATAGTTGATGCAGTACTCCATTTTATTCATAGTAGGTTCTGATAATTTCAATTAGAAATTATGTGCCTCTATCTGATCTGATCTTGATGATCTTTAGCATGCTGTATTTACTGCTTCAGCCCAAAATCTTTTTGGTAAGCATGCTTCTGCAATCATTGTTCTGTCTGTTTCTTTGAGTGTCCAGTTTCTTCTTTCTGCTACACCATTCTGTTGTGGAGTCCCTGCTGATAGTTGATGCATTACTCTATTTTCTTCACAGTATGTTCTGATAATTTCATTTAGAAAGTCTGTGCCTGTGTCTGATCTGATCTTGATGATCTTTAGTTCCTTCTCATTCTGAATTCTTCTTAGCAAATCTGGTAACCTCTTGAGTGTCTCTCTCTTTTTGTTCATGAATATGGTCCAGGTATATTTGGACAAGTCATCTACCACTACTAGAGTGTATTTCTTTCCACTTACACTGAATGGTGTGACTGGTCCAAACAGGTCCATGTGTAACATATGTAATATTCTTGTTGTTGATTGATAGGGCTTTGACTTGAAGGAGCTTTTGATTTGTTTCCCTATTTGACATGCATCACAGAGACTTTCCTTCTTGAATGTGATCTCTGGTAATCCTTCAACTAAATTTTTCTTTGACAAAGTGTTGATAGTTTTGAAGTTGAGGTTGTTTAGTCTTCTATGCCAAATTCAGCTGGTTGATTGTTTATTTTTGACAAGCAGACATATTTATGCTTTGGATGTCTTCCAATCTACCGCATACATGTTGTCCTCTCTTGTTCCTGCAAGTAAAACTGTGTTGGTTTGGCTGTGAATTACCTTGCATCCTTCCTTGTTGAAGTGCACATTGTAGCCTTTATCACAAAATTGACTGATGCTTAGTATGTTGAAGTTCAGTCCTTTAACATAGGCCACATTTTGAATCTTCAAGTTGTTCTTGTGCATTATGCCTTCCCCATAATTTTACCAGGGTTTTCTTTGCCTCCAAAGGTGACTTTGGGTCCTTCAAAAGCTTTAAAGTCAGTGAGCCAATCCTTGTTTCCTGTCATGTGTCTGGAACATCTACTGTCTATGTACCAGACATCCTACAAAACAAATTAATTATGTTTAGGTACCCAACACTGTTTGGGTCCATACCTGTTAGCAGTCATGCCTCATACTCCTAATGTGTATCCAAAGGATCTTCTTTTTGGATATTTGAAGTCATCAACTTCATATGTATAAGGCATGGTAGAATAACTTCTAATGTTTCTACTAGAGGTATTATGATACTTTTCTCTACTTTTTGGTGCATTTGCATCCTTTTTCACTTTCCAATATGCAGTGGGAAATCTGTGTTCATGTTGCTTCATATGCCTAGGTTGGCTTTTCTTAAAAACATGTTGCATATTATGAAATGGTTTCTTCCTGTATTTTGGAGGTGCAACATTCCAATCATCTTCTGAAGGATAAAGTCTTCCTTTACCTTTCAGAAAGCTTTTGCTTTTAGTTGACTGGATTGATGGTTTGGTCTGCTGTTTCACTGCACTGGGTTTTGACTTCACCGGTGCAGGATGAGTGGTTGAAACTATGGTCTGTCCTTTTCTGAACTTTGGTCCATTGTTGGTCCTAGATTGAATTGTATTGTCCATTGTTTCTATTATCATCCTGAATGTTTTAGCCAAGACCGGATTTGGATCTAAACCTTTTTGAGGGTTTGTAAGCTGGTGCATTTAGTGGTGTAGTGGTTGTCTTAACTGGTAAGGAGATTTTCTCAGCTGGTCTGTCAACAGCAAATGTATGGTTATATGCTGTTTGTTGATCATTTGAGTAAGTCTCCTTACTACTTAGTTCAGCTTTTACTTTATCCAGCTCTTTCTTTAATCTTTTATTTTCCTTTCTTAGATTCTCACATTCTTGTTCCAGAATTTAATGATTCAACTCAATTTCATCAAATATACTCATGAGATTTTGGATTATGTTTGCAGAATCTAGTGGGAGAGTAGAAGATTGTAAAGTGTTAGAAGTGGATGTATTAGATGATGAGCATGAGCTAGATGTTACCTCAGTTTCATTAGATTTTTTAGCCATAAGGCATAGGTAACCTTTTTCATTTTCTGAGCTGTCAGCTTCATCATCATCTGAATCATTTTCGGATGATTCTTCATTCTTTTCGCTGCTGGTTTCAGTTTTGAGTGCCTTCTTGCTTTTCTTCTTTTAAGCTATTTTGTACTTCTTCTTCTCCTCGTCTTTGTCATTTTCTTCAGGGAAATCTGCCTTGAATTGACCTTTCTTTTTGCAGTTGAAGCATCTGTATTCATCATTCTTCTTATTTATGTCTTTGTTTGAGCGTGACTTTTTGTATGCTGATGAACCTCCATTAAATTGATTCTTCTTGGTAAACCTGTCAAAACTTTTAACCAGTAAAGCTACCTGTTCCTTCAGCTCCTGTGTCTCTTTGCTGTTTGCATAAGCTGTTTGACTTGTTGGGGTGCAACCAGTGCACTGGCCTTATGTGCCTCTGCTGGTGCACTGTCTTCGCCGTTCAACTCAAATTCGTGAGCCTTTAATTGACACATCAGAGTTAAGGTGTCAGTATTTGCAAGATTTGTTGTCCCTCTGATTACTGATGTAATGATCTTCCATCTTTCAGGTAAGCCCCTCAAGATCTTCAGGCACACTTATTTCTATGGATATGTGTGTCCAAGTTGTTGTAGTTCACTGATGATGCTTGGGAATCTGTTGTCCATTTGATCAATGGATTCACCAGCCTTCATTTTGAAGTTTTCAAATTTCTGTTTTGCAACAGACAGTTTGTTTTCTTTGACTGCTTCTGATCCTTCATTGATCAGTGCCAATTTGTCCCACATCTCCTTTGCTATTTTACAATCTTTGATTCTTATGAACATGTTACATTCCAGAGTTTTCAAAATCATGTCTTTTGCAACAAAGTCGAGATTTGCTCTTTCCTGTCATCCTTGGTCCAATATTTCTTGAGTTTGTCTATTACTTTTCCTTGATCTGCACCTGTGGCTACCACAGTTGTAATCTCGATTGGGCTATCATTGATTACATCCAGCATCTCTTCATGAGTTGCTGCAAGATGAGACAACATTCTTATTTTATATTCATCAAAGTTATTAACATTGAAAACATGTACCTTTGACATAAAGTTTGAGGGATCCATAAGTACAGTTGATATATATATATATATATATATATATCTGTGTGTGTGTGTGTGTATAGAAATCACAATTTGAAAACTACTTTGAAAATATGTGATCTCCTTGTTACCAGAAATTAGATCTGAACAGGTTCTGATACTAGGAACACTGCTCTGCTACCAATTGTTGGTCCCTGAGAAGGGTAAAACTATAGTAAGAGGGGGAGGGGGGGTGAATGACTATAGTGGAGTTTCAAAAACCTTTCTTATATTTAAAAGCTTTTGGGCAGCGGATAAGTCCCTTCTTAATATGTTGTTTCAAAGTAGTTTATGCAATCACAGATATATGATATAATTTAAGAAATTAAATAAATGCAGAAAAGTAAATTGCTAAAAGTAAATTGACACAAGGCATATAGTGGTTCAGGGTGGTGTAATCCCTTAATCCACTCTTCTCCTGTGATGATTGGAGGAATTTCACTATTGTTTTCACAGATACAATAGCCTGATTGTCCTTGACTACACAAGTTTCACAATCTTCAACACTATCACTCCCTAACTTCAAAAGCTTCAGTGACTCAGTCTCTTTCACTGCTCCTTGGGAACAAATCCTTCAGCAGCTTCTCACAAACACAACTCCTTCTCAGATGGCTCTGATTCAGTTGCTTGATTGATGTGAATTGTATTCATAGAACTTGTTGATCAGACTCAATGCTTGATGTTGGAATTGTAGTTCTGAGTTGATCACTAGATGTTTCTTTTTAAGGACAGATGGATCTTTTTGATTTGACAGAGTTTCTGCTTGTAAATTCTCAGACTTAATCGTTCTCTACTGTTTCACTTTTTCTTGTCTGTCAATGCCTCCTATTTATAGCCTTGATAATCCTTGATTTGAATTTCTGTCCGTTGTCTATATTAAAGAGGGGAATAATCCTTGATTTTATTCTTGATTCCCCCTTAATTAAATCCTCATTGATTTCAGTGATCGGATTTTTCTTCAAACGTTTATCAGAAAATCCGTCCTTGATTGATCCTCAATTGATTGTGCATTTAATGCTTGATCATCTGAATCTTCTTCATTTCAAAATATGTTCAAGTAAAGTTTACTTGGCCGTTCCCTGAACGGTTAAGTTTCAAATCTGACTTTGCCGCTTAGATCTTCCTTTACTGCTTTACTCAGCCTAAAGTCAGTTCACTTTGCCGATTCACTGTTTCCTTCATTCTTTTCAGTTTACCAGAATCTTTGTACTTTACTGATCCTTGATTTGCGTGACATCAGTGTACACCATATTTAAACTTTAAGTTTCATCACTTGGAATGTAAGTTAGACTTATCCCAGGTCATCACAGACTTCCTTGGTTATCAGTCAGACCATAGGTCTTCATGCTTCTCTGCTGGTACTTGGCTAGCATCAATCTGCCGGATTTCTGTTTTACTTTGTCATTCTACCAACTAGTACAATACTTGTCTGACTCAACTTATACAACATGTCAGACTCTAAGTAAAGACTTATATAGAGAATTCTCACTTATTTTCAGGCTTGCTATAATAGTTAGTATGGCCATCATCAAAACATAATAAAATGTTCCTAACTAAAAGAATTTTTAATCGTGCGGCTAATCCGTTAGGATTTTGGGCAGAGCTGAAAAGATGGAAGTCATCATCTCATCACGGAGAACGTTTGAACACCAACTATTCTTAATTTTGTAAGATTCAGTTCAGCCTAAATTTTGGAGTCTTGAATGTTTTTGAGAAAAAACTGAGCTATAGTTGTATAGAGGGTTGTATTAACTGTAGAATACCGTTTACGGATCGTAGGTTGTTCGTAGATGTCGTGATTCACGTGGATTTATTTCAATTTTGTTTTGGATTTGGCTTTTAAATTGCTAAAAGGAAAGTGGTGTTCTTAAATAGAATTTGGGTGTTTTTGGCGCCAATGATGCTCAGTAGGTTAACATGATGTACATGTAAGGTTGGGCGGGTGCCAATTGGAAGCAGAGTGCATTGTTCACTCTTGGTGGGCACCAAAGAGGTTTTTGCGGGTGCCAAGTTGAAGCCGAAAGTTGTTTGAATTTCATAACAGGGTTGGAAGGCGCCAAGGGTGCTTGGCGAGCGCCAAACAACCTGTTTAGCCTATTTTGATATTTTTTTTGTGCAATACTTGGTATTATTTGGTATTTTTGCTCTTGAAGGCATTATATGTTAATTGGAAATGTCTAAATTTGACTTCTTGTAGCCTCGTCTCATCACCACATTTGAGACCCTATGCGGGGAGAAAGTGGGAGAGCACCGGAAGGCAATTGTTTTGGCCTCGTGGGAAATGGACTTAGTAATCAATGATCCCTTTACAATGTGATCGGTAGTGTAACTAAAATGCCTTGGACTAGAAGTCCATAAGAAGCTTTTTATGTAAATGAATCAAGAAGTAAGACTTAAATCAGTAAATTGCATATGTGATGTTTCTAAAAGCTAAAACATCTTTATCATTGGTGAGGCACGTTTACATTTCTTAGCATGGCACTAATGAACTTCCATTTGGCTTGGTGTCAAGGGACTCGTGTAACTCCCACACGGTACTGTGTCCGTGCCCTCGAGGTGCTCCATGTGTCGTGGTGCAGTCTTCACCATGCGCATTGTCATTTGATCTTGGTGTAATAAACTTACTTGTGCAAGGTTATAGTAGAGGGTGAGTGAGGTATACTGTTACAAAATATGTAGTAGTGATTGTAGAAAGTGTTCTTGAAATATGTTGGACTTATTTTTAAGTTTTAGTGATGAGTGCCAGACTAGATGTTATAGAGCAAAGGCAAAAAGATGTCTAGATCAAATGTATAAGTTTATTAGAGTTTGATCTTGTATAGGTTTGATCAAACAAGCATCAGTAAAAGGTCACCGACTTACATCGCCAGAGACTAGTCTAGATCAAGAGGGTAGCCGAGTCATGAGACTAATCGGGGAACCTCATTTGAAGACCCGAAAATTTGAGGGTCAAACTCAGTTATTGAAGGCTAAGGGATCAAACTTAGTAATTTAAGTCAAGGATATAGAATCAGAATTTAGGGAAGTCTGTGATGACCTAAACTGATTACATATACCTTGTGTACAAGGTCTAAGTTCCACAAGATAAGTGGTGATTGGAACTTAGTTATATGCAAAAAGGTGTAATCTAACTTCATAAATAAAAGTTAGATAAAAGATAGTAAGCTGAAGTGTTTTTAAACACAGCATAATAAGGATATGCTTACTGATGTGTATATCAGCAGACTTATGTTCTCAGGAACCTGCTGGACACATATTTCGATTATTCAAAGGCTACATTGGAAGATTACATAGAAAGGGACCGCTAACAACCTCTGATTTTATCAAACAAATCAATGGTTAAGATTAAAAGGGCGTTGGAAAGATTTAGACCTTTATCCAATTGACACAAGTCAAAGGGTGGATGATCAGAAAGCTGTCAAAAAGGATTACGATGAAGTCGACCCTAGAAACGATCGAAAAAAAAGCAAGTCAAGATGGAGACAAATCTAAAACGGCTATGTTTGAATTTCAAACATAAGTCACAAGGATTCCTACCTATAAATAGAGGACTCCTAATTCAGATACAAGTGATGAACATTAATGAAAAATACGAGATAATCTTGAGCAATCAAAATCATATCAAGAAGAACACCTGCTTGACCTACTTGAGCTTTAATCTCATGATCCGAAAAATTCTTCAAGTGTAATCAGCATTCAAGCCGCATCAAGTTTACATACTTGAAGACATCAAGTCGATCATATCATCCTGATCAAGCTGTTGAAAGCTGAATCACTTACTTGATTCAATCTTTCTTTTACAAGGAATCTACAGAGGACAGTGAAGCACATTTGTGTCAAGGACTGTTGTTTGTGGTGGAGCTGGTGAAGAGGCAATCCTACCTTTCAAGGACCAGTGGAAGACATTGGAGCAGCAATCCTACCTGGTCCAAGTGTTCAATAGTTATTGGTGAAGGACAAGCAACATAGGGATTTTTGTAACAGCTACATCAAAGATCTCTAGTGAATTACCTCCAACATCACAAAGAAGAAGAGTGGTGACGAGATTACACCACCTGGAACAACTATAAAATCTGCCTACTTACTTTCTTTATTTATATTCGCATTTAGTTTGTCTAGCACATCAATCAACCGAATCTAGCAAATCGAATCACACACATACACTCTGAGTATCTAATACTTGGTATCATATTTAACAACAAGTAACAAGGCTTAATTTTTATATATTCCATTGCACAAATTCAAGAAACTCTACAAATCGTGAGACTACTGAGTATCATCAGACTACTAAAGTATCAGCAGGCTGGTGAAGTTGCAGAGTTTGTTAACTCCAAAAGTTTTAAGTGTTAAGTTTATTCACCCCCCTATAAACTTAACCAAAGCCTTTTCAAGGGACCAACAATTGGTATCGGAGCAGTGCTTCTGTTCTGAAGTAATCCTACTTGTTGTGCTTGTGAAAACACTTTGAAAACTATTTCAAGTTTCTGATTTTTAAAGCTTTGCATCATGGATAACAACCAGTAGGCTAGAACAATGTTGATGTGTTCTTTAGATCTTTTTGATGAGTATAAACGTCGTATGCATGCTTATCTAGCTGTAACACATGATGAAATGATGGATGTACTGACAGATGGACCACTGGAGATTACCAAGTCAGTAACAATGGGAGATGAGACATAGTACATTCCAAAACAAAAAAGGGAATGGACTGCTGAAGATAGAAAAAGAGCAAATCTCAACAAAGGAACTTTGGGAAAAAGAGCAAATCTCAACAAAGGAACTTTGGATAGCAATATGTATATGAAGGTGAAAGATTGCAAGACTGCAAAAGAACTTTGGCATAAGTTGCAATTAATCTGTGAAGGCACTGATGCAATCAAAAAGAACAAGTTTAGTGTGGTAAAGAAGAAGTTCCAGGAGTTCAAAATGAAACCAAATGAGACCATTGAACAAATGGAATCAAGATTCAATGCAATCATGGATGAACTCACCCTACTGAGTGTGAAGTATTCATAGGAAGAAATCAACTCAAAAATCTTGGAAGCATTACCCTGCAAAAGAAGTTTGGGGGATGAAGGTGTCTGCCATAGATGAAATGAGGAGTTTGCATGAAGAAGACACCTTCAAAATGTTTTCAGATCTTAAGGCCTATGAATTTAGCAAAAATCTTGTGCCTGAGACTGAAAAAGAAGTGCCAAAGACCACTGCATTGGCTGCTTCACATCAAGAAGAAACATCAGGAGCTCAAGATGATCTACTGGATGAGATGCAAGATTAGATTGCCCTACTGAGCAAGAAAATCAGAATGATGAAAACTGGAAAGGGTTCTCTAAGGAATTTCACAAAGAAATTCAGTGAAAAGAAGAATGATGAATCAAAGAAAGATAATGATTACTTGTGCTATCATTGCAAGAAACCAGGACACTTGAAACCTGATTGTCCTGAATTAAAACAGAAAAAGGAACCTGATTATCTTTCCTTTAATTGCAAGAAGCCTGGACATTTCGGACACTGACCGTCGGACCTCTCATCAAGACCAAAAGTCAACAAAGAAGACATGGCAAGAAAGCTATGGTTGCTGAAGATGAATCAGGATATGAAGTAGAATCAGAAAAGGGAAATGATTATGATGATACTGCACTTGTTGCTGAGATGGAAGATTATGCTTTAATGGCTAATATGGATGAGACATAGGAGGTATACAATTCTGTATCTATAAACAATCTTGCTGGAAGTGATTGTGAATCAACTTGTGGTTCAAATCCTAAATATTCTGACAATGAAGAAACTTTGGATGCCATCCTTAATCAACTGAGGATAATACAATCTGGTTATGAGATTGTGAAGGCTGAAAAAGAAACTCTTCAATCACAAGTTGAAAGATTAAATGCTGAATTAAGAATTCTCAAAGGAAAGGAAAAAGAAGTTAGGCATAATCAGCATAAACTGCTCTGTACATTCGATGAGCTCTTTGAGTCTGTTTGAACCATCTTATTCCTCCACTGCATTCAAATCGCAAAGCCTTATGGTGATAGAATAGGGCTTGTATTTGGAACTCAACAATCCAATAAAAGTGGATCCAGTAAGGTCACTGAACCTGGTACGCAGGTGGTCCCAATTTTTGCTGTATAAGATCCAACTCCCAAAAGGGTTCTTTGAGGCGAAGAAAGCCTCTTGAGAAAGATTCAAGGAAGCAAAATCAAAAGTCAAGGAAGTCAACGACTCTAATAAAAAGAATAAATCTAAAAGTAGGACTGCTGTGCCTTCTAGACCTGCTAATAGCAGACCTGCTGATACCAGACCTGCTACCAAGTCTGCTGGACCACAAAAAGGGAACAACCAGAAATATTCCAAGGATAAGAATCCTAAACCCAAAAAAGCTAATCATTCAAGGGATACTTATCTCAGGGTGACGGGTAGATTGTTCCGTACTGATGATAATTGGAATATTCCTGCACCTACTGCTAGAAATAACAGAGATAACCATCCTGCTAAGGTAAAACCTAAGCAATGGAATCAGCAGAGGGCTCAGCAGAGGACTTATATAAGACCTCAGCAGGGACCTTAGCAGACTCCATATTACAGTAATGCTTCTGCAGACAATGAGACTATGGTTATCTTAGTGCTTCTAACAAAAGAAATCACTTTAAACAACATTATGTTCCAAAAGGCTAGAAAACATATGTGAATCCTTCACAACCAATTGTTAGACCTTATGGATGTGTAGAGTACATGTATGAACCAAAGTATGATACCTTTCAGAGAAGACCTTATGGAAACTTACCAAAGGTCATTCTTACCACTGACCATTATGGACCCAAACAGGTTTGGGTACCTAACATGCACTAACTTTGTTTTGTAGGGTGTCTGGTACTTTGACAGTGGATGTTCCAGACATATGACAAAGAATAAGCACTGTTTGTCAAGTTTAGTGGCAAAGGTGGTCCAAGAGTGAACTTTGGCAACAAGAATACACCTAGTTACACAAGAGGATATGGCACACTTATGAGAAATGGATTAACAATCAGGAATGTTGCATATGTGGAAGGACTGGACTACAACCTACTGAGCACTGGACAATTCTGTGACATGGGATACAAGGTCACTTTTGACAAAAACACATGTACTGTCATTAGTGAAGGAGGTGATCAAGTTTTGTTAGCTAGAATAAGACTACAAAACATGTATGTTGTGGATTGGTCTACTGCTATTCCATAAACATGCCTGATTGTGCATACCAAGTCAGAACTTAATTGGTTATGGCATAATAAGTTGAATCATCTAAACTTTGATGATATCAATCAGTTGGTGAAGAAGAAACTGGTGATTGGTTTACCTGAGATCACATTCAAGAAGGATGCTATATGTGATGCATGTCATCAAGGTAAACAGACAAAGTCAAGCTTCAAGTCAAAAACTAAACAATCAACAAAAATAGTTTTAGAGCTGATGCACATGGATCTTTTTGGACCAGTAACACCAACAAGTGTAATAGGAAAGAAATACACCTTAGTGGTTGTGGATGATTATTGAAGATGCACATGGGTGATATTCATGAACAAGAAAAGTGAAAAACTTCAAAAGATGCCTGAACTTTTGAAGAGATTACAGAATGAGAAAAGTTTGACAGTAGTAAAAATAAGATCAGACATGGGTACAGAATTTCTCAATAAAGTTATAAGAGAATATTGTGAACAAAATGGTGTACTACATCAACTTGTCTTTGCTTGGTACACCTCACCACCAAATGGGTTTCTTTGAAAGAAGAAATAGAACTCTAAAGGAAGCAGGAAGAACTATGATTTGTGAAGCATTGCTACTGAAGATATTGATATTGGGTGAAGCAAGATTAATACAACATGCTATACACAAAAAAGCAACATCAGTGAACAAGAAGTCGCCGAAGACACCTTATGAGATTTGGAATGGAAGAAAACCTAATATATCCTATTTCCATCCATTTGGAAGCAAGTGTTTTATCTTGAATCATAAGGAGCAATTGAAGACATTCCAACCAAAATCAGATGAAAGAATTTTCTTGGGATATTCTTCACATCGACAAGGCATTCAGGGTACTGAACAAAAGGACACTGAAACATGAAGAAACAATACATGTTGTATTTGATGAACCTAAGTTCACTGGATGGAAGATGAAGCTTCAGAACCTACTGAGAATCAACAAGTCACTGATCCAGAATGTGTTGAAGTTTTGGAAAGATTCAATGACTTAAAAGTTTCTGATTCTACCCCTGCTTTGACACCTTGCCGGGTAATACTACTGATGCAACAACTGAGGTAGTTCAAGGATCTGTTGAACCCCCTATTCAAGAAATAACAGACCTTATTGAAGATGATGTTCCAGAGAATCAATCTAACCAGAATCCACAATGGTTAAGGGATCACCCTGCTGAACAAGTTATTGGCAACATACAGCAAGGTGTGAGGACTAGAAGACAATTAGAAGCAATGTTTACTTGCTTCCTAGCTCAAATAGAACCTAAAGTTGTTGAAGAAGCAATTTCAGATCCAGATTGGATAATTGCTATGCAAGAAGAATTGAATGAATTTGAAAGAAATCAAGTTTGGACACTAGTGGAAAGGCCTAATCATGCAAATATAATTGGTACAAAATGGGTATACAGAAACAAATTGGATGAATCTGGTACCACTGTGAGGAATAAGGCCAGACTAGTAGCAAAAGGCTATTCTCAAGCAGAAGGAATAGATTTTGATGATACATATGCCCCTGTTGCAAGATTGGAAGCTATCAGATTATTATTAGCACATGCTGCTCATAAAAACTTCAAAGCATATCAGATTGATGTCAAAAGTGCATTTTTGAATGGCATTCTGGAAGAGGAGGTGTATGTTCAGCAACCTCCTGGTTTTGAAGTTAAAGATCAAGAAGATAAAGTGTACAGACTCAACAAAGCACTTTATGGTTTGAAACTAGCACCAAGAGCATGGTATGAGACTCTATCTCATACCTTGGTGGACAATGGTTTTACAAAAGGCTCTATTGATAAGACTCTTTTCAGAATCAATGAAGGGGACAGCACCCTGCGGGTACAGATTTATGTTGATGACATAATCTTTGGTTCTGAAAATGAATTGCTATGTAAAAGTTTGCAAATCTAATGAAAAGTAAATTCCAAATGAGTATGATGGGAGAAATGAACTACTTTTTGGGATTACAAGTCAAACAGATGAAAGATGGAATCTTCATTCATCAAACCAGGTATACCATGGAGTTACTGAAGAAATTTGGTATGGAAAACAACACCAAGGTATCAACTCCTATTAGTACAAATATCAGACTGGATGAAGACAAAGAAGGCAAAGATGTTGATCAGAATTTATACAAAAGGATGATAGGCGCTTCTTTGTACCTCAACGCCAATGAACTGATATATCCTTTCTTTGTAGGTGTTTGTGCAAGATTTCAATCAAAACCTAAAGAAAGTCATTTAGGTGCAGCCAAAAGGTTCTCAAGTACCTAAAAGAGACTTTGGGAGTAGGGATATGGTATTCAAAAGATTGAAGCTTCAAATTTATATCCTACTCAGATTCTGATTATGCTGGATGCAAGATTGATAGAAAAAGCACCACAGAACACAATCGCTTAATGGGAAATAGACTGTTTTCTGGTTCAAAGAAGAAATGTCTTCTATATCAACTTCCACTTGAAAATGAATACATTGTTCTTTGGAAGTTCTTTGTGCAAAAATACCATGGTTAAGACAACAATTAAGGAATAATGGAATTGAAGAAAGAGAAATTCCAATTATGCGTGACAACACAAGTGCAATTGCAATCACAGAAAATCCTGTTTTGCACTCAAGAACCAAGCATATTGATGTCAGACATCATTTTATAAGAGATCATGTTTAAAAGAAAGATGTGGTGGTTCTTTATATCCCTACTGAAGATCAACTTGCTGATATCTTCACTAAACCATTGGATAGTGAAAGATTTGCTAAACTAAGGACTGAACTTGGAATTATAAAAGTTGACTAATACATCTTTGATCAGCAGTGTACTGGAATTAACCAAGAGGATTAGTCTTTGCTATGTTGGGTGAGCTCACTTAGCAGATTAGTCATTGGTATCAACAATTCCATGTACTTATTGTTGGACAATTGAGCAAATGAAGTTGTCAAGGGGATTCGTCTTTGTCATGTTGGGTGAGCTCACTTGACAGATCAGTCATTGGTATTAAACATCATCTTATATTATCAGTTGGACAATACAAAAGGAATTATGTATCAACAGAGTAACTTTATCAAAGGTCTTTGAGACATTTTGTGAGCGGTCAGCCGCAAAGTCTATCATGACAAGGTCACTTTGAAGAAACGTTACACAGTCAAACTCACAAAAGTCAAAAAGCAAATGGCGGGATATTTATTCTATCCTTATAACCATAGTTACAAGATCTGACGGTTACAAAACGTTATGAAAAAGTAATGGGCCACGTGTCAAGACAACATTCACTCAGATTTAATCGTGGTTAATGCCACTGTACATGCTCTGACAGTTACAACTGCATCTGTCTATATATACAGACCCTTACACAGAAGTTACTTTCAAAAACCTCAGATTGATTTTCTCTGCATTTAGACTGTGTGAACATAGATTTGAGAGCTATCTTCTTCATCTTTTTCTTAAAGCAATGGCATAAAAGGATGATGTTCAAATCGGAACAAGTGAAAGTATAAGAGGCTTTGTTGTTGATGCTAACCAAACAGAATTAGCTATCAATATTGGTCGAAGGATAAGAAGATATGCAGGTTTGGAAAATGAGCTCAATATAAGATTGGAAACAATATCATATACAAATATTGTTAGCTTCTGGAGAAATATTGTTATAAGAGAAGGTAGAGAGGCATTCACCACAACAGTAAATGCCCAAGAGATTGAAGTTTCCTCAAACCTGCTGAGGGAAGCTTTTTCCCAAGAGCAGTCTACTGATGCTGAACACTCTGCTAAAAGACAAGGAAATCAATAGATGGATAAGGATCTGGAGGATCTCACCATGGATGATCTAGAGGCACAAATCAATGAGGGAATATCTATTGGTGCAAACATGATGGTTGGTGAGATATACACTTTGTTTGTTGAAGAACCTGCTGAGCATGCTGATGATTAGCAGACTGTGGATTCAGATGAAGAAAGGGTTACTAATCTTAGTGAGCCTGATGTCAGTTCTGAGGATTCAATTCAATATGAAGACTGGATTGACACTGAGGACACTCTAACCAAGACTGCAAATTTTCTAAGAAGGATTTCTGATATTAGGGAATTTCAAAAAGAGAATATGGATGTATTCCATGTACAGGTTGTTGTGGCACAAACAACACCTGAACAAAGGCTGGAACAGGTGGTACAGGTTACTGAGGTACAAACAGCACCTGGACAAAGGTTGGAACAGGAGGTACAGGTTGCTGAGTCTCAAACAGCACCTGGACAAAGGTTGGAACCATCTTTGGGTTTGGAGGAAACCCCTACTGTTGTTGAAGAACAGGCTGCTGTAGTGGAGCCTACTGGAGACAAGATCACTATAGGGAAAGATTGTCAGCAGACTGCTGTTATTGATGAGGATGAGCAGCTGGTGGACTATGACTACAGTGATGAGGAGTTTCAAGTGCCTGAGGAAGAACCTATTAATGATGAACTTCAACAGGCATTTGTACCAATTTTTTAAGAGCCTGCTCTAGATCCTATTCTGGAGGAATTCCAAGGACCTAATCCTGCTGGAAGGGATATGAGCTTTGCCATGGTTATCAGCAGACAGAGGCAACAATACAATGTAGAAGAGCCTCACCGATGGAATCGATGGAGGAATGGTGGTGGGTACCACCGGACATGTTTTGGATGAGTTGAGGATCACAAAAATGACATTGCAAATTTAAGAACTCAACTTGACAGGCAAGAGCAGAGATTTGAAGATTTAATGAACCTAGTGGAGAATAGAGGAAGAACCACTGAAACTGTTGCTTCTAATCTAACCTCCGCTCAGTATGCTCTTGCTGACCTTGCTTTGGATGTAAAGGGGATCAAGCAAGGAAATACACTGAAGGACAAGTTTCTGAAAGAACAATTTGCATCCATTCATCAGAAACTTAACAAGCTTGCTGAGACACCTAAGCCTGTTGTGGCTGAATCTGCTGGAACACTTTGCAACTCTCTTCATCTTTGGATCCTAAAATTACTGAGAGGATAACTCTACTGGAGCAAACATTGCAAGGAAGGATCACAGCTGTTGACACTAGGACTGAAATTATGGAGGGTCAACTGAACAACCTAGTGCTCACAGAAGAAAGTGTACATGGCCTGCTGTCCTATTTTGTTGATGATGTGAATAAGGGGGAAGAGAGCCAAACAGCAGTAGCAAAAGAGGCTGCCAGAATCATTGCTAAGAAAAGATGGGAAGATGACACTAATGCTTTTAGGGAGCCTGCACCTGGCAGACTTGCACTTACTGATGATCTTCTCAGAGAATACAAGAGGGTCTACCACAGCAAAAGAAGACCTTATCATGATAAAGGTTTTCATGAGGGACTCAAATCTTTTCTTGGACTCAAGTTTTTGGAAGCATGGGTTAAAGCCTTGAGGGCTGCACACAGATGTGGTAGAGGTGGAAGGAGTTTACCTACCACTAATGCAAAGGAGTCACTTAATGAATTCAAGGAAGTTTACATACGTTTAGGCTTCAGAGTACATCAGATCAATCTTACTCTACCTGAAGCATGGAATTGGTGGAAACAAGTGAATCCTCATGTTGATTTCTCTCTGATTGAAAATGAATGGAAGAGAGAAATGATCAAAGAGATAAGAGCCTACCAAGAACAAGTGGAGAAAGCAAGAGAAGAAAGAGAAAGAAGATAGTAGATCAGCACACTTTATATGTTTTATCACTTGCTGTATCTAGACTGTAGTACTCTTGAAAAACTGATTATAATGAGATATGACTACATTTGTTCAATTTTTGTTTTTAATCTTTTTGCTTTGCTATTAGGAGGGTATTAGCATCATAACCAAAAAGGGGGAAACGGTTGGACTTATTTTTATGTTTTAGTGATGAGTGCCAGACTAGCTGTTATAGAGCAAAGGCAAAAAGATGTCTAGATCAAATGTATAAGTTTATTAGAGTTTGATCTTGTATAGGTTTGATCAAAGAAGAATCAGAAAAGGTCACCGACTTACATCAATGAGACTAGTCTAGATCATGAGGTAGGTAGAGTGAGTAGACTAATCAGAACTCTTGCCAAGACCAAGGTGAGGGGTCAAACTCAGTTATTGAAGGCTAAGGAATCAAACTTAGTAACTAAAGTCAAGGATATGGAATTAGAATTTAGGGAAGTCTATGATGACCTAAACTGATTACATATACCTTTTGTACAAGGTCTAAGTTCCACAAGATAAATGGTGATTGGAACTTAGTTATATGCAAAAGGGTGTAATCTAACTTCATAAATAAAAGTTAGATAAAAGATCATAAGTCAAGTGTTTTTAAACACAAAGATAATAAGGATAAGCTTATCGATGTGTATATCAAAGAGAGTTTATGTTCTCGTGAACCTCTTTGGACACATATTTTGATTATTCAAAGGCTACATTGGAAGATTACAAAGAAAGGGACAGCTAACAACCTCTGATTTTATCAAACAAATCAATGTTTAAGATTAAAAGGACGTTGGAAAGATTCAGACCTTTATCCAATGGACACAAGTCAAAGGGTGGACAAACTGTAAACTGTCAAAAAGGATTTTGACAGTGTCAGTCCTAGGAACAGTCAGAAAAAGCAAGTCAAGATGGAGACAAATATGAAACGGCTATGTTTGAATTTCAAACATAAGTCACAAGGATTCCTACCTATAAATAGAGGACTCCTAATTCAGATACAAGTGATGAACATTAAGAGAAAAATACAGATAATCTTGAGCAATCAAAATCATATCAAGAAGAACACCCTGCTGACCCTACTGAGCTTTAATCTACTGATCCAGAAAATTCTTCAAGTGTAATCTGCATTCAAGCTGCATCAAGTTTACATACTTGAAGACATCAAGTTGCTGATCATATCATCCTGATCAAGCTGTTGAAAGCTGAATCACTTACTTGATTCAATCTTTCTTTTACACGGGATCTACTGAGGACAATGAAGCACGTTTGTGTCAAGGACTGTTGCATGTGGTGGAGCTGGTGAAGAAGCAATCCTACCCTTCAAGGACTAGTGGAAGACTTTGGAGCAGCAACCCTACCTGTTCCAAGTGTTCAGTTTGTGAAGCCATAGTTATTGGTGAAGGACAAGCAACATAGGGATTTTTGTAACAAAGAACATCAAAGATCTCTAGTGAATTACCTCCAACATCACAGGAAAGTGGATCGGCGAGATTACACCACCTGGAACCACTATAAAATCTGCCTACTTACTTTCTGCATTTATATTCTGCATTTAGTTTATCTAGCACATCAATCAACTGAATCTAGCAACTAAATCACACACATACTACTGAGTATCTAATACTTGGTATCATATTTAACAACAAGTAACAAGGCTTAATTTTTGATATATTCCATTGCACAAATTCAAGAAACTCAACGAATGCCAGACTCATCGAGTATCGCAGACTACTAAAGTATCAAGAAAGCTAATGAAGTTCTTGAGTTTGTTAACACTAAAGTTTTAAGTGTTAAGTTTATTCACCCCTCTAAACTTAACTAAAGCCTTTTCAAGGGACCAACAAAATATATATATATATATATATATATATATATATATATATATATATATATATATATATATATATATATATATATATATATCTAATATTTTTTGGTCCCTTAGAAAGGCTTACACAAGTTTAGAGGCGGGGTGGGGGGGCCCAAAACCTATCTCAAAACTTAATCTTGTACAGATTTAGTTTAACCTTAAACTTGTGTGGAGTTCCGCTAACTTAGTTGAATATAAGTCAGTGCTGACTTATACTGAACTTAGTTAAGCGGCATCGGATTATGTTAAGCCTATATATAAAACTTGAGTTTATCAGTTTGTCTAAATATAATGCAATGTGGTGTTGACTCAGTTTCTTGTGTTTGCTGAATGTGATTGGATGTAATCTAAACTTAGATGCAGTAAATAAACGCATAAAGTAAATAAATAATTAAGACAAGAATTTTAGAGGTTCCAGGTGGTGTAATCCGGTCAGTCCCCTCTTCCTCTGTGATGTATGAGGCCAAATCCACTATGTTCTTGAGGTTTACAGTTACAAGACACAAAGTAAATTCTAAACACTTGATTGTCCTTCACTAATCCTTAGCTTCACAATCTTCCAGCTTCTGTCTTCAACATGTAGAATTGTTGTTTGAACTAAGCTTGCTACATTGGTCCTTAGAGGGTTGAATTGCCTCTTCATCAGCGCAAGAAAAACACAGTCTTCCGGACTGCACTCAACTGTCCTTCACACCTTCTTGGTGTTTCACAGTCTAAACCTTCGAAAGAATCAAAGTTGAGACTTGAATCAATAACTATGATTCAATTGTGTTTAGAGCTTCTTCTTCTAGATGTATATGATATGCTCTTAGCTCTGTTTTTTTCAAATGATTGATCTTGATCTTTCTTTGAAAGCTTATGAACACTTAAAGATTTCTTGATCTTGCAATAAAGTGCTTAGCATGAATTCTTTTTATTTACTTTCCCCTTTAGTAAAACCTTTCTTGACTAGACTAATTCTTAGAATTACCCCTTCTTCTAATGGTAGAAGTAGACTATTTATAAGGGATTCTTCAATGGTTAGCTGAATTCGAACGTTAGAACTTGAATTCTTGTATCCACTGGTGGTCCTGTTTATTCTGATGAATGTCAGTGTCCTTTCTGACAATCCTGTTCAGCAAATTTTATTGGCAGATTTATAACGGTCAGATTTATCTTCAGCTTTTCTTGACCTCAACATGAAAACTTATCTTAGTCAGTTTTCATCTCAAGAGCGTTAATTTTTTATTCTTTTATAAAAACTCAGTACTCAATTTCACATCTGATTATTATTGACATAATCAGAGTACACCATAACTTATAACTCAGCTAAACCATCATTGTCCTTATGATACTTAGGTCTTCTTCAGGATCCATAAAGTCAGTTCAGGACATCACAAACTTTCCTGAATTCTAACTTTACAGTCTCGGCTTATGTCTTCAAAACTGAGTTTGACCCCTTAGTTCTTCAATCTTCAATAACTGAGTCTGAACCTTCAGTTCTAGATAAGTCAACCGAGTCTGTGTCCTTCAACGAACTTATCTTCTTCAATTCTTCTTCTATAAATGAGTTTGATCCCTCAGTCTTTAGTTGGTGTGCTCTTAGTCAGTTTCTGTCAATTGATTAATCTCCAGTTTTGAACTCAGTTTAATTAGCCAGTTTCTCATTTTCTCAGTTCTGATCCTAGATCTATTACAGTTTTTGTCTGATTTTACTTATACAAATATCAGACTCTATTAAATCCTATACATTGATTTCCAGACATCTTTTTGCATGGCACTATAACAGCTAGTTATGACACTTCATCAATGGGGTTAAGTAATAATTAAACTAACTCATGAATCATCATCAAAACATAAATTTTATTTCCAACAATTTCCCCGTTTTTGATGACGTCAATACCCTCCTTAAAAGCAATGCAAAAAGATAAAGACAAATTAAAGTAAAGAACACAAAGAACTGAGAAACTAAGATTTTATTGAAAACTGAGTTACAAGGTATTAAAGTACAAATACATGAAAAGAAATTAAGTTTCAGTTTCTATTCCTATCTCTTGACCAACTTCATTTGACTTGGTGTCAAAGATTTCAGCAGCTTCTTTCATGGCTGAGTTGGTTTTTGCGCTCTCAATTCCATGGATATTCGCCAAATGTTCAATGAATCTGTCATATTGTGCTTGCTGAAAAACATGCTTTTGAATAACACGGAAAAAACAAAAATAGATCTCCTCAGTCTTTCACTAGTGGTTGTCTTCAGTAAGTTCCGAACAAACTCAGGATCAGTCTCTTCAACCTGATATGAAACTTTATCTAGAGTTCCATATCTTTCCCATTTACCCAACTTGTTCTAGTTGTGCAAAAGAACCTTTTGCATATGCAGAAATGACTCTAAGGCTTGTTCCCTTGATACTCCTTCTTGAGCAGGTAGACCTTTGAAAACATTATACATATGAGAGTTTAGGGACGCTTTTTCTCGCTTGGCTCGAGAATTTTGCAATCGATTCCAACTCTTCATCGCTGAACTCACCTCTAGCTTTCTTCAGCTCAATCAGTTTCTCATCAATAACTTCAAGAACTTGAGGCATATCAAGTGCATTGACCTTTAACAAGTCCAAACTTTCCCCCTTATTGACATCATCTTTGTTGATCAAGCTCCTGATGTAAGAATTCAGTCTTCTTGATTTGATGCCAAAATGGTTTGTGCTACAACTGAGTCTTTCATTGCATTCTCTAGTAAAATAAGTCTATCAACCATATTTTTTAGAACGCCTTCCCATTTTTCTTGAGTCACAGTTTTTCGAGCCTCAGATTCAATGGTTGCTTTTCTGATAGCGATTAGAGTATCATGACAATCTTCTTTGATGCTGGTCAGTTTCTTCTTCATGTTGTTTCTGTTAGTTTTCTTTCTTCCCTTGACTTCAAATCTTTCCCGAAAACACTTAAATCATCTTTCTGAATCTTCATGTTAAGGGCTAAATTGTAGTATTTATACATATATTTTATATATCAATTTTCTCCCATATATGTATGATTTTCATAGAAATCGAGCTTATAATTGATTAATTGAGTAAATGGTGTTTTTAATAGTTAAATATGAAAACGTATCGATTTATATGCTTTATTTGGTGATTTTATGTTGTTTTGGAATCGTGTTACGTTTTGGTATGTTTTTCGATGTGTGTAGATACATATCTTTGATTTGGAAGAGGCTAAAGTCGAATTTGAAGTGTTGATGAAGAGATAGAGATGATACAAGATGGATAAAGATGGAAGAATCAAGATAATTATCAAGAATCGAAGTCGACAAAGGCTGACGGCGTTCATCTGAGCGACGGCGTCCCAAGACCGAACGGGCGAGCGATGATAAAGCGAACGTCGTCGTCGAATCGTAATTCACATACGAGAGAGTTCAGACGCTCATCAAACTAGCGTCCAGCCTCCGTCCAAGCATTACGACGGCGTCCGACATAACAAGCGGGCGTCCACGCCGTTTTGCGAAACCGACTTAGGTTCTTGTAGCAACCGCCTCGATTTTCTATTTAAAGCACAAGAGCCGCGCAAATACTAATTCATTCGAAATTTCTTCACATCAAAGATAGGCGGCGGCCGCGATCTTGAGAGTTGAAGGCGGTCACCCGAGCCTTGTGCTCGGGTGAACCGAGGTTAGATTAGGAGTAGTTTAGATGCTTTTCGTTTTCGCTTCTTGGATCCTTCAATGTATGAGACTATGTGAGTTCTTTTGATTAATTCAATTCCAGTTTTTCTTCATGATCTTGGTTCTTTTTGTATTTTTCTATGCGGTTTGTATGGCTATGTGAATGAATTGAGAAATTAGTTCACGATAGATGTTTACAACATGAGAGTTAAATAACGTTAGATCACCATAGAAAGATAGGATTTTAATCATTAATGATGACAAATTAATTGGTTAATTATCTAGGTTGTTAGATTCTAAAATACGAGAGTTAACTTTGAATCTACACGAGTTTTGTTTGGTAAATCGATCTCAACATTCGAAGATGAGAGATTGATAAATTGGACTCACTAAGGAATTAGGAATCCATAGCTTGAGAATAAATTCACTAAGGAATTAGGGGTTTATGTCTCGTGAAAAGGTGAAACCACAACTTGAATTAAAATCATGAGATGAACTAGATTGAAATCACTTGGTTTGTGCATCGCTTGATCCCATGTATCTTTAGTTTAGTTTAGGTTGTGTTATTTTATTTCGTAGAGTTAGATTTATTTTAATTGCTCTTTCGTTTATTTTATTTGTTCTTTCGCTTTATTCATTTTCCTAAGTAACAATTGAAAGGAATTAGTGAAATTAGATTCAACAGACCCAATTCCTGTGGATCGACCATTACTCACTTCGCTCTACTATCATTACTCGTATTCGGCCGGTTAGGAGTTAGTTTTGCATGGTAGTTAGGGTTCATAAATTTTCTTTTGTTTAATGATGCAAAATCTCCCAACAACAAAAGTGGCGCCGTTGCCGGGATCGAACCGGGTCACCCGCATGACATGCGGGAATACTCACACCACTACACTACAACGACGCCACTTTTGTTGGGGAGATTTTGCATCACTAAACAAAAGAAAATTTATAAACCCTAACTACCATGCAAAACTAACTCCTAACCGGCCGAATACCGGTAAATGATAGTAGAGCTAAGTGAGTAAGAGGTCAATCCACGAGGAATCGGGATGTTGAATCTAATTTCACTAATTCCTTTCAATTGTTACTTAGGAAAACGAATAAACGAAAGAACAAATAAAATAAACGAAAGAGCAATTAAAATAAATCTAACCTACGAAATAAAATAACACAACCTAAACTAAACTAAAGATACATGGGATCAAACAGTGCACAAACCAAGTGATTTCAACCCTAGTTCATCTCATGATTCTAATTCAAGTTGTGGTTTCACCTTTTCACGAGACATAAACCCCTAATTCCTTAGTGAATTTATTCTCAAGCTATGGATTCCTAATTCCTTAGTGAGTCCAATTTATCAATCTCTCATCTTCCGAATGTTGAGATCGATTTACCAAACAAAACTCGTGTAGATTTAGGTTAACTCGTATTTTTAGAATCTAACAACCTAGATAATTAACCAATTAATTTGTCATCATTAATGATTAAAAATCCTATCTTTCTATGGTGATCTAACGTTACGCAACTCGTGTTGTAAACATCTATCGTGAACTAATTTCTCAATTCATTCACATAGCCATACAAACCGCATAGAAAATACAAAAAGAACCAAGATCATGAAGAAAAACTGAATTGAATTAATCAAAAAGAACTCACATAGTCTCATACATTGAAAGATCCAAGAACGAAAACGAAAAGCATCTAAACTACTCTTTAATCTAATTCGTTCACCTGAGCACAAGGCTCGGGTGACCGCCTTCAACTCTCAAATCACGCGGCCGCCTCTTTTGATGTGAAGAAATTTCGAATGAATTAGGGTTTGGGGTCAGCTGTGCTTTAAATAGAAAATCGAGGCGGTTGCTACATAACCTAAGTCGGTTTCGCAAAACGGCGTGGACGCCCGCTTGTTATGTCGGACGCCGTCTGTAATGCTTGGACGGAGACAGACGCTAGTTTGATGAGCGCCTGAACTCTCTCGTATGTGAATTACGATTCGACGCACGTTCGCTTTATCGACGCCCGCTCGCCTCTCGACGCCGTTCGTCCTGCTCAGATGAACGCCGTCGGCTTTGCCGACTTCGATTCCTTGATAATTATCTTGATTCTTCCATCTTTATCCATCTTGTATCATCTCTATCTCTTCATCAACACTTCAAATTCGACTTTAGCCTCTTCCAAATCAAAGATATGTATCTACACACATCGAAAAACATACCAAAACGTAACACGATTCCAAAACAACATAAAATCACCAAATAAAGCATATAAATCGATACGCTTTCATATTTAACTATTAAAAACACCATTTACTCAATTAATCAATTATAAGCTCGATTTCTATGAAAATCATACATATATGGGAGAAAATTGATATATAAAATATGTGTATAAATACTACAATTTAGCCCTTAACAACACCCCCACACTTATCTTTTGCTCGTCCCGAGCAAAACAAAACAAAGTCAAGCTCGAGACAAATAAACATCTATAAAAATATAAAGTATATTCAATAACTTAGAAGTTCACCACCCGTGTAGTGTGTGCATAGCCATAATAAACTTCCACTAAGTTCCACAATTTGAAAGTTATTCAAACCAAAACTAGCCCGGTTTCCCATCTAAGTTAGAAACATTCAAAAATTATAACAGGCACTTTACAAAACATACACATCCCAAAAAGAAATAGTAGAGAATGTCTAAAACGTTTCTGACAAACTCAGAGGATAATCCCTACAACATATCCTTCAGTTTATACTGGGGTTAAGATTAACGATAACTAAGTCCTTACTTATTCATAATAATATATTTCAATATTTTCACTTTTTTCACACTTTTCTAACACACATCGAATAAGCTTTGCCTCATAGCGAATAGGACATTTCAAGATAATCCCTACCTTACTCCAATCATAAGGCAACTATAAACCGATCAGCCGTGAGCTTTTGGTCATCATAGTGGAATAGGACATACGTGGTACACCCTACCGCACTCAAATCATAAACCACTTCCGACACACACAATTACAATTATGTTTACTTAGAGATTTCTGGCTAGCAGTGGAAAAGATTATTTTCTAGTAGCACGCACCACCGAGCATAACACCTCAAGTAAACAATGTATTACTATTGCAAAGACTTAATCACGCTTTCACTTATCACATTCAAACTTACAGATATTCACAAGATGTGTCATACTTTAATCCTAGAATACAAACTACTAAACTTTCCAAGAATTGTACATAAGCAAAGAAACATGCTATAATCATAAAAATCTCCAACTAAAATGGGGTAGGCTTTCAACATTTAGCTCATCATTTACTATGGCATGTGAAAAAGAGTGTCGGGTGAAACAACTAAAATTACTAAATATACAAAATATAGCAAAAATGATATAAACTCAAGCAAAGATATGCCTTTGTCTACTCGGGATATAACAAAAAATTTGAAAATTAAGCACTTTTCATAGAAATACTAAAAATATGAGCAAACGAAAGTAGACACATAAATCATCTATCCTTCCCCACACTTAGATTGCAACTTGTCCTCAAGTTATACGAAAAATAATAAATTAGAGAACTTAGCCGATTGGATGTCGGGCAATTCGGAGGAACCAACAAGAACCAGGATTGCTTGCATTGCTCGAAGAGACTCGTGGATCATCACATGACAACCGAATACATCGTGAAAGTGCACAATAGCTATAGAAAGTATCCTGCAGACTTGATCGGTGCAAAAGAGTCTACGGGAAAAGATTAGACTTATACAAATAAAGCACGTATGAAAAGAATTTATAGAGATATTCAAATTATGTTCACATAAAGATGGACACATATACATGAAAATATCACAAACTCGTAGGCTAGGTGAAACTACAAGAAAATGCAATACAATGCAAACTACATGAAAAATCCTAAAAATTTTCTCGAGTGCTCTGTGTGATCAGTCGGTCTCGAAGCCTACAAATGACTACGGCCCGTGCGTAAACAAAATAAAAATGACGAGGTAGTGTTACGGAAACCGACAGTTAACTACGCTCAAGAAAAATAAAAGAAAAATAGAAAAACAATGCAACTAGATGACATTCAACTAAATGATATGCATATAAGTGATATGCAAAAATAAAAAAAAATAAAAGAAAGAAAACTAGCCCACTCATTTGCAACACGACATATATAAAATAAACGTCTACCAAATAATGACAGGTTACGATAAACGACAGTGCTGTTCATTACATGCAATGTAGACGCGCCTTAAGACTCGTCAAAGGTGATAGCATTATGGAAACCAACAGTTAGCTAGTCTAAACAGATATAACTCATATGGCCTAAGACGTAGAATACGGAAAACCGACAGTAGCTACCCATATGAGTTACAAAAACAACAAGGAAGCACATAAGTCTTAAAAGCTAACTAGATTCATCACAACGGTATGTAGCATACGGAAACCGACATTAGCTACTAACAATAATAAGAACAGTTATAGCATACGAGAACCGACAGTAACTATAACTTGCATAGATGAATCAAGGAGAAGAAATAAAATCATTTATTCAACATGGATTCAGTAGATGGAAGGGTATAAACATGTATGTTCAGAACATCTACGTAAAATGAAATAGCCACAGAAGCTCTAATGAAAGTAATCCAAGTTAAATAAAACATTAAAAATTAAATTAAGAAAAATTCAGGAACCTGGACGTGCGTTCAACAAAGCAGACGGGCGTTTCTCTAGAAATTTCAAAGATCGACGGGCGTTCCACTTTTCGACGCCGCCGTCGCGCTTTGAAAACCGACCGACGGGCGTTTAGAATTACAGACGCCCGTCCTGATTCTTTAAACTGAGCAGTAGTCGAGTATTTTTGAACGGACGAGCGTCCAATACTTTCAAACGCTTGTTTACTCGCAGCTAAAGAATCGGATGGGCGTTCACTAACTTGAACGCTCGTCCATACAACGAATACACAAAGCAGAGCAGCAAAAACGCAGACAAACCCTAAAAACTTAAAACACATATTAACACAGATCACAAAGAAATACTTTCAATTAAAGCACAAAGAGGTTAGATCGTAAAACACATAAACACATACTTCTCGCTTAAACAAATCGAGTAAAAACTTTTGCACATTCTTAACCTTATGGTCATCGAAACACGGCAAAATAAAATCTCTCGATTTGGTAAACGCTACTTTTATTAAAACGAAAAATAAACGTAACAAAACGAAATAACAAGATCGATTCAACATGACACCTATTCCCGGTAACGGCGCCACTTTTGTTGGGGAGATTTTGCATCATTAAACAAAAGAAAATTTATAAACCCTAACTACCATGCAAAACTAACTCCTAACCGGCCGAATACCGGGTAATTGATAGTAGAGCGAAGTGAGTAAGGGGTCGATCCACCGGGAATTGGGATGTTGAATCTAATTTCACTAATTCCTTTCAATTGTTACTTAGGAAAAACGAATAAACGAAAGAACAAATAAAATAAACGAAAGAGCAATTAAAATAAATCTAACCTACGAAATAAAATAACACAACCTAAACTAAACTAAAGATACATGGGAACAACAGTGCACAAACCAAGTGATTTCAACCCTACTTCATCTCATGATTCTAATTCAAGTTGTGGTTTCACCTTTTCACGAGACATAAACCCCTAATTCCTTAGTGAATTTATTCTCAAGCTATGGATTCCTAATTCCTTAGTGAGTCCAATTTATCAATCTCTCATCTTCCGAATGTTGAGATCGATTTACCAAACAAAACTCGGTGTAGATTCAGGTTAACTCTCGTATTTTAGAATCTAACAACCTAGATAATTAACCAATTAATTTGTCATCATTAATGATTAAAAATCCTATCTTTCTATGGTGATCTAGCGTTACGCAACTCTCGTGTTGTAAACATCTATCGTGAACTAATTTCTCAATTCATTCACATAGCCATACAAACCGCATAGAAAAATACAAAAAGAACCAAGATCATGAAGAAAAAGCTGAATTGAATTAATCAAAAGAACTCACATAGTCTCGTACATTGAAGGATCCAAGAACGAAAACGAAAAGCATCTAAACTACACCTAATCTAACCTCGTTCACCCGAGCACAAGGCTCGGGTGACCGCCTTCAACTCTCAAGATGCGCGGCCGCCTCTCTTTTGATGTGAAGAAATTTCAATGAATTAGGGTTTGGGGTCATTGTGCTTTAAATAGAAAATCGAGGCGGTTGCTACAAGAATCCTAAGTCGGTTTTGGCAAAACGGCGGTGGACGCCCGCTTGTTATGTCGGACGCCGCCGTCGTAATGCTTGAACGGAGATCGACTCTAGTTTGATGAGCGTCCCGAACTCTATGTATGTGAATTACGATTACGACGAACGTTAAGCTTTATCGAGACGCCCGCTCGCCTTGGGCGCTGCGTCGCTCTCAGATGAATGCTCGCCCCGCTTTGTGACTTCGATTCCTTGATAATTATCTTGATTCTTCCATCTTTATCCATCTTGTATCATCTCTATCTCTTCATCAACACTTCAAATTCGACTTTAGCCTCTTCCAATTCAAAGATATGTATCTACACACATCGAAAAACATACCAAAACGTAACACGATTCCAAAACAACATAAAATCACCAAATAAAGCATATAAATCGATACGTTTTCATATTTAACTATTAAAAACACCATTTACTCAATTAATCAATTATAAGCTCGATTTCTATGAAAATCATACATATATGGGAGAAAATTGATATATAAAATATATGTATAAATACTACAATTTAGCCCTTAACAACACCCCCACACTTATCTTTTGCTCGTCCCGAGCAAAACAAAACAAAGTCAAGCTCGAGACAAATAAACATCTATACAAATATAAAGTATATTCAATAACTTAGAATTTCACCACCCGTGTAGTGTGTGCATAGCCATAATAAACTTCCACTAAGTTCCACAATTTGAAAGTTATTCAAACCAAAACTAGCCCGGTTTCCCATCTAAGTTAGAAACATTCAAAAATTATAACAGGCACTTTACAAAACAAACATATCCCAAAAAGAAATAGTAGAGAATGTCGAAAACGTTTCTGACAAACTCAGAGGATAATCCCTACAACATATCCTTCAGTTTATACTGGGGATAAGATTAATGATAACTAAGTCCTTACTTATTCATAATAATATATTTCAATATTTTCACTTTTTCACACTTTTCTAACACACATCAGAATAAGCTTTTGCCCTCATAGCAGAATAGGACATTTCAAGATAATCCCCTACCTTACTCCAATCATAAGGCAGCTATAAACTGACTGTCGTGAGCTTTTGGTCATCATAGTGGAATAGGACATACGTGGTACACCCTACCGCACTCAAATCATAAACCAGCTTCCGACACACACAATTACAATTATGTTTACTTAGAGATTTCTGGCTGGCAGTGGAAAAGATTATTTTCTAGTAGCACAGACCACTGAGCATAACACCTCAAGTAAACATGTATTACTATTGCAAAGACTTAATCACGTTTCACTTATCACATTCAAACTTACAGATATTCACAGTATGTCATACTTTAATCCTAGAATACAAACTACTAAACTTTCCAAGAATTGTACATAAGCAAAGAAACATGCTATAATCATCAAAAATCTCCAACTAAAATGGGGTAGGCTTTCAACATTTAGCTCATCATTTACTATGGCATGTGAAAAAGAGTGTCGGGTGAAACAACTAAAATTACTAAATATACAAAATATAGCAAAAATGATATAAACTCAAGCAAAGATATGCCTTTGTCTACTCAGATATATAACAAAAATTTGAAAATTAAGCACTTTTCATAGAAATACTAAAAATATGAGCAAACGAAAGTAGACACATAAATCATCTATCCCTTCCCCCACACTTAGATTGCAACTTGTCCTCAAGTTATACAGAAATAATAAATTAGAGAACTTAGCTGATTGGATGCTGGCAATTCTGGAGGAACCAACAAGAACCAGGATTGCTTGCATAGCTCAGTAGACTGTGGAGCATCACAGGACAACTGAATACATCGTGAAAGTGCACAATAGCTATAGAAAGTATCCTGCAGACTTGATCAGTGCAAAAAGAGTCTACGGGGAAAAGATTAGCCTTATACAAATAAAGCACATAAGGAAAAGAATTTATAGAGATATTCAAATTATGCTCACATAAAGATGGACACATATACATGAAAATATCACAAACTCGTAGGCTAGGTGCAACTACAAGAAAATGCAATACAATGCAAACTACATGAAAAATCCTAAAAATTTTCTGACAGGCTCAGTGTGATCAGGTCGGTCTGAAAGCCTACAGCGACTACGGCCCGTGCAGAAACAAAATAAAAATGACGAGGTAGTGTTACGGAAACCGACAGTTAACTACGCTCAAGAAAATAAAAGAAAAATAGAAAAACAATGCAACTAGATGACATGCAACTAAATGATATGCATCTAAGTGATATGCAAAAATAAAAGAAAATAAAAGAAAGAAAACTAGCCCACTCATTTGCAACACGACATATATAAAATAAACGTCTACCAAATAATGACAGGTTACGATAAACGACAGTGCTGTTCATTACATGCAATGTAGACGCGCCTTAAGACTCGTCAAAGGTGATAGCATTATGGAAACCAACAGTTAGCTATTCTAAACAGATATAACTCATATGGCCTAAGACGTAGCATACGGAAAACCGACAGTAGCTACCCATATGAGTTACAAAAACAACAAGGAAGCACATAAGTCTTAAAAGCTAACAAGATTCATCACAACGGTATGTAGCATACGGAAACCGACATTAGCTACTAACAATGATAAGAACAGTTATAGCATACGAGAACCGACAGTAACTATAACTTGCATAGATGAATCAAGGAGAAGAAATAAAATCATTTATTCAACATGGATTCAGTAGATGGAAGGGTATAAACATGTATGTTCAGAACATCTACGTAAAATGAAATAGCCACAGAAGCTCTAATGAAAGTAATCCAAGTTAAATAAAGCATTAAAAATTAAATTAAGAAAAATTCAGGAACCTGGACGTCGCTCAACAAAGCGACGGGCGTTCTCTCGAAAATTCAAAGATCGGGCGGGCGTTCCACTTTTCGTGACGCCGTCGCTTTGAAAACCGACCGGACGGGCGTTTAGAATTACAGATGCCCGCCTCGATTCTTTAAACGAGCAATCGAGTCGAAGTATTTGAACGGACGAAGCGTCCAATACTTTCAAACGCTGCTTTTACTCGCAGCTAAAAGAATGGACGGGCGTTCACTAACTTGAACGCCGTCCATACAACGAATACACAAAGCAGAGCAGAAAACGCAGACAAACCCTAAAACTTAAAACACATATTAACACGTATCACAAGAGCCCACTTTCAATTAAAGCACAAAGAGGTTAGATCGAAAACACATAAACACATACTTCACGCTTAAACAAATCGAGTAAAAGACTTTTGCACATTCTTAACCTTATGGTCATCGAAACACGGCAAAATAAAAACTCTCGATTTGGTAAATGCTACTTTTATTAAAACGAAAAATAAACGTAACAAAATCGAGAAATAACAAGATCAGATTCAACATGACACCTATTCCCCGGCAACGGCGCCACTTTTGTTGGGGAGATTTTGCATCATTAAACAAAAGAAAATTTATAAACCCTAACTACCATGCAAAACTAACTCCTAACCGGCCGAATACCGGGTAATTGATAGTAGAGCGAAGTGAGTAAGGGGTCGATCCATAGGGAATTGGGATGTTGAATCTAATTTCACTAATTCCTTTCAATTGTTACTTAGGAAAAATGAATAATCGAAAGAACAAATAAAATAAACGAAAGAGCAATTAAAATAAATCTAACCTACGAAATAAAATAACACAACCTAAACTAAACTAAAGATACATGGGATCAAACAGTGCACAAACCAAGTGATTTCAATCCTAGTTCATCTCATGATTCTAATTCAAGTTGTGGTTTCACCTTTTCATGAGACATAAACCCCTAATTCCTTAGTGAATTTATTCTCAAGCTATGGATTCCTAATTCCTTAGTGAGTCCAATTTATCAATCTCTCATCTTCCGAATGTTGAGATCGATTTACCAAACAAAACTCGGTGTAGATTCAGGTTAACTCTCGTATTTTATAATTTAACAACCTAGATAATTAACCAATTAATTTGTCATCATTAATGATTAAAAATCCTATCTTTCTATGGTGATGTAACGTTACGCAACTCTCGTGTTGTAAACATCTATCGTGAACTAATTTCTCAATTCATTCACATAGCCATACAAACCGCATAGAAAAATACAAAAGAACCAAGATCATGAAGAAAAACTGAATTGAATTAATCAAAAGAACTCACATAGTCTCATACATTGAAGGATCCAAGAACGAAAACGAAAAGCATCTAAACTACTCCTAATCTAACCTCGTTCACCCGAGCACAAGGCTCGGGTGACCGCCTTCAACTCTCAAGATGGATGCCGGCCTCTCTTTTGATGTGAAGAAATTTCAATGAATTAGGGTTTGGGGCTGCTGTGCTTTAAAAAGAAAACTGAGGCGGTTGCTACAGGAACCTAAGTCGGTTTCGCAAAAACGCGGTGGATGCCCGCTTGTTATGTCGGACGCCGTCCGTAATGCTTGGACGGAGATCGACGCTAGTTTGATGAGCGCCTCGAACTCTCTCGTATGTGAATTACGATTCGGGACGACGTTTCGCTTTATCGACGCCCGCTCGCCTTGGGCGCTGTTCGCTCAGATGAATGCTCGTCCACTTTGTTGGACTTCGATTCCTTGATAATTATCTTGATTCTTCCATCTTTATCCATCTTGTATCATCTCTATCTCTTCATCAACACTTCAAATTTGACTTTAGCCTCTTCCAAATCAAAGATATGTATCTACACACATCGAAAAACATACCAAAACGTAACACGATTCCAAAACAACATAAAATCACCAAATAAAGCATATAAATCGATACGTTTTCATATTTAACTATTAAAAACACCATTTACTCAATTAATCAATTATAAGCTCGATTTCTATGAAAATCATACATATATGGGAGAAAATTGATATATAAAATATATGTATAAATACTACAATTTATTGGAGAGATTTTGCATCACTAAACAAAAAGAAAATTTATAAACCCTAACCTAATTGCAAAACTAACTCCTAACCGGCCGAATACCGGGTTGTTGATAGTAAAGCGAGATAAGTAAGGGGTCGATCCACAGGGAATTTGTAATATCCCGAAATTTTGACTTACTAATTATTTAATAAAGGATCTAATTATTCGGGAAATTATGGGATTTAATAATTTTTATGAAGGGATTTATTAGTAATTAAAAAGGAGTTTTAATCACTTAATGAATAAAAAGGGTTTTCACACCTTTTTCCTCCCTTATTTTTCCCTAAGCAAAAAATTTTCAGCCTCAAAACCTCCCTTGCCGCCGACTTGCTTGTGAGGAGGAAGGAGAGAAAAATCTCTCCTTGGTGTTTAGGAATTCGTCGTCGGTAATCGCTGTTTTCTTTTATAGATTCGAGCTTCGTTGAGGATCGTTTCTAGCTTAGCAAGGGCTTTCAAAAACGCAGCAAATTCCGGTAAGGATAATTCTATGCTGTTAAAAGTTTAACTTGATGCTGTAAAAGTTTAATTTAAGACTTCCAGTTTAAATGTTCTCTCTTCTTTGTTAGCTATGGATAAACCTTATGAGCATGTTTTGTAAGTTGTGTTTGGATGAGACAACGGTATTGGTATCATTGGGTTTTGGATTTTAGGCATAGGAGTTCGTAGACCCGTAGTGGTCGGGCCGGATAGGGTAGCTCCCAAAGCCGTAAACCCGGGAAGGTTTCCTTACGACTTCAATGACCCTATGTGTTTGGTGAGTTGCAGACAGTGATGTGGTCGGGCCGGATAGGGTAGTACCCGAAGCCGGGAACCCGGGAAGGTTTCCTTGCACCCCAGCACGTGATGGTCCATCTAGTATGGTACCATTGGATGACCTTTAGGACCCTCCTCTCTAGGGCTTTACCCTTTTGAGGGATGTGCACATTCGGGACCTTTAGGTGGCTAGTTGTGATGTTTGGTATCTGTTTTGGGCAGGTCGTAACTTTTATAGATTGGTTGGGTCCTTCATAAATTTAGTAGTACCTTTCTTGAGTTGGTTTTACTTTTGTACACTAGATTTACTCTTACTCAACTTTATAGTTGACGGTTTGTACTTTCGTTTGACCCTGCTATGATCCATTTATGGGGAGCAGATTCTTAGCAGGTACTTCTATGGATGTTTGCTTGTTGCTGGGATGTCACGGGGTTTGAGAGCCACGTAGTCGCAGTCACATGTTGTCTACGTTATTTGAATTTTAAATTCTAAAGATTTTGATGTTCCACATAATTACATTTTCTTTCGGATTTGTACTCACTTTAATATTTTCTTTCAAAATAATGAATGGTGAATGTTTATTTTCTTTCTGCAGTGGAATGTTGAATGTTACCGCCACGACTGTGTATCGCGATGAGTGGCACTACGGTGACCAATACCGGCGGCCGACGGGATTGGAAACCGGGGTGTTACAAAGTGGTATCAGAGACGTTCGACTCCAGGACCACCACCTAAAATGAACCTTAAGAATAAATTCACTAAAATAAGCACAGTGAGGATGTGTGGGGTAGGTATTGAGGTCTATGTAGTAGAAGGTACGGTGAATTCGATGTATGTGGAAATGTGGCTGCATGTTGCAATTCATTTTGGACAAAGGAGTGTTAGTATACGTGAAATATTCGTGGCATAATATAGGCGATAATTGAATGTATGATTGTTTACTTTTGTAGTTTTAGCTATGCCTCCTAGAATGGAAATGAGAGGACCAAATTGATTGACCAGGTTGGTTAAGATGAATCAAGACTGATTCAGCGGTCAACAAGTCGACGAGGATCGTTCACGAGGGGTCAACCACCGGCATGACTAGGGCCGTGAGTCAGCAGCGGCCTAGTCAGTACGATGGTAAGGGAGATCCTAAGGGACCCGAGCGGTGGATTAGAGAGTTTGAAAAGATCTTCGCCACTCTGGGCTGTCCACAAGAACTGAAGGTCGACCAAGCTGCTTTCTACTTGGTTGATAGGGCTGATCTATGGTGGGGTGCTAACAAAGACCGGTTGGCTCAGACTGTAAATGAGCAAGGGGAAACGGTATTGGTACCACTGAACTGGACCGAGTTTAAGCAGGAGCTGAGGCGTGAATTCTTTCCCGAATCCAAGAGGAAAGAGCTGCGGGTGGAGTTCGATAATCTCCGGCAGGGGATATGACCGTGCAAGAATATTACGAGAAGTTTTTCGACTTGGCGCTTTATGCATCCGAGCTAGTGCCGATCAAGAGGCCAAGATGGTGAAGTTTGAGCAACACTTAGATTTAGCGATCCGGGATCGCATGGGGGCAAGCAGCAGGCTTCACGAGCTTAAAAGAGATGTGTGAAGTAGCATGCAACATTGAAAGAATTCGGAGAGAGGTTAAAGCGACATATGCTATTAACAAGAGGAAGAGTGTCTCTGAGGACAATCAGGGGCAGCAAAAGCGGAGCAATTCTGGAAACCCACAAGTACGACCGTCCTTTTCGGAAAATTCCAACCTTACCAGGGGCAGTGGCGGTCAGCCAGCGAGAGGTAACTCTCAGGGGTTTAGTCGGCCACGAAGTTATCATTGCAAGCTGTGCCAGAGAATTCATCCGGTACCGATTGTTCAAAGCGCAGTTCGTCACAATTGCGGGAAGTTTGGACATAGACGGTATGAGTGCTTTACGGCTCCCACACCGGCCGGCATCGGCATCGTTTACGGGAAGCAACATGGGTGGGACTCCAGGAGCAACACGGGGAACATGGGTAGGGGTAACCAAAGCGAGCGGTACTCCTACACAGAGCCGACGGCGGGGTGCACCTACGACCACCGGCGGAAACAGAATCGACCATCGTGGTCGGCCAAAGACAGCTGAGTGGGTGAAAAAATCGATCGAGATTATTCAGACCGGGCGAGAGGAGGCCGAGCAGAGCAACCACGTAGTGACGGGTAATTTTCTGGTTAACTCATTTTTATCCTATGTACTTTTTGATTCGGGTGCATCATGTTCCTTTGTAGCAAGTTCGCATGTTTCGAGGTTAGGCCTAGTTACATTCGAGGTGATTGACAGTAAGTTTATGCAACCATCGTGAGGGTTAGTACCATGTTCTAAGTTGTATAGAGATGTACCATTAGTGATTTTGGGAGCCAACTTGACGGTTGACTTGATCGAGTTTCCTCTTGAGAACTTCGACGTTATTTTGGGTATGGATCGGTTGAACCGGCATAAAGCCAAAATTGACCGTGGAGCGTAAGAAGGTGACGTTGAGAGGCCCTAAAGGGTGCGAGTATCTTACAAGGGATTTGTGGACAAACCGAATGTGAAGATCATTTCGGTGGTGACTTTAGGATCTCTTATCAAGAGAGGGTACCCGTTGTTTATGTGTCACGTGCATGATGTAAGCACAAGGGATCCTAAACTAGCGGACATTGACGTAGTCCGTGATTTTGGGGACGTATTCCCGGATGAGATACAAGGTATGCCACCCCAGAGGGAAGTAGAGTTTGCAGTGGAGTTGGTGCCTGGGACCAGACCGATATCGAAAGCACCCTATCGTATGGCACCTAAGGAATTAGCCGAACTAAAGGTACAATTGGAAGAACCGCCGATAAGGGGTATATCCGACCGAGTGTGTCACCGTGGGGAGCACCGGTGTTGTTTGTGAAGAAGAAGGATGGTAGTATGCGGCTGTGTATTGATTACCAGGAGTCGAACAACGCGTCAAAGTGAAGAACAAGTATCCGTTACCTAGATCGATGACTTGTTCGATCAACTACGGGGCGTGTATTTTCGAAGATTGATTTGCGATCAGGATATCACCAGCTCAGGGTAGCAGATGCGGATATCCCAAAGACCGCATTTCGTACCAGGTACGGACATTATGAGTTCACGGTCATGCCTTTCGGATTGACCAACGCACCAAATAGCTATGGATTTAATGAACCGGGTATTCGCACCACTACTTAGACCAGTTTGTAGTAGTCTTTATCGACGACATCCTGGTCTACTCTAAGACTAAGGAAGAACATGCCGATCACCTGAGGCTCGTACTGTAGGTTTTACGAGAAAAACAACTGTATGCGAAACTGTCTAAATGTGAATTCTGGTTGGAACGAGTGGCATTCTTGGGGCATGTTGTCTCGAAAGACGGTGTATCCTTTGATCCGAGCAAGATAGAGGCGGTGGCGAGGTGGCCAACACTTAAGAATGTTGCAGAAATTCGAAGCTTTTTGGGTTTGGCTGGATATTACCGAAGATTTGTAAAAGACTTTTCCAAGATTGCGAGGCCGATGACTGCGTTGATGCAGAAAGAGAACCGGTTTAAGTGGGATGACAATTGCGAGAGGCGCTTTCAACTACTTAAGGAACGGTTGACCACAGCTCGGTGCTAGCATTACCCGACGGAATGAGGACATCGAGGTTTATACTTGATGCATCGAAGAATGGTCTGGTTGCGTCTGATGATGCAACGGAGGCGAGTGATCGCGAATGCATCGAGGCAGCTAAAACCATACGAGGGTAACTACCCGACTCACGACTTAGAGTTGGCAGCTGTTGTCTTCGCATTGAAGATATGGCGACACTACTTGTAATGGAATAACTTTCAAGGTGTTTTCGCATCACAAGAGTCCAAGTACATATTTACACAGAAGGAGCTCAACATGCGTCAGAGGCGTTGGTTGGAGCTAATTAAAGATTATGACATGGAAATCCAATACCACGAAGGGAAGGCCAATGTAGTGGCGGACGCTTTGAGTCGGAAATCGATTCATTCCTTGTGCGAGGAAGTAGCTCGGATCAGACTACGAGAAGAGTTGGACCGCATGGATATCTGTGTCATCCAGAAGGCGGAGATAAAAGCGACTTCGTCTTACAACCCGAATTATACGCTGAGATCCGGGCGAAACAAGTGGGTGACAGGGTAATTGAGGCAAAGAAGGCCAAGATTGGTACAGATGGAGCAGCTGATTTTACGTTACACGAGGATGGTAGTATCCGGTTTAAGGGTCGGTGGTGTGTACCAAATTTGACGAAGAACTCAAGAGGCGGATCTTGGGTGAAGCTCATAAGTACGCCTTATTCGGTTCACCCGGGAGGAGACAAATCGTATAAAGATCTCGGAAAAACCTTTTGGTGGCCCAATATGAAACGCGAAGTGGCGTAATTTGTGGCAAAGTGCTTGACTTGTCGGAAGGTCAAGATTGAACATCGACGGCCACGAGGTACGCCAGTAGCCGTTGGATGTGCCGGTTTGGAAGTGGGATTCCATCTCCATGGATTTTGTATGGATTACCGAGGAGCCCTATGGGGAATAATATGATTTGGGTCGTTGTGGATAGATCGACCAAAGCGGTGCATTTCATTCCGATGAAAGACACTTGGAGTAAGACGGAGTTGGCTATGGCTTACCGGAGGAATATTGTGAGACTACATGGTATACCCAAAGAAAGATTGTGTCGAGATAGAGATGCGAGATTCATATCTCGGTTTTGGCGAGCTACAGACACCTTGGGGACGGAGCTACGAATGAGTACAACTTTTCACCTCGCTACCGATGGTCGACGGAGAGGACCATACAAACTTTGGAAGACATGCTGAGGGCATGTGTGTTAGAATTCAAAGGCTCTTGGGAGGAAAAGCTCGATCTTATTGAGTTTTCATACAACAATAGCTACCATGCCAGTATTAAGATAGCACCTTTTGAGGCACTTTATGGTAGGAAATGCAAGAGTCCGGTTTGTTGGGACGATTCGTCCGAGGCGTTGATTTTGGGACCGCAAATGATCGAAGATACGGTCAAGCAGTGCACGACGATCCGAGAAAGGATGAAGGCTGCCCAAGATAGGCGTAAGAGTTATGCAGACTTACACCGCCGGGATATTGAGTTCACCGTGGGTGATAAGGTATTGCTACGAGTATCACCAACCAGAGGAGTAATGCGTTTTGGCAAAAAGGGGCATATGAGGTCTTGGACCGTATAGGTGAAGTGGCATATCGACTCGCCTTGCCCCCGGCGTTGGATAAGGTGCATAACGTGTTCCATGTATCCCAATTGCGCAAGTACGTGAGTGACCCTTCCCACGTGATTGAACCGGAGGTGGTGGAGCTAGACCAGTCCTTGACTTACGAGGAGGTACCGGTGCAGATATTAGATACTAAGGTACGGAAAACAAGGGGACGTGAGGTTAGCATCGTCAAGGTCTTATGGTCTAACCATGCCACCGAGGAGGCGACATACGGAAAGTCGAGGACGCTATGCGATGTAAGTACCGCATTTGTTCTCCTAAGGAATGCAATTCTCAAGCCTTGTTCAGTAAATCCTTTTTCTTATCTTCGGGACGAAGGGTGCTTTAAGGGGGTGGATTAACGCACAAGATTTAACCTGAACTTCGAGGACGAAGTTTTGTCTTAAGGGGGAGGATGTAATATCCCGAAATTTTGACTTACTAATTATTTAATAAAGGATCTAATTATTCGGGAAATTATGGGGAAATTATGGGATTTAATAATTTTTATGAAGGTATTTATTAGTAATTAAAAGGAGTTTTAATCACTTAATGAATAAAAAGGGTTTTCACTCCTTTTTCCTCCCTTATTTTTCCCAAAGCAAAAATTTTCAGCCTCAAAACCTCCCTTGCCGCCTTTGCTTGTGAGGAGGAAGGAGAGAAAATCTCTCCTTGGTGTTTAGGAATTCGTCGTCGGTAATCGCTATTTTCTTTTATAGATTCGAGCTTCGTTGAGGATCGTTTCTAGCTTAGCAAGGGCTTTAAAAAACGCAGCAAATTCCGGTAAGGATAATTCAATGCTGTCAAAAGTTTAACTTGATCTTTGTAAAGTTTAATTTAAGACTTCTATGCTTGTGTGCCACGGTTTTGGTGTGCTAAACGTTCCTAGTAGTGTGTTTTTTGTGTTAGTTAAAATCTACAATCGATATGATACCTTTGTATGAAGTTTTACGGCCTAAAGTGTTGTTTTGTTGCTTTGTTGTGGAGAAACCGCCGTAAATCGCGTAGAGAGCTTTTAGGGTTTTAGTTGAAACCAGCTGACGGGCGCGTGCGCTTTGAGAGGGCGGGCGCCCAGTGTTGGTCTCAACTTCGCACGGGCGTCCGATTCTCGGACGGGCGTCTGAAGGGCTACTTTTGATTCAGGATGTAAAGTTTTCTGGTGGACGGGCGTCCAAGTATAATGGACGGACGTCCAGGTGCTAAAAATCGATTCAGGATGTAACAGGTTTCCTTGGACGCGCGTCTGAGATCTTGGACGGGCGTCTACTTCTTCCAAACGGGCGTCCAACATTCCAGACGGGCGTCCAGTTTAAATGTTCTCTCTTCTTTGTTAGCTATGGATAAACCTTATGAGCATGTTTTGTAAGTTGTGTTTGGATGAGACAACGGTATTGGTAACATTGGGTTTTGGATTTTGGGCATAGGAGTTCGTAGACCCGTAGTGGTCGGGCCGGATAGGGTAGCTCCCAAAGCCGTAAACCCGGGAAGGTTTCCTTACGACTTCAATGACCCTACGTGTTTGGGGAGTTGCGAGGCATGATGATGTGGTCGGGCCGGATAGGGTAGTACCCGGCCGGGAACCCGGAAGGTTTCCTTGCACCCCAAAGACGTGATGGTCCATCTAGTATGGTACCATTGGGTGACCTTTAGGACCCTCCTCTCTAGGCTTTACCCTTTTGAGGATGTGCACATTCGGGACCTTTAGGTGGCTAGTTGTGATGTTTGGTATCTGCTTTTGGGCAGTCGTAACTTTTATAGATTGGTTGGGTCCTTCATAAATTTAGTAGTACCTTTCTTGAGTTGGTTTTACTTTTGTACACTAGATTTACTCTTACTCAACTTTATAGTTGACGGTTTGTACTTTCGTTTGACCCTGCTATGATCCATTTATGGGGAGCAGATTCTTAGCAGGTACTTCTATGGATGTTTGCTTGTTGCTGGGATGTCACGGGGTTTGAGAGCCATGTAGTCGCAGTCACATGTTGTCTACGTTATTTGAATTTTAAATTCTAAAGATTTTGATGTTCCACATAATTACATTTTCTTTCGGATTTGTACTCACTTTAATATTTTCTTTCAAAATAATGAATGGTGAATGTTTATATTCTTTCTACTGTGGAATGTTGAATGTTACCGCCACGACTGTGTGTCGCGATGAGTGGCACTACGGTGACCAATACCGGCGGCCGACAGGATTGGAAACCGGGGTGTTACAGAATTGGGATGTTGAATCTAATTTCATTAACTCTCTCAATTGTTACTCAAGAAAACAAATAAACGAAAGTGCGAACATAAAAACACAAAGAACAAATAAAGCAAATAGTTCGTATCAATCGTTGATTGCTAAGTTTAGTTGTTTTAAGATTATAGTTGTTTTTCAACGCTTTAAGCATAATTTAGGTTCCCGATTCGCTTCATCGCCTTAGTTATCGCTCATCGTATTTATCGCTCATCGTAGTTAATGCTCATTAATTCATAATTAGTATAAATCTTAGTTTTAGTTAATAGTCGTGACATAATCGATAGAATAATTGTTCCTTGATCCGATAAACATTCCACTCCCTTAGGGCGACCCGTTAACATCCTATACTACGATCCTTATACTTGGGGTGTTTCGGTTATAAATTGTAAAACTCGTTTTTACCGAACAAGTTTTTGGCGCCGTTGCCGGGGAATCGGTGTTTTCGTTGAATCTAATGGAGTTAACTTTTCTATTTTGTTACAACTTTTTAATAGGTAGATTATAGTTTAGATTTAGGGTTTTTCATAGTTTTTCTTTTATAGTTACTGTTAGCTTTCCCCACCCGCTTTTCCTGGTGTTTTTCTCTTTCTGTTCCCGTTTTAACGATCGAGACGGCGTCCATTTTATCTGGGCGCCCGTCCGATTCTTCAGCCTTTATACGAAGCGTCCGGATTTCCGGCGCCCGCCTAGTTCGATTTTGGGAGACGTTCGTCGGTAAAGTGAGTGAACGCCCGCCTGCTTTCCTGTTTGATGTCTACTCTTGTTTCTATCTTTTGTTTCCATCTTTTCTTGTTCCAACATTGATTAGGGGCATCTAGGGTTGATTTATCTCGACTTCAAGTTTTTAACGATCAAATTTTTGGAAAAAGGGATAGTTTTAGCACTCGTTACTATTTTGGCCATAACTTTCGCTCGAGTGTCGGATTGGCGCCAGCAGACCCCAATTCGAAAGCTCGTTCCGACGCCGACGACACCGCTTTTGAGGTCAAAATCCACTGTTTTCCCTTCCATTTTGGGCTCAGAAGATTTCAACACGTTTCCCTTTCTAGTGATTTCATGTTTTAAATTTTTCGTAGTTTAGGTTTAGGATTCTGTTTCCGTATCTTTTTAGGTATTTTTTTCAATAAAAGTAGCGTGAATTAAATTGAGAGTTTTTATTTTTGCCGTGTTTCGATGACCGGTAGGTTAAGAATGTGCAAAAAGTTTTTTACTCAATTTATGAAACGTGAAGTATATGTTGGTGTGTTTTCTAATCTAATCTTCTGTGCTAAAAGTTATCGGTGGCTGTTGAGTTGTTAATCTGAATTGCTATGAGTTTAAGATGTTAGTCTAGGGTTTGCGGTTGCGTTTACTATGTTGCAGGTTGCTGTGTCGAAGGGGCAGACGGGCGTTCGGTCCATTGAACGCCCGTCCAGTGCAAACTTTCCTGGTGAACGCCCGTTTGAAATTCAACGCGACGTTCAAAGGGTTGGACGAGCGTCCAACCCTACGACCAAGGTTCCAAAGTTTTTATTTATTCGATTTTTAATGCTTTATTTGACTTGGATGTTTTTAATCTGAGCTTCTGTGGCTGATTAATTTTACGTAGATGTCCTGAACTTATGTGATTTTATTTTTCCATCTATGAATCCATGTTAGATAATTGATCAATTCCTTATATATGATTCATCTAGGCATGTTATAGTGACTGTCGGTTCTCGTAAGCTATAACTGGTCTTCGTGTTAATTAGTAGCTAATGTCGGTTTCCGTATGCTACATACCGCTGTGATGAATCTTTTTAGCTTTTAAGACTTATGTGCTTCCTTGTTGTTTTTGTAACTCATATGGGTAGCTACTGTCGGTTTTCCGTATGCTACGTCTTAGGCCATATGAGTTATATCTGTTTAGTATAGCTAACAGCTGGTTTCCATAATGCTATCACCTTTGATGAGTCTTAAGGCGCGTCTACACTGCATTTAATGAACAACACTGTCGTTTATCGTAACCTGTCATTATTTGGTAGACGTTTATTTTATACATGTCGTGTTGCTAATTAGTGGGCTAGTTTTCTTTCTTTAATTTTCGTTTATTTTTGCATATCACTTAGATGCATATCATTTAGTTGCATATCATCTAGTTGCATTGTTTTTCTATTTTTCTTTTATTTTTCTTGAGTGTAGTTAATCAGCCGGTTTCGTAATACTACCTCGTTTTTTCATGATGGTTACTTGTTGGTTTTCCATATGCCATCATTATTATTATTGCATATCATGTAGACTGCATTGTAGTATATTTTCATATAGTTGCACCTAGCCTACGAGTTTGTGATATTTTCATGTATATGTGTCCATCTTTATGTGAGCATAATTTGAATATCTCTATAAATTCTTTTCCATGTGCTTTATTTGTATAAGTCTAATCTTTTCCCCGTAGACTCTTTTTGCACTAATCAAGTCTGCAGGATACTTTCTTCCTAGCTATTGTGCACTTTAAAGATGTATTCAGTTGTCCTGTGATGCTCCACAGTCTACTGAGCTATGCAAGCAATCCTGGTTCTTGTTGGTTCCTCCAGAATTGCCAGCATCCAATCAGCTAAGTTCTCTAATTTATTATTTCTGTATAACTTGAGGACAAGTTGCAATCTAAGTGTGGGGGAAGGGATATATGATTTATGTGTCTACTTTCGTTTGCTCATATTTTTAGTATTTCTATGAAAAGTGCTTAATTTTCAAATTTTTTGTTATATCCCGAGTAGACAAAGGCATATCTTTGCTTGAGTTTATATCATTTTTGCTATATTCTCAGATATTTAGTAATTTTAGTTGTTTCACCCGACACTATTTTTCACATGCCATAGTAAATGATGAGCTAAATGTTGAAAGCCTACCCCATTTTAGTTGGAGATTTTTGATGATTATAGCATGTTTCTTTGCTTATATACAATTCTTGAAAAGTTTAGTAGTTTGTATTCTAGGATTAAAGTATGACATACTGTGAATATCTGTAAGTTTGAATGTGATAAGTGAAACGTGATTAAGTCTTTGCAATAGTAATAAATTGTTTACTTGAGGTGTTATGCTCGGTGGTGCGTACTACTAGAAAATAATCTTTTCCACTGCCAAATTAAATCTCTAAGTAAACATAATTGTAATTGTGTGTGTCGGAAGTCGGTTTATGATTTGGGTGAGGTAGGGTGTACCACGTATGTCCTATTCCACTATGATGACCAAAAGCTCACGACGGTCGGTTTATAGTCGCCTTATGATTGGAGTAAGGTAGGGATTATCTTGAAATGTCCTATTCTCGCTATGAGGCAAAAGCTTATTCGATGTGTGCTAGAAAAATGTGAAAAAGTGAAAATATTGAAATATATTATTATGAATAAGTAAGGACTTAGTTATCGTTAATCTTATACCCAGTATAAACTCAAGGATATGTTGTAGGATTATCCTCTGAGTCCATCGTAAATGTTTTAGATATTCTCTACTATTTCTTTTTGGGATATGTATGTTTTGTACAATTACTCATTATAATTTTTGAATATTTCTAATTTAGATGGGAAACCGGGCTAGTTTTGGTTTGAATAACTTTCAAATTGTGGAACTTAGTGGAAGTTTATTATGGCTATGCACACACTACACGGGTGAACTTCTAAGTTATTGAATATACTTTATATTTGTATAGATGTTTATTTGTCTCGAGCTTGACTTTGTTTTGTTTTGCTCGGGACGAGCAAAAGATAAGTGTGGGGGTGTTGTTAAGGGCTAAATTGTAGTATTTATACATATATTTTATATATCAATTTTCTCCCATATATGTATGATTTTCATAGAAATCGAGCTTATAATTGATTAATTGAGTAAATGATGTTTTTAATAGTTAAATATGAAAACGTATCGATTTATATGCTTTATTTGGTGATTTTATGTTGTTTTGGAATCGTGTTACGTTTTGGTATGTTTTTCGATGTGTGTAGATACATATCTTTGATTTGGAAGAGGCTAAAGTCGAATTTGAAGTGTTGATGAAGAGATAGAGATGATACAAGATGGATAAAGATGGAAGAATCAAGATAATTATCAAGGAATCGAAGTCGGCAAAGAAAGCCGACGAAGCGTTCATCTGAGCCAGCATTTAGCGTCCCAACACCGAACGGGCGCTCGATAAAGCGAACGTAAGGTCGAATCGTAATTCACATACAGAGAGTTCAGACGCTCATCAAACTAGCGTCCAGTCTCCGTCCAAGCATTCTGGACGAGCGTCCGACATAACAAACGGGCGTCCACCGCCGTTTTTGCCGAAACCGACTTAGGTTACTGTAGCAACCGCCTCAGTTTTCTATTTAAAGCACAGCAGCCCCAAACCCTAATTCATTCAGAAATTTCTTCACATCAAAAGAGAGGCCATCAGCCGCATCTTGAGAGTTGAAGGCCGGTCACCCGAGCCTTGTGCTCGGGTGAACCGAGGTTAGATTAGGAGTAGTTTAGATGCTTTTCGTTTTCGTTCTTGGATCCTTCAATGTATGAGACTATGTGAGTTCTTTTTGATTAATTCAATTCCAGTTTTTCTTCATGATCTTGGTTCTTTTTGTATTTTTCTATGCGGTTTGTATGGCTATGTGAATGAATTGAGAAATTAGTTCACGATAGATGTTTACAACACGAGAGTTGCGTAACGTTAGATCACCATAGAAAGATAGGATTTTTAATCATTAATGATGACAAATTAATTGGTTAATTATCTAGGTTGTTAGATTCTAAAATACGAGAGTTAACCTGAATCTACACCGAGTTTTGTTTGGTAAATCGATCTCAACATTCGGAAGATGAGAGATTGATAAATTGGACTCACTAAGGAATTAGGAATCCATAGCTTGAGAATAAATTCACTAAGGAATTAGAGGTTTATGTCTCGTGAAAAGGTGAAACCACAACTTGAATTAAAATCATGAGATGAACTAGGATTGAAACCACTTGGTTTGTGCACTGTTTGATCCCATGTATCTTTAGTTTAGTTTAGGTTGTGTTATTTTATTTCGTAGGTTAGATTTATTTTAATTGCTCTTTCGTTTATTTTATTTGTTCTTTCGTTTATTCGTTTTTCCTAAGTAACAATTGAAAGGAATTAGTGAAATTAGATTCAACATCCCAATTCCCTGTGGATCGACCCCTTACTCACTTCGATCTACTATCAATTACCCGGTATTCGGCCGGTTAGGAGTTAGTTTTGCATGGTAGTTAGGGTTTATAAATTTTCTTTTGTTTAATGATGCAAAATCTCCCCAACACTTCACAAGCTCATTGAAGTAGAATTTTATATTTTCAGCTTGTGTAGGAACTTCATCTTTGGTTTTGGCTTTCTTTTCTTCAGTTTTCCTTTGTCTGCTCCAGTCTAAGATTTGCTCACAACATTCTCAGATGTCTCTAATTCTTTAAGTGGAAAGGAGGCAACATGTTTCAGTGTTTCTTTGAAGTTCTCAGTCTTCTCTCTTTCTTCTTCTGAAACAGCCTCCCTTGCAGGTGATTTAACAACATCAACTTTAGCTTGGTCAGCTTCAGGTAATGCTATTTCTAGAATATTTTTATCAGTTCGAGACAGATAACCTTCCTTTTCTTGATCTTCAGATTGTCCATCATAGTAAGTTTCAGTTTCTTCACTATCATCTGAACTTTCTTCAGATGATCCTTCTTCAGCAACATTATTTGCTTCATCCCTTTCTTGTAGAGAGGCGAGAATCCCTTTCTGTAAATCAGGATCTCCTTGAGAATCATCATCATCATCATTTTTCTTAGTCTTTGAGTCTCCCTTCCTGGCCTATATTTCCCAGTATCTGTTTCTTATGAGTGAGTAACCAGTACTCAGAAATTCTTCAGATCTAAACAGTTTGGATATATGAGTGATATCGAAAAGCTCAAAAACCCATTTTTTTAGTTCTTTCCATTTCCGCAAATTGGCTTCATTGATTGGGAATGGAGCTGAACTTCCGATACTGATAATCATCTAGTCTTCTGCAGTCAGCTTCAATCTGTTTCCCAATGTTGATACTTGGATCAACATCTTTAGTTTCTGCTTCAGATTTTTCAACTTCAGTTTTGCTGGCTTCCCCCTCGGCAACAACTAGGATGATTGGCGATTCAGTGACAATTTCTGGAACTGAGGTAGCTTGTTCAGTTTCCAGTTTTTTTCGGCTACAACTTATTCTCGTAGAGATTCCGTCACAGTTATAGGTATTGCAACTTGTACAAAAACCTTTCTTGATTCAGTTTCCTGGGACTCAATTGGTACATTGATTGGTTCAGTTCCCAGTTCAACAACTTGTTCTTTCTCCTTTTCAACATCATCAACTTTCTTTTCTACTACTCATTCATCAACAAGCTCATCCAGAGTGATGACTTGTGCTGGTCTCGAATCAACTTCAACAACTTCTCTTTCTTGTGATGGAGAAGCTTCCGCCTCATTGATAGATTCTTCATATTCAATTTGAGATGCTGATTTTTGTGTGGTGTAGATCTTGATAAAGATATCGATTGAGCATTGCGATTACCAGTCCAACCAGTTCCTCATCACTATCGCCTCCTTCCTCATCAACTTTAGCTCTCAGGGTTTGTTCCTCATGAGTATCTATTTCTGGTAGTGAAGGAATAGCTTCTTGAAATTCCTTTGCCGATTCTTGAACAGGTACTTCCTCAGCAACATGTTCTATTTCAACAATAATTTGTTTGGTGGGGGTTTCCTCAGTCTTAGTTTTCTTTCCCTGGCTTTTGGCAACTGAGGTGGATGACTTTGCTTGTGAAGCCTATATCATGCTTCTCGAGAACTTGTCCGGTTGTGACTTTTTCCAATTTTCTTTTCTTTCTCTCGCCAAGATGTTCCAAAGCCTCAATTTGTAGTTTCAACTTTCTTAGCAAACCTTTTCCTCTTCTTCTTTGGTTAAGTTTCGGAACCTCCAACTTTCCTTTTCTTGGACCTTTCTTCCTTGGCCACAATCTGACCATCAACAATTGCAGTTTCCTTTTTCTTTGCAATTCCAAAATGGTCAATAATCCTTTGAACTAATAGAGCAAGGGTCTTCTTGATATAGAATCTCTCTTTCTTTTTCACGTTTTTCTTCTTGGGCACATTAGAAGATTGTGCAACCAGTTGATCAAAGATATATCTCTGCAAATTGAAATCTTCTCCAAACCAAATAACATACAGCATGTCCCATTTTGTGCCGGAGAGATTACTGAAGTTGCCGGCATTTCCAATCGCGCAATTCGCTAGCATCTTGGTCAAGAAATTGAATTCAGTTTTGAGTAGACTTGTTGATCCAGACAGTGATACACTTGAATCTCCTATGATTGCAATATCTTTCCAAAGTTTCTCTTTTTGTTCTTTAGATATTTGAAGAACACAGGTAAACCCAGATTTTTTGAAACCAAATAACTCCGCAAGTAGGTTCTCTGTAACCTTGATCTCTTTTCCATTGACTCGAGTGATAAAAGTGAGTACATCATCATCTTCTATAGTTTTGCTTGCATACTCATAGAAGTCGCCAATGTTGTCCAGACAAACACTCTTCAGATTAATGTTGAACACTTGCTCTAATGCTTTGATTTTTCTGATTTTGTTTGCAATTTCCTTGGCAAGAGTCTGATCTGTATATCTTGCAACAAATTGATCAAGTGAAAAGATCATTCCGGGTTCAACTTTAGTAAGAGCCATTATTTCAGATTATTGGAGAATTTGAAGATGGAGAAAAATTCTTTCAACTTAGATGGATATAAAGAGATAACTGAGTGTAAAGGATTTCAGGTATGAAACAAGGGTATTTATAAGTGATAGATTTGGTGGTTAGAAAATTTGAGTGCGTTTGACAACGTCTCGTCATAAATCATGTCAAACGTTGAGATACGGAAAAAGTGATGAGTGGAAATGATGAACGGCTGAGATGAGTGTAGGTCACAACTTCTCTGTCATCCATAGCTTGAATCAATAAATGAGATAGATACGGAGTATCTCAAGTTGTAAAGGTCCAGGTTTGATCTTATCCAAAGATTTGAGTAAGATTTCTTTTAGATCAGTTCCAAAATTCATTTAACTTTCTCCTGCAAAACAAATTAACAAGTCTTTGGTACCATATCTGTTTGGGTCCTTTTTGATTTGTATTTCTATAAGTTTTAAGTGACTTATCATTTTTATCCTTATACCTATCTTTATTTTTCGGCTGAGTATGGTCAGTTTTCATCAAATTCTGCCTTCTTGACTCGAACGTCTTTTTATTGGGGAGTTTGTGAAACTGAGTAATCATAGGTCCATTCCAGTCTTCATCAGTGGGAAAATGTCTTCCTTTCCCCCTGAATCTGGTATTCCATGAATGATTTTCATTCCTTGATGGATGAGACTTGAATGTTCTTTTAACTGATCTCTGATCAGTTGTACCTTTTTCAGCCCTCTTATACTTTCTATAAAATCTTTCAATTTGATGTTTGCCACTGACTGATTTTATAGTTGTGTCAGTTTTAGGTCGAGGCTGTGCTGAGTAATTTTTAGTTCTAACAATATTGTCAGTTTTCTGAGTTCTTGACTTTTGTTCAGCTACAAACTTAGGTGCAATCGTATTAGGTCTCGAACTTGGAATTTTCTTGATCAGAAAATCATAAACCGATTACGTCTCGAAATGGTTTACAGGTTTGAATTGAACACTGGAAGATGGATCAACTTATGATTCTATGATGTTTATTACTTCCTTCAGTTCATCAGTTGAGCAATTTTCCTTAGCTCCATTGTTAGCCTTGATAAGATTGATCTCAGCATTCAATCTTAGAACTTCAGCTTTCAACAAATCTTTTTCCTTTTGGACATTCTCATAATTCTTTTGAATATACTCTAATTCCTTTATGAGTATGTCCATGTCTTTGTTGAGATCTTCATTTCTATAATTGTTCATGGCATTGTAGCAATTTGATGTAGAAGCACATACCTCATGATGTCCGATATATAAATTTTCAGTTCTAGCTTCTTCATCTTCTAGTATCTACTTTCCTTTATTCAATCCGACATTGTTGCATATCAGGTCAGTTCCAAAAAGTATGATTTCTTCATCACTTTCACAATTATTATTTCCTCCAAAGCTAATGGGTAGTATTTTAGCATTATCTTCATTTTTTGTAATGAGTGGATCTTCAATGAATGTTTCAATCAGCTTTTCTTGAGTTTCAACAACAAGAGCCTGAAATTAAGTTTTTTACCCATCAAATCTAAAAAATGAACAACTAAGCATACTTCTAAAATGATTATGTGATTCCACAATGCAATAACTGAAGGAACTCAGTTGGAGATCTCTTCAAATAAGAAGATCTGTTCCGATACAATGTTTTAGTAACGGAATAAACTGATGGTCAGTTATCTCGAACAACCAAACTGATAAAAGCACAATCAGTGATCACTTCAGAGTAGAAGACTTGCTCCGATACCAATTGTTGGTCCCTTAGAAAGGCTTGCACAAGTTTAGAGGGGGGGTGAATAAACCTGTCCCCAAAAACCTAACTGAAAATTGAATCTTGTAGAGATTAAGTATAACCTTAAACCTGTGTGGAGTTAAGCTATCTTAGCTAAGTATAAGTCAGTGCTGAATGATACTGAACTTAGTTAGCTGGCAGCAGATTAAATTAAGCCTTTATATAAAACTTGAGTTTATCAGATTATCTAAATATAATGCAATGTAGTGCTGACTTAGTTTCTTGTGTTCGCTGAGTGTGATTGGATGTAATATATACTTAGATGCAATAAATAAATGCGTAAAGTAAATAAATAATTAAGACAAGAATTATAGAGGTTCCAGGTGGTGTAATCCTGTCAGTCCTCTCTTCCCCTGTGATGTAGGAGGCCAAATCCAGATCTTATGGTTTATAGTTACAAGACACAAAGTAAATTCTAAACACTTGATTGTCCTTCACTAATCCCTATCTTCACAATCTTCCAGCTTCAGTCTTCAACAGGTAGAATTGATGTTTGAACAAAGCTTGCTACACTGGTCCTTAGAGGGTTGAATTGCCTCTTCACCAGCTCAACACAAACACGGTCTTCCTGACTGCACTCAACTGTCCTTCACACATTCTTGGTGATTCACAGTCTAAACCTTCGATAGAATCAAAGTTGAGACTTAAATCAATAACTATGATTCAATTGTGTTTAAAGCTTCTTCTGCTATATGTATATGATATGTGCTCAGGTCTGTTATCTTCAAATGATTGATCTTGATCTTTCTTTGAAAGCTTATGAACACTTGAAGATTTCTTGATTTTGCAATAAAGTGCTTAGCAAGAATTCTTTTGATTTACTTTCCCCTTTAGTAAAATCTTTATTGACTAGATTAATTCTTAAATTCCACCCTTCTTCTAATGGTAGAAGTAGACTTTGTATAGGTGTTTCTTCAACGGTTACCTAAATTCGAACGTTAGAACTTGAATTCTTGTATCCGTTGGTGGTCCTGCTTATTCTGATGAATGTCAGTGTCCTATCTGACAATTCTGTTCAGCAAATTTTATTGGCTGCTTTGTAACGGTCAAATTTATCTTCAGCTTTTCTTGACCTCAGCATGGAAACTTATCCTAGTCAGTTTTCAGTTCAATAGCATTAAATGAGTTTTTATTCTTCTATAAAAACTTAGTACTCCATTTCACCTCTGATTATTATTGACTTAATCAGAGTATACCATAACTTATAACACAGCTAAGGCATTATTGTCCTTATGATATGAGGTCTTCTTTAGGATCCATAAAGTCAGTTCAGGCTATCATAGACTTTCCTAAATTCTAACTTTACAGTTTCGGCTTAAGTCTTCAAAACTGAGTTTGAACCCTCAGTTCTTGAATCTTCAATAAGTGAGTCCGAACCTTTAGTTCTTAAGTTCTAGATTAGTCAACCGAGTCTGTGTCCCTCAGCGAACTTATCTTATTCAATTCTTCTTCTATAACTGAGTCTGATCCCTTACTATTTAGTTGGTGTGCTCTTAGTCAGTTTCTGTCAATTGATTAATCTCCAGTTATGAACTCAGTTCAATAAACTAATTTCTCGTTTTCTCAGTTCTGATCCTAGATCAATTACAGTACTTGTCTGATTTAACTTACACAAATATCAGACTCTATTAAATCCTATACATTGATTTCTTGACATATTTTTTCTTTGCTCTATAACATCTAGTTATGACACTTCATCAATGGGGTTAAGTAATAATTAAACTAACTGATGAATCATCATCAAAACATAAATTTTATTTCCAATATATATATATATATATATATGTATGTATATATATATATATGTATTGTTATTAATTGTGTGCGTTTCTTCCACCCATTACTAAGTACGCATGGACTTACCTCTTTCTTTGTTCTTTTCCTCCATAAGAAGGTGTTTTATTGTAGGTTGTTTTTTAGACCACTGAGGAGCGACCCTGGGGATGATGCAGTTGAAGTCAACTGTTCTTATTTCCTTTGTAATTTGGGAATTGACTTTATTATCATTGTAATGATATAAATGAGTTGTTGAGTTTATGGGTATCAATATGTAATGGGTTGTTTGTATTTGACGGTTATAATAAGTCCTTGATGATGTATTAGCTACATCATGTGTTGCTTTCGATCATTGTGTTATTCGTTTTTGTTGCCCGAGTCTATCGTTTTGTCTTCTGCCTTGTTCTCTGATGTTTGTCTACATAAGTATTACATATATAATTAGATATTATTTTAATTATATGCGTGCCCAGTGAAGATACCAGATTTCTCCACTCCACCTGTCAGGCACATGACACCCAAATAATGATGAGAATAGACCTAATACCCAAACTGTAAGATGCAGGAGCCCCATCATAGGCCTAAGGGATGAATAGAGTCATCAAGAAGGGAGGTTGTTTAGGTCATCCCCTGATCCACCACAGGTCGGTCAGGACAGGGAAGGGGTAGACCTGCGCAGCTCGGTCGAATCGACTTTAGCATCTCGCTGTAGGTCTGATAGAGAATATAATAATAATAATACTAATTATACGATAATTATGAAAAGAATGCTAAGCCTTTAAGGCTGTGATCCTCATCATTTAAACACTGACATTTGAATATCATATACAAGGGATAATCCTAGGATTATCTCTAACTTGAATAACACGGAAAGAGAGTCCATTTTGGACACGGCCCATGCAGGCCTAGGGCACAATCGCCACCTATATAAACAGTCCTAAAGAACTATGGCAGACTGTAAATGAGCAAGGGGAAACGGTATTGGTACCACTGAACTGGACTGAGTTTAAGCAGGAGCTGAGGCGTGAATTCTTTCCCGAATCTAAGAGGAAAGAGCTGCGGGTCGAGTTCGATAATCTCCGACAGGGGGGATATGACTGTTCAAGAATACTACGAGAAGTTTGTTGACTTGGCAGTTTATGCATCTGAGCTAGTGCCGACTGAAGAGGCCAAGATGGTGAAGTTTGAGCAACACTTAGATTTAGCGATCCGGGATCGTATGGGTGCAAGCAGGGGCTTCACGAGCTTAAAAGAGATGTGTGAAGTAGCATGCAACATTGAGAGGATTCGGAGAGAGGTTAAAGCGGCATATACTACTAAAAAGAGGAAGAGTGTCTCTGAGGACAATCAGGGGCAGCAAAAGCGGAGCAATTCCGGAAACCCACCAGTACGACCGTCCTTTTCGGAAAATTCCCACCTTACCAGGGCGGTGGTGGTCGGCCGTGAGAGGTAACTCCAGGGGTTTAGTCGGCCACGGTTATCATTGCAAGCGGTGCCGAGAAATCATCCGGTACCGATTGTTCAAAGCGCAGTTGATGTCATAATTGTGGGAAGTTTGGACATAGACGGTATGAGTGCCTTACGGCTCCCACACTGCCGGGTCGGCATCGGTTACGGGAAGCAACATGGGTGGGACTCCAGGAGCAACACGGGGAACATGGGTAGGGTAACCAGCAGCAGCAGAGTGGTACTCCCGCACGCAGCCGACAGGGGTGCACCTACGGCCACCGGTGGAAACGGCCCGACCATCGTGGTCGGCCAAAGACAATCGGTGAGAAAAATCGGTCGGGAGATTATTCGCTCAGGGCGGAGAGGAGGCGAGCGAGCAACCACGTAGTGACGGGTAATTTTCTCTCGTTAACTCATTCTCATCCTATGTACTTTTTGATTCGGGTGCATCATGTTCCTTTGTAGCAAGTTCGCATGTTTTGAGGTTAGGTCTAATTCTGGTGGCGTAATTGATGAAAGAAATTTATGCAACCATCGGAGAGTTAGTACCATGTTCTAAGTTGTATAGAGATGTACCATTAGTGATTTTGGGAGTCAACTTGTCGGTTGACTTGATCGAGTTCCTCTCGAGAACTTCGACGTTATCTTGGGTATGGATTGGTTGAACCGGCATAAAGCCAAAATTGACTGTGAGCAGAAGAAGGTGACTTTGAGAGGCCCTAAAGGGGTGCGAGTATCTTACAAGGGGTTTGTGGATAAACCTAATGTGAAGATCATTTCAGTGGTGACGTTGAGATCTCTCGTCAAGAAAGGGTACCCGTTGTTTATGTGTCACGTACATGATGTAAACACAGGGGATCCTAAACTAACGGACATCGATGTAGTCCATGATTTTGAGGATGTATTCCCGGATGAGATACCAGGTATGCCACCCCAAAGGGAGGTGGAGTTTGCAGTGGAGTTGATGCCCGGGACCAGACCGATATCGAAAGCACCTTATCGTATGGCACCTAAAGAATTAACGGAACTGAAGGTACAATTGGAAGAACTGCTCGATAAGGGGTACATCCGACCGAGTGTGTCACCGTGGGGAGCACTGGTGTAGTTTGTGAAGAAGAAGGATGGTAGTATGCGGCTGTGTATTGATTACCGGAGCCGAACAACGTCCGCGATGAAGAACAAGTATCCGTTACCAAGGTTCGATGACTTGTTCGATCAACTACGGGCGCGTACTTTCGAAGATTGATTTGCGATCGAGGTATCACCACTTCAGGGTAGCGGATCGGATATCCCAAAGACCGCATTTCGTACAGTGCACGGACATTACGAATTCACGGTCATGCCCTTCGGATTGACCAACGCACCAGCAGTTTTCATGGATTTGATGAACCGGGTATTCAGACCCTACTTGGACCAATTTGTAGTAGTCTTTATTGACGACATCCTGGTCTACTCTAAGACTAAGGAAGAACATGCCGAGCACCTGAGGCTCGTACTACAGATTTTACGGGAAAAACAACTGTATGCAAAACTGTCGAAATGTGAATTCTGGTTGGAACGAGTGGCATTCTTGGGGCATGTTGTCTCGAAGGACGGTGTATCCGTTGACCCGAGCAAGATAGAGGTAGTGACGAGATGGCCAACGCCTAAGAATGTTGCGGAAATTCGAAGCTTCTTGGGTTTGGCTGGATATTACCGAAGGTTTGTAAAGGACTTTTCCAAGATTGCGAGGCCGATGACTGCATTAATGAAGAAAGAGAACCGGTTTAAGTGGGATGAAAGTTGTGAGGGGAGTTCCAACCGCTAAGGAACGGTTGACTACGGCTCTATTTTAGCACTACCAGAGGGTAATGAGGACATTGAGGTTTATACCGACGCGTCGAAGAATGGTCTGGGTTGCGTACTGATGCAACGGAGGCGAGTGATCGCGTATGCATCGAGGCAGCTGAAACCATATGAGAGTAACTACCCGACTCACGACTTAGAGTTGGCAGCTGTGGTTTTCGCATTGAAGATATGGCGACACTATTTGTATGGAATAACTTTCAAGGTGTTTTCAGATCACAAGAGTCTGAAGTACATATTTACACAGAAGGAGCTCAATATGCGTCAGAGGCGTTGGTTGGAGTTAATTAAAGATTATGACATGGAGGTCCAATACCATGAAGGGAAGGCCAATGTAGTGGCGGACGCTTTGAGTCGGAAATCGATTCATTCCTTGTGCGAGGAAGTAGCTCGGATCAGATTGCGAGAAGAGTTGGACCGTATGGATATTTGTGACATCCAGAAAGGCAGAAATAAAAGCGACTTCGTCTTGCAACCCGAATTATACGCGGAGATCCGGGTGGGACAAGTGGGTGACAAGGTAATCGAGGCAAAGAAGGCCAAGATTGGTACAGATGGTGCGGCTGATTTTACGTTACATGAGGATGGTAGTATTTGGTTTAAGGGTCGGTGGTGTGTACCAGCCGACGAAGAACTCAAGAGGCGGATCTTGGGTGAAGCTCATAGTACGCCTTATTCGGTTCATCCGGGAGGAGACAAACTGTATAAAGATCTCAGGAAAACCTTTTGGTGGCCCAATATGAAACGCGAAGTAGCGGAATTTGTGTCAAAGTGCTTGACTTGTCGAAAGATCAAGATTGAACATCGACGGCCACACGGGGTATCTTCGCGGCCGTTGGATGTGCCGGTGTGGAAGTGGGATTCCATCTCCATGGATTTTGTATGTGGATTACCGAGGAGCCCTAAAGGGAATAATATGATTTGGGTCATTGTGGATAGACTGACTAAAGCGGAGCATTTCATTCCGATGAAAGACACTTGGAGTAAGACGGAGTTGGCTATGGCATACCGGAGGAATATTGTGAGACTACATGGTATACCCAGCAGACATTGTGTCGAGATAGAGATGCGAGATTCATATCTCGGTTTTAGAAGGAGCTCTGAGCAGCCTTGGGGGACGAAACTACGAATGAGTACTGACTTTTCACCTGCTACCGATGGTCGACGGAGAGGACCATACAAACCTTGGAAGACATCTTTGAGGGCATGTGTGTTAAATTCAAAGGCTCTTGGGAGGAAAAGCTCGATCTTATTGAGTTCTCATACAACAACAGCTACCATGCCAGTATTAAGATGGCACCTTTTGAGGCACTTTATGGTAGGAAGTGCAAGAGCCCGGTTTGTTGGGACGATTCGTCCGAGGCAGTGGTTTTGGGACCGCAGATGATCGAAGATACGGTCAAGCAGGTATAGATAATCCGAGAAAAGATGAAGGCTGCCCAAGATAGGCAGAAGAGTTATGCAGACTTACACCGCCGGGATATTGAGTTCGCCGTGGGCGATAAAGTATTACTACGAGTATCACCAACCGAGGAGTGATGCGTTTTGGCAAAAGGGAAGTTGAGTCCCAATGCGTGGGGCCATATGAGATCTTGGATCGCATAGGTGAAGTGGCATATCGATTAGCTTTGCCACTGGCGTTGGATAAAGTGCATAACGTGTTCCATGTATCTCAATTGCGCAAGTCGTGAGTGATCCTTCTCACGTGATCGAACCGGAGGTGGTTGAGCTAGATCGATCCTTGACCTACGAGGAGGTACCGTGCGGATATTAGATACCAAGGTACGGAAAACAAGGGGCGTGAGGTTAGCATCGTCAAGGTCTTATGGTCTAACCATGCCACCGAGGAGGCGACATGGGAAACCGAGGATGCTATGCGACAGAAGTACCCGCGTTTGTTCTCTTAAGGTATGCAATTTTCAAGCCTTGCACGTTAAATCCTTTTGCTTATCTTCGGGGACGAAGGGTGTTTTAAGGGGGGTGGATCAACGCCCGGTAAGAACCTGAACTTCGAGGACGAAGTTTTGTTTTAAGGGGGGGAGGATGTAATATCCCGAAATTTTGACTCCCTATTTAATTGATAAAAAAAGGTTCAATAACTTGGGGAATTATGTGTTTGGTAATTATTTAGAAGGGTTGATTAATAATTAAAATGGAATTTTTATAATTCTTTAATTAAAAGGAAATACATTGGTTAATAATTAAAAGGGGAGGGGGACTTCTTTTATTCCTTCTCCATCTTTTTCCCAATTACACGTGAAACCCAAACCCTCCCCATTGCCGCCGACTGTGTGAAGAAGAAGGAGAGAAAAATTTCTCTCCTTGGTGTTGAGGATTCATCGTCGTCATCGGTAAGCATCGTTTCTTTCTCTCCTACAGTTCGAGCGTGAAGATCGGCCGGCCAAAGGCCATGGCCGATCCACTCATGCGTGTGGAGGGGGGAGTGGTTTCGATTTTCATTAGAATTGTGTTGTGATGTTTTATCCTTCCTTCTATTTGTAGATATAGATTCGGGCTTCGTAGAAGAACGGTTTTAATTCGTTAGCATGAGCTTTCGAGAAACACAGCACAACCGGTAAGGGTATCTCTATGGCTTGTGTATTAGTTGGTTCGAAAGATGATATTTTTAAATGATATGTAAGTTGTGTATGATTTTGGGATGATTGGTGTTGTGGTTTAAGGTTTTTAGGGGTAATTGGGGTTGTTTGGCGCGTTTTGAATGTAATCTCATCACTTTATGTAGTGTAATGCTGTCAATGTTTTGATTAAACGTGTTTACGCTTGGTTGTCATGTTTGGGGATGCTAAGCATCCAATCTAGTGAGTTGTGGTTTCGTTTTAAAGCCTATGATGTTGTGGTACTTTTGGGTAAAGAATTTATGAGCTGCTGCGTTGTTTTACTGGTTTTTGGGGTTGAGAATCGAGATGAATCCGTGTTGAAGATTTTAGGGTTTTAGTTGAAACCCAGTGAGTGGGCGCTCTGCTTGAGAGGGCGGGCGTCGCCCGCCTGGTCTCAACTCAGGCGGGCATCCGGATTCTGGGCGGGCGTTTAAAGGGCTACTTTTGATTCAGGATATAAAGTTTTCTGGTGGACGGGCGTCCAAGTATAATGGACGGACGTCCAGGTGCTAAAAATTGATTCAGGATGTAACAGGTTTCCTTGGACGCGCGTCTGAGATCTTGGACGGGCGTCTACTTCTTCCAAACGGGCGTCCAACATTTCAGACGGGCGTCCAGTTTAAGTGTTCTCTCTTCTTTGTTAGTTATGGATAAACCTTATGAGCATGTTTTGTAAGTTGTGTTTGGATGAGACAACGGTATTGGGAACATTGGGTTTTGGATTTTGGGCATTGAAGTTCGTAGACCCGTAGTGGTTGGGCCGGATAGGGTAGCTCCCAAAGCCGTAAACCCGGGAAGGTTTCCTTACGACTTCAATGACTTTGACGTATTTGGGGAGTTGCGAGGCGGTGGTGTGGTCGGGCGGATAGGGTAGCACCCGGCCGAGAACCCGGAAGGTTTCCTTGCACCCGATGCGTGATGGGCCATTTTAATGGTACCATTGGATGACCTTTAGGATCCTCCTCGTTAAGGGTTACCCTTTTGAGGGATGTGCACATCTCGGGACCTTTAGGTTGAGTTAGTGTGATGGATTGTATCTTCTATGTGTTGTTTGTATTTGCTTTGTCTTGGTTTTGATATCTGTTTTAGAAGCTTTCTTAATTTTGTTAACAGCTTTCATCTTACGCATACTAGATTTATCCTTACTCAACGTTTAGTTGATGATTTCTATTTTTGTTGATCCTGCTATGATCCGTTTGGGGAGCGGACTCTTAGCGAGTAGTCCTTTGGATTGATTGCTCGTTGCGGGAATGTCGCGGGGTCTTGAGAGCCGCGTAGTTATAGGCAACTATTTACTTTCCACTTTGTCAGATTTACGAAACTTTAAGTTTTATTGTTGTTCCGCATGTTCTCACTTTTGATTAGAGATGGCACTCATTTTACATTTTAAATAATGAATGGTGGATGTTTAATTTCTCTCTGTTGTGGAATGTTGAATGTTACTGCCACGACTGTGTGTCGTGATGAGTGGCACTACGGTGACCAATACCGGCGGCCGACGGGATTGGAAACCGGGGTGTTACAAAGTGGTATCAGAGACGTTCGACTCCAGGACCACCACCTAAAATGAACCTTAAGAATAAGTTCACTAAAATGAGCACAGTGAGGATGTGTGGGGTAGGTATTGAGTCCTGTGTAGGGAAGGTACGGTGAGTTCCGATGTATGTGGAAATGTGGCCGCATGTTACAATTAATTTTGGACAGTAAGTGTTAGTATATGTGAAATATTCTGTGGCATGATATAGGTGATAATTGAATATATGATTGTTCACTTTTGTAGTTTTAGCTATGCCTCCTAGGAATGGAAATGAGAGGGACCAGCTGATTGATCAGTTGGTTAAGATGAATCAAGACCTGATTCAGGCGGTCAACAAGCTGACGGAGGACCGTTCTCTGGGGTCAGCTACTGGCATGACTAGGGCCGTGAGTCAGCAGAGGCCTAGCCAGTATGATGGCAGAGGAGACCCTAAGGGGCTTGAACGGTGGATTAGAGAGTTTGAGAAGATATTTGCCACTCTGGGCTGTCCAGAGGAACTAAAGGTCGACCAAGCTGCCTTCTACTTGGTTGACAAGGCTGATTTGTGGTGGGGTGCTAACAAAGATCGGTTGGCTCAGGCTGTAAATGAGCAAGGGGAAACGGTATTGGTACCACTGAACTGGACTGAGTTAGCAGCGGTCGAGGCGTGAATTCTTTCCCGAATCTAAGAGGAAAGAGGCTGCGGTCGAGTTCGATAATCTCCGACAGGGGATATGACTGCTTCAAGAATACTACGAAATTTTGTCGACTTGGCGGTTTATGCATCGAGCTAGTGCCGATCAAGAGGCCAAGATGGTGAAGTTTGAGCAACACTTAGATTTAGCGATCCAGGATCGTATGGGTGCAAGCGAGGGGCTTCACGAGCTTAAAAGAGATGTGTGAAGTAGCATGCAACATTGAGAGGATTCGGAGAGAGGTTAAAGCGGCATATACTACTAACAAGAGGAAGAGTGTCTCTGAGAGGACAATCGAGGCGACAAAAGCGAAGCAATTCGAAACCCACCAAGACGACCGTCCTTTTCGGAAAATTCCCACCTTACGAGGCGGTGGTGGTCAGCCAGTGAGAGGTAACTCCCAGGGGTTTAGTCGGCCACGAAGTTATCATTGCAAGCGGTGCCGGAGAAATCATCCGGTACCGATTGTTCAGCTTGCGAGTTCGATGTCACGCTTTGTGGGAAGTTTGGACATAGACGGTATGAGTGCCTTACGGCTCCCACACTGCCGGGTCGGCATTGGTTACGAGAAGCAACATGGGTGGGACTCCAGGGAGCAACACGGGGAACATGGGTAGGGGTAACCAAAGAGCGAGTGGTACTCTCGCATAGAGCCGACACGGGGGTGCACCTACGGCCACCGGTGGAAACGAAACCCGACCATCGTGGCCGGCCAAAGACATTCGGTGAGAAAAAAAAAATCGACCGGGAGATTATTCGCCTGGCAGAGAGAGGAGGCGAGCGAGCAACCACGTAGTGACGGGTAATTTTCTCGTTAACTCATTCTCATCCTATGTACTTTTTGATTCGGTGCATCATGTTCCTTTGTAGCAAGTTCGCATGTTTTGAGGTTAGGTCTAGAATTCTGGTGAGGTAATTGACAAAGAAATTTATGCAACCATCGGAGAGTTAGTACCATGTTCTAAGTTGTATAGAGATGTACCATTAGTGATTTTGGGAGTCAACTTGTCGGTTGACTTGATCGAGTTCCCTCTCGAGAACTTCGACGTTATCTTGGGTATGGATTGGTTGAACCGGCATAAAGCCAAAATTGACCGAGAGCAGAAGAAGGTGACTTTGAGAGGCCCTAAAGGGGTGCGAGTATCTTACAAAGGGTTTGTGGATAAACCTAATGTGAAGATCAGTTCAGTGGTGACGTTGAGATCTCTCGTCAAGAAAGGGTACCCGTTGTTTATGTGTCACGTACATGATGTAAGCACAGGGGATCCTAAACTAACGGACATCGATGTAGTCCGTGATTTTGAGGATGTATTCCCGGATGAGATACCAGGTATGCCACCCCAGTGGGAGGTGGAGTTTGCAGTGGAGTTGATGCCCGGGACCAGACCGATATCGAAAGCACCTTATCGTATGGCACCTAAAGAATTAACGGAACTGAAGGTACAATTGGAAGAACTGCTCGATAAGGGGTACATCCGACCGAGTGTGTCACCGTGGGGAGCACCGGTGTTGTTTGTGAAGAAGAAGGATGGTAGTATGCACCCGTGTATTGATTACCGGAGTGAACAACGTCACGATGAAGAACAAGTATCCGTTACCAAGATCGATGACTTGTTCGATCAACTACGAAGCGTGTACTTTCTCGAAGATTGATTTGCGATCGTGTATCACCACAGGGTAGCAGATGCGGATATCCCAAAGACCGCATTTCGTACCAGGTACGGACATTACGAATTCACGGTCACCGGAGTAGGGAAATCTGAATTCCTTGTCCCATAGGTCTCAGAACCTCTAGCATCGAAAAATGTGATCTCACGCCTGGTCATACGAATTAGGGCTCTAGAAGTATTGATAAAGGCTCTCCCTAAAATGATCGGGCAGTGAGGGTGCTCATCTATATCCATAACAACTATATCTATCTTACACCTGAGCTGTCCTATGCCAATGATCATATTATGCATATTCCCAGACATGATTGTTCTGGTCCCATCCGCGAATCTAACTTGCAACGGGGTATTTGTGGGAGTAAGGATTAGATTTCTATCACAAAGACTCTTCGGGAAAATGTTCGACTTGAGCCGAGAATCTATCAAAGCCAACCCTGGTATGTTCCTTCTAAGGTCACCTCTACCATAAATGCGCTGGGTCATCTAGTTTCGCATCAACCGAGCTTCATTCTCAATATGCTGTTTGCATCTCTAGGATAGATGACTTTAGGCGATTTAGGTCTATGCTAACCTCAGAATCGGATTCTATATCTGACATGTGACGCATGTAATCATATCCTGAGTCTGAATCTGAAGAAATCTCTTGAGATTTAACTTGGACATACCTCTGTATATGTAAGCATCTTTAGATTCTTTCGACTTCTTGGCTTCGTGAATTCTTGCCTTCATCTTTGCTATTCTCTCCTTGAGTTTTGGTGTCAACGGCTTTCTAGGTGTGGTTTTGGTTCTCAGCACCATGACTTCTTCTCCTTGAACCTCAGAAGACTGATGTGATGACATTTTGCTAAACAGTTCGCTTGAGTGATTCCCTCTGATTAACTGCATCATAAGAAAAAGAACAAACGGTTATTAAACTAACAAGCAGTATGATTACTCATACTGCTGCTAGGCTTATAACCTACTAACAGAATCACAGGGGGAAAACAAATATAAAAGAAAAGATAATGGGCTCGGTCGACCGAGTAACATCGTTCGGTCGACCGAACATGCAAAATTATAATTTTTATTATTATTATTATTATTATTATTATTATTATTATTTTTATTTACTGTAACAGAAAACAGAAAAACGAAATAATTAAGTAGATCATTTAAGCAGTTGGACCATTGATTCCCCGGCAACAGTGCCAAAAACTTGATCGAGGTCAAGTTAAATTATTAACTCGATTCCTAAATAACCACTAGCAAGTGAACTAGGTTCAATCACAGTATAGCTATATAGAGTCGAGGTCGATCCCACAGAGAATCAATTTGTGGATCCTAACTTAAATAGTCAACCTATTTATTTCGTTTGACAGAGACGGTCTACGACCAACATAGAATACGAGAAAAGAAAGTCACACTCAAACGTATAAACAAATAACATGTAAACAAATAACGTAATCAACTGCCCAATTATAACCGTAATCATCTGGAGCTAGACAATTTATATAACAACAAGACTCATCAATTATTAATCCGTTCATAACTATTTTAGATTGGCTACGGGAGTCATCCTCTAAAACTTGACGTAGCACCGGTAGGTCACTAGATCACTGTTGTATTGTTATGTGACTTCGCCTTTTGGTGCCTCCATCTCATATAACTCACACGCTTACGACTCTAAGGATGCCGATATTAACCGTACACCTCGTCCAGACAACATTCCTATGGTTAGGCGTACTTCCCGAACGATCACTCAAACTCTCGTCCAACTAACAATTACCAAGTTATAGTCTCATGCTAGTTTACGATCTACGTATAACAAGGTGCGCGCAATTCCCTAATATAAATAAACCTACCTAGATAACGCTGAACGTCCGAAGATCAATTCATGAGCCTACCTAAGAGTTTTATATCGGTATTTCCTTTTTACACGTTTTAATTAAATTAAGCGAGTGACGTAGCCATAGCCATACCTACTGAGATAACAGATTCAATTAAGCTAACCTAATCATAAAGACGTGACAGATTAATGGATGAAACAGGCTTGATAGCTCTCGGTCGACCGAACAGGTGCTCTCGGTCGACCGAGTGACACCTCTCGGTCACCCGAGTTCTTAACTCCCCAGATTCCATCCCCGAATATATTTCTCAGCGTTTCACATACGAATCGGATTATATAGCGAATCATCAGGACATCATATAAATTAATCTAAATACACGTAAATTAAACACACAGATTCATCCGTAGATATTAGGTAGAGGACGTAGGGTATGGGATCCTCATAGACAAGGTATCACCACTGCCCTAACGTCATATCCTAGATCTACATCATCTAGATATGAATAACTACTCAAACAATCAAAGCATAATTGGGAAATTGATTACTAAAAGAAAACAAGATGAAGAACTAGGGCTTACATGTTTGCACCCTCAACTCCTCCACAAGCCTAATGAATCCTTATTTTCTTATTTGTATATATGAATTGATGTTGGTGAATGCATAAAAAATACAAAGAACTTGTGTTTATATAGAGCCTCAGCCGACATAGAAAACCGACTTAAATGCCGACACTACTGAACCCTACCCGCCTCAAACATTGTGCCGGACTCCTGCTGGACTATAGGCCCACTCGGTCGACCGAATGCATAGGCTCGGTCGACCGAGCCTTACATGCTCCTGGGCTTTCTTCCTCTTTTATGTCTTGGGCTTCCTTAACTCGTCTGTGATCCATCAAAGCTTCTCCGAAGTCCATCCTTGTGCTCCCAAATGAGTTACTACAAATATAGCATGACATACAGTCTGTAACATCAAATAATATAATAAAACCTCTTAATACATAATAATGAATCGTAACTCTCGGCATATGAAAATTAAGCGTATTACGACTTATTATTACTCTATTATAGCTCCTTTAAACTAGAATCGAGGATAAAGGTCATAGAATAACGGGCACAAAATGACCGTTATCAACTACCCCCCACTTAGCCTTTGATCGTCCCGATCAAAATATCAATAAGTTATTCCCCATAAACTACTTTCCAGTGGTCACAATATACTGACACAAGAAACTCGGATCAACTCATATCCTCTATGCCCGTCAGATATCCATTATCCGCTATTCATCATGAATCGATGTGTTGTGTGCACATGCATTGAGTTTTAAACATTCGTAGCAAGACTAGAGCTTATGCAAACTTTGTAGTCTTAACCTACCAACTTCAGTATTCCAACTTCTTAAGCCTTTTAATTTTTTAAGCACTAGAATAATAAGCAAGAGCGTATCTATAGGGTTCTTGGACTTGGAGACCAAGTACTACTCAAAGCCGCTTAAAGAGTTGAATATTCTTTTCATATCTTCATATTTTTCAGATACTATCAATCTCAAGAAGGAAAACTTTTTAGAGCATCCCTCTATCTTAGATCAAAAATAGCATCGAATATTACCACAAGCGAGGCTACTTTGGTAACTTACTACAAGCCCAGTGTGTTTTAACATTGGCAAACACAGTAATCGTCTCAAGCTTATTACTCGGCTTTTGTGGCTAGAATTTTTAGGAACACATCAGACGATAAATTTGACACTAGGTAAGCATAATCAATTATCTATGCAATGTACACATAATAATTTTACTTTTTATAATAAGCGTAGTACAACTCGATTCAGTTATTGAATAATCGAATAATAAACTACTTGCAATGGAAAATATGAATATCATTAAGTTTACTAATCAATAAATCGCAGAAGTATAAAGTGATCACGTACTCATGAAGTATGGTTTATTTCTTATTAGATATAATTATCAGGGACTCACAAAAGTAAATGTGATTCTAAGTTTAAAAGTGTTAAAATCTTACTCATTCTATTTATTATTTGATATATGGGAGTATATGGAAGCTTATTTGAGCTAAGTGACTCGTACCCCCCACTTAAACCATGCATTGTCCCCAATGTATAAAAACCGAAATAACAAACTCAGAAAAGGAACTTAGCTCTGGATAAGCGTGGAAGTTGAACAAGTCTTTGGAATTCGCCAAAGTTTAACAGGCACAGGCATTGGCTACTAGCAGAAAAATAATCACTGCAACACACATCTTAAACAAAGCTTGAAACTCGTTCTGAGATTAGTCCAAACATAATAATCAGAAAAAAGGGACCGCAAAAGGGATAACAATTGCCTTAAACATTTTTAAGTCCATAAATTAATGATTACATTTCAATACATTTCAGCAAGTCAAAACATTACATGAGTTCGAATTCAGGAAACAGAGACACTTGCTCTATATAACACGACATACTAGTAGAAGTGAGTCAAAATAAAAACTCGTTGATTATAGGAAATGCAAACACGCAAATAAAAATACTTAATCCCAAAATCCTTGTAATATCCCGAATTTTTCGACTTCTTAATTTATTGGTAAAGGATTCAAATAATGATTTATTAATAATTAAGAAGGGATTTTATAATTCGATTTTATAATTCCTTAGAAAAGAAAAGAATAGAATTATAAAACCCCTACCTTGGCAAATAAAAAAATAAAAGAGGATTTTACTTCCTTTTCCTTTTCCCCAAAAACACGTGAAACTCCTCTCTCCCCAGCCGTCGCCTCTTGTGAAGAGAAGGAGAGAAATCTCTCCTTCGTGTTAAGGATTCTTTGCCGTCGCCGTTGTCGCCGCCGGTAAGAAATGTCGTCCTTTTCTTTTCCTACAATTCGAGCATGACGATCGGCCGGCCAAAGGCCATGGCAGATCCACACATGCATGTGAGGGAGGGAGGATGTCGTTTTGGGTTGTTTTGTTTATTCATTGGAATTGTGTGGTAATTTTAGTGCTTTTTCTTCTACCAATAGATATAGATTCGAGCTTCGTTGAGGAACGGTTCTAGCTTGTAAGGGCTGTCAGAAACGCAGCAATTCCGGTAAGAATATTTCTACGTTTTGCTGTCAAGTTTATTCAAGGGTGTCTATCTTGGTTGTCCTGTTTCGGGGATGTTATACGTTCATAATAGTGTGTTGTTGCGTTGGTTAAAATCTATTGTTGGTAAGATATCTTGTATATGGAGATTTACAGGCTTAAAATGTTGTATTTGTTCTTTGTTTTGTTGTGAAACGGCTCGTAAATCGCGTGTATAATTGTTAGGGTTCGAGAGAAACCCAGTGGGCGGGCGTCGAGGCCTTCGGGCGGGCGTGCGCTTTGATTTCGAGTCGATTTAGCGTTTGGGTTACCTGGGCGGACGTCGGCGGGTTATTTTACATTCGTGATCTAACTCCGTTAGAGTGGACGGGCGTCCGGTTTTACGGGCGGGCGCCCGCCTTCGGTAAATTTTCCTTGGACGGCGTTTGGGTTACCTGGGCGGACGTCTGAGGGGTTATTTACATTCGAGATCTAATTACTCGCAAAGTGGGCGGGCGTCCGGACATTACGGACGGGCGTCCGATATTTTGGACGGGCGCCCAACAGAGTACTGGGACGGACGTCCAGTCTTCCAAACGGGCGTCTGGTCTATGTTGTGTTCCATCTTTGGTAACTGTGGTTCAATCTTATGAATTTATTTTGGGAGTCATGTCTTGATGGGTCAGGGGTTTTGACATCACTGTGGGGATTTGGATTTTAGGCATTGAGGTTTGTAGACCCATAGTGGTCGGTGATGGGAGTCAATTTTACGTGATTCCGGTGCACTTTCTACCCCCGTTTATCCCACTTTTAGCACGTTTCTTGGTGATTTAGACCGTTTTAGGGGCAATACCGTGAATTATTAGCACGGGGAGTAAAACCGTCACTTTGATAGTTTACTACCTCTTTTTAGTGATATTGACCCTATTCCCGAGCACTTTTACCCTCTGGAATGTTTTGGATGTTTTTGGTTGTTGTGATGATGTAGGGAAATGGTGTCTCGAGAACACGGAAGGCAAAGAATTATGATGAGAAGCATGGTCAAGGTGCAACAATGAGCCAAAGAAGAAGAAAGATGAAGAAAATGGGTGAGAAGTTTTAGTATCTCAACCCCTATGTTCTGGTTCAGCAGCATTTTGACCCATGATGGAGGCATTTTCTGGACCTGACGTCTTCATGAAAGTTGTAGAAAATTGAAAGAGCTTTACAACGCATCTTGAATCACCCCAATCGGAGCTCCGACGAAGAAGTTATGAAGGTTTTACTGCAGCAGAAAACAGCAGCATTTCAAACGCACGTTTGGACCTTTCAAACGTGCGTTTGGGACTGTTTTTTCGAATACTGAGAGCAAGGGGGCTGAAACGCACGTTTAGGAACCTTCCAAACGTGCGCTTGGCTCATTTCCTGCTATAAAAAGCTGCAAATTTCACACAGAAGGCGGGAGACGCGAATGGAGTTGTTTTAGGGTAATTTTGGGCGATTTTCTTCGTTTTTAGGAGTTAGAATTAGTGTAATATACCGTTAGAATCGTCTTTCAATCCTCTCTTTGATTATACAACTCAAATCTTCGATCCGTAACATTTCGATTGTCAAAAATTTGATCTTTTGAGCACGAATTTTCCTCTCTTAAATCTCAATCAAGTAAGTATGTTTGCTTGTTCTTTTGTTGTTATTGCTATGTTTTTCTTCATTGCTTGTTGTTTAGATTGTATAATGTGTAGCTAATTTCTCTCCATAGCCGGGTCATGTGAAATTTGGTGAAATCACTCTTTGGGTGATGAAATTGGGAGTGGGTGTTGCGTTTTATTGTTGTTTCTTGCATGTTTCACGTCTTAGAACTTGTTATAACGGATTTGGGCTAGATTGATCACCTAGGTCAAAAATCACACACATCACTCTTGAGAGTTGTTCAGAGAGAGGGGTGTGGGAAAAGGGTTCTAGGATCGCGGTGTAGTCTCGGTTTAGTCGTTAAGCCAAGCTCGTTGTGAGGTTACTCGTTTTTACGTTTAAGCGGCTCGAGTTCATGACAAGGCTTAAGGTGTTAGAAGAGAGTTGTTCAGACGCTAACACCGGGTTTAGGAGTTCGCACCCGTGAGATTGAATGTGAGAGTTTGTTTGTAATTGCATACTCCCGGTTTTGTCATCCTTGGGGTTGAGATTATCCTTTTTGATCATGGTTCGGCTATGTTCCTCTCTTCCTTTAGACTCATTAATTTAATTCACTTTAGTTTTATTGTAGTGTGCAAATATTCCACATCTTGATCACCTAGACTAAGTTTCAAGTTCACTTTGGTACTCACAAACACACCTTTCTCTGTGGGATCGACCTCGGACTCCTGTAGCTATACTAGCAATCGACCCGGTCCACTGCCGGTTAGAGAGCTTGTTTAGTCACCGTTGTCTTGAGTATTTTATAAATTTGTTTGGTGAAAAATAACGCTCATCAAAATGGCGCCGTTGCCGGGGAAGATGTGTGCTATTTGTCATATCTTGCAAGTGATCCGAAGGCTTGGGCCTAGGTTTTATTTTATTGTTTTCTTGTTGTTTGGTGTTTTGTAGTGCATTGCCCGGAGTTTTTGAGAACCGCTTGAACCTTACATTGCTAGAATGGAGACCTTTGCTAAACAAAGAGGAAGGGGCCTTCTAGTTGGGAATTTGATTGCTAGATTTGAAGGTTTGAGTCCGGAACAAATGCAAATGGACCAAGACACTAATCAAGTTGGTCGTGGAGGCCAAGTTTTGTGGAACACCCTTCTATCGGGGGAGGTCAAGGAGTTACTAATCGAGCTCAAGACCAATCCTTATGTAACAATGTTCAACAAAGGGTAAACTGTCAAGGGAAAGGACAAGGTGGAGCAATGCCACCGATGGACCCGAATGCTATGAATTGGCTCATGAATCAAGTACAAGAGCGATTTCAAGCATTAATGCAAGCTCATATGCAAACTCCCAATCCGGCACCGAATCAAGGAGATGTGCGGACTTGTAGAGATTTGGTCATGCCACGGGCCGACTTGGTGGGGCATAGTCCGATAAGGTTGCCCCCGATCACCGCCAACACTATGAGTATTGGGCAAAATATTATCAGTATGATTAGGGACAACTCAACCTTTAGAGGGACGGCAATCGAAAATCCTTACTTCTTCTTGGATCATTATCTCGAGGTGTGTCGGACTATAAGGATGGACGGTGTTAGTGAAGAGGCAATCAAGCTACTTTTGTTCCCGTTCACTCTAAAAGACCAAGCAAGAGCGTGGTATGACTCCTTAAGGCATGACTCCCTACACACTTGGACCGAGGTGGTGCGAACATTTTTGCTTAAATACTATCCACCGGGGAAAGTTTTTGATTTGAAAGAGACAATCATGACCTTTGATGCTTACGAAGATGAGTCACTACTCGAGGCATGGGAATGGTATAAGACCTTGTTGCGCCAATGTCCCGAACATGGAGTCACTCTTGGGGACCAAGTCCATTGTTTCTTAAGGGGACTTGATCAAGATATGCAAAACCGACTTCATGCTTCAAGCGGTGGTGATATACTGATGTTACAACCTGATCAAGCGTTTGACCAAATTGAGCGGATTGCGGAAACTTCAAGACTTTATGTTTCGAGACAAGAAGAGGCCAAGACGCAAGAAACCGAGTGAGATGAAGTCGGTAGGGGAAAAGATTGAAGATGCATATCATGAGAAATTGTTGGACCAACAAGAGGAATCTTTGCAAAATCTTAAAGATCGAGTGGTGCAACTAAATGAAAAGAGGAGGTTTGAGAAAGAAGAAGAAACAAGAAAGGAGCTAGAAGCCGTGGGAAAAGAGCGAGAAAAGGCTCATTCAAGGAAAACGGAGAGAGAGGATGATGATTTTTATCTATATGAAGCGTTTTCCGAGCTAGAGATTGAGTTGGGATCGCCCATGTCACTAGAGTCTCCTCTTGTGGAGTTTGACTGTGGTAGGTTTCACGTTCTTCCAATTACACCCTCACTTCCCGATGAGAACATTGATGATGCCTTGGTGGAATGTATGGTGGAACCAACCATTGTTGAGACTTAACATGAAATCTTTGGTGATGAAAGTAGCTCATTTTGGGATGAAGAAGAGATGGAAGAGGTGCAATGTTTGTCTATTACACCGCCCTCCGAAGAAATGCAAGACGATGACTTGGAGGAGTGTATGATAGATTTGAGCGCACTTTTTGAAGAACCGGATTCTGGGTTTGAAGAGAAGACGGGATCGCCCATTTCACCATCACTCCCGATTGAAGTGTATGATGATGCAATTTTGGAGTGTGTGATGAAATCTCATGAGCTTGGTATGACATCCGTGGTTGAGCTACCGGAAGAGTTGGAGGTTATTAGCATACCGGTCCCGGACTACTACATTCTTTACTCTCCGGTAGACAAAGTTCACAAGATTTATGAAAGGGAACAACTACCATGGGATGGTAATTTCAAGAAGAGGATGATGGCGGATTTCAACGAAAGGGGATTCCCAAGAGCCATGTGTGGTAAGTTCCTAGTGAACTCGTTTTCCCCTATGCTTGCTATGCTCATTCTCCTTGAATTGTTGATATTCTTGAGTTCGGATTTCGGTTGATGGTTTTTGGTGATTTTTGATTGAATTAAAAATGTTGTCTTGAGTTGGTTTGAGTCCTTTATGGTTTGAGTCCGTTTTGGTGCCACTTGGTCGAGCCAACGACGTAAAACAAAGGCGCTTTGTGGGAGGCAACCCACCTTTTTGGTAATAATTATGTTTTTGAAGTAGTTTTTGGTTGTAAGAGGGGAGATTTTTGCTTGAAAGAGAGTGTGGGATGAGAATTTCCTTTTGGTTCTGGCCTTTGTACATAGACGGGGATGTTTTTATGTGAGCCTATGTGGCCTTATTTTATGCGTGGATGCTCTGTGTTTCTTTTGATTATCTTTACATCCAGTGCACTTCCCGTCTAGTATGGTTGATATGCTTTGATACCTTGATTGTGGCATGGCTTCTATTTTTATATATCTCATATCTATCACCATCTTTTGGCACGTGGATTTTTTCCCGTGCATGTGTTTGCCTTGTTTTCTGTCTACATGGTGTTCAGGTACTCGAGATGGAGCTTACTAGAAGATGTCACGTGAGCTAAAGTGCGCCTTTCTGCCGGGTTTTGGTCAAACAGCTAAGTCTTTTTACTCTTTTTATCTCTCACACACTGAGGACAGTGTTTCGTTTAAGTGTGGGGTGGGAGACTTAGCTGTTTTCTTGTTTTCGTTGTTAAATGTGCTATAAATGTGGTATGCTTAGCCTATGATCGGGCTCGAGTCGATTTTTGGGTAATTTTAAAATTTTTCAAGGGTCTTAACACCGTGTTGTATGTGTTATTTTCACATTTGAGTGGTGATCACCTTAGTCGGGACCCCGAACATGTGCATTGCGGTTTGATATTATCTTGAGAATGAAGTTTATTACTTTCACGAAAGCTACACTTTGTGCACAATTTGATTGCTACCACCTTTCATATCACTAGCCTTGAGACGAAATGTCATAGGTTTACCTAAGTAGGACATGGGATGACGGTTTTGGCGTTCTCTTGACCCTACCATAGCCAAATAAACCTTAACCGGAACATTTTCCCTTCGTTTCCCATCTCAGCCTTGGTAGAATGGTCTGACCACCATTCGCTTATAGCCGTTTTGTTACTTAGTCAGAAACCTACCCTTGAACCTTTTTTATGGTCACATTTCCTTCATTTTATACCCTACGAGTGAACTTAATCCTTTGTTAGACCACACTTGCTAAGGCAAGTGTGGGGGGTAGAGATGATGTTTTTGATTGGGTTGTTGTTTCTCGTTTTGAGCTATAAGGTGTTGAGGAACGTATGTAGGCTTGGTGTTCCAGTGTTGAACCAAAAGAAAAGAAAATCTCTTCTTCTATCTTTTCTCAAAAAAAAAAAAAAAAAAAAAAAAAAGAAAAACACGAACAATGGATGTATATAGAAATAAAGGTTGGAGTCAAAAGTGTTGAGCTCAAAAGTAACTTTCGTGATGTTAGAGTTGGGATAGTGAGATAGGTGCTAGTGTGCTCGGACTCACCTCATGACGCTTGAAACATAGTCGAGTTTGGCAATGAGTTCGGGTATGTTAGCATTCTATGGTTCCAAAAGTGTTAAAAATAATCAAAAGGAGTTTTGGGGTGGTTTGTATGATAGAATTGAAGTGGTACATGGGTTGATTAGGTTCACTCATTTCTTTTTTTCTCAGTTCCCAAAATATCCCTTTCGATTAACCGAAATTTCCCTAGCCTAACGTTATAACCCTTCAAGTCCTACCCGATCGTGTCCAAACTTAGTGACCTTGATTAGTGGAGAGGCTAGTGACCATGAGACGGTTGGTAGACTTTTGGTTGGGATTCAAGCCCCGACAATCATTTTGAGCACTTGGTTTTAGCTTGGCACCACACACACTCCGTTTTCTTGATAATGTTGTATCGGTATGTTTATGTTCGTGTTTCTTACTTTGTGGTCACCTCCAGAGTGTGAATATTAGCACCTTCATCATAAAGTTGAATCCTTTGGTTGGTTTTAAAACGCCTAATTTGCTCGAGGGCGAGCAAAGGCTAAGTGTGGGGTGGTGATGGGAGTCAACTTTACGTGATTCCGGTGCACTTTCTACCCCTGTTTATCCCACTTTTAGCACATTTCTTGGTGATTTAGACCGTTTTAGGGGCAATACCGTGAATTATTAGCACGGGGAGTAAATCCGTCACTTTGATAGTTTACTACCTCTTTTTAGTGATATTGACCCTATTCCCGAGCACTTTTACCCTCTGGAATGTTTTGGATGTTTTTGGTTGTTGTGATGATGTAGGGAAATGGTGTCTCGAGAACCCGGAAGGAAAAGAATTATGATGAGAAGCATGGTCAAGGTGCAACAATGAACCAAAGAAGAAGAAAGATGAAGAAAAGGGGTGAGAAGTTTTAGTATCTCAACCCCTATGTTCTGGTTTAGCAGCTTTTTTACCCAGGATGGAGGCATTTTCTGGACCTGACGTCTTCATGAAAGTTGTAGAAAATTGAAAGAGATTTACAACGCATCTTGAATCACCCCAATCGGAGCTCGGACGAAGAAGTTATGAAGGTTTTACTGCAGCGTAAAAACAGCAGCATTTCAAACGCACGTTTGGACCTTTCAAACGTCGTTTGGGACTGTTTTTTCGAATCTCGAGAGCAAGGGGCTGAAACGCACGTTTAGGAACCTTCCAACGTGTGCGCTTGGCTCATTTCCTGCTATAAAAGCTGCAAATTTCACACGTAAGGGGAGACGCGAATGGAGTTGTTTTAGGGTAATTTTGGGCGATTTTCTTCGTTTTTAGGAGTTAGAATTAGTGTAATATACCGTTAGAATCGTCTTTCAATTCTCTCTTTGATTATACAACTCAAATCTTCGATCCGTAACATTTCGATTGTCAAAAATTTGATCTTTTGGAGCACGAATTTTCCCTCTCTTAAATCTCAATCAAGTAAGTATGTTTGCTTGTTCTTTTGTTGTTATTGCTATGTTTTTCTTCATTGCTTGTTGTTTAGATTGTATAATGTGTAGCTAATTTCTCTCCATAGCCGGGTCATGTGAAATTTGGTGAAATCACTCTTTGGGTGATGAAATTGGGAGTGGGTGTTGCGTTTTATTGTTGTTTCTTGCATGTTTCACGTCTTAGAACTTGTTATAACGGATTTGGGCTAGATTGATCACCTAGGTCAAAAATCACACACATCACTCTTGATAGTTGTTCAGAGAGAGGGGTGTGGGAAAAGGGTTCTAGGATCGCGGTGTAGTCTCGGTTTAGTCGTTAAGCCGAGCTCGTTGTGAGGTTACTCGTTTTTACGTTTAAGCGGCTCGAGTTCATGACAAGGCTTAAGGTGTTAGAAGAGAGTTGTTCAGACGCTAACACCGGGTTTAGGAGTTCGCACCCGTGAGATTGAATGTGAGAGTTTGTTTGTAATTGCATACTCCCGGTTTTGTCATCCTTGGGGTTGAGATTATCCTTTTTGATCATGGTTCGGCTATGTTCCTCTCTTCCTTTAGACTCATTAATTTAATTCACTTTAGTTTTATTGTAGTGTGCAAATATTCCACATCTTGATCACCTAGACTAAGTTTCAAGTTCACATTGGTACTCACAAACACACCTTTCTCTGTGGGATCGACCTCAGACTCCTGTAGCTATACTAGCAATCGACCCGGTCCACTGCCGGTTAGAGAGCTTGTTTAGTCACCGTTGTCTTGAGTATTTTATAAATTTGTTTGGTGAAAAATAACGCTCATCAGTCGGGCCGGATAGGGTAGCACCCAAAGCCGGGAACCCGGGAAGGTTTCCTTACGACTTCAATGACCTTAGCGTATTTGGGGAGTTGCAGACATTGGTATGGTCGGGCCGGATAGGGTAGCACCCGAAGCCGGGAACCCGAGAAGGTTTCCTTGCATCCCAATATGCGATGGTCCATTTAATTAATGGTACCATTGGTTGACCTTTAGGATCCTCCTCTATAGGATTTACCCTTTTGAGGGATGTGCACATTCGGAACCTTTAGGTGGATAGTTGAGATGTATGGCATCCGTTATGGGTTGGTCGTAACTTTTATAGATTGGTTGAGTCCTTCATAAGTTTGTGGTACTCTTCAGGGGATGGCTTTACCTTACGTATAGTAGCTTTATTCTTACTCAACTTTATAGTCGACGGTTTTGCTTTTGCTGGACCCTGCTATGATCCATCTTTGGGGAGCAGATTCTTAGCAGGTACTTCTATGGATATGTGCTTGTTGCTGAGATGTCGCGGGGTTTGAGAGCCACGTAGTCACAGTCACACGCTTGCATTTTATTTGGATTTCTTTCTTTTAAAACCTTTGAAATTTTGGATTATTCACACGATTTCATATTTCTTTTGAGAGATCAGAATACTTTAAACCTTCTAATAATGAATGGTGAATGTTTATTTTCTGCTGCATGGAATGTTGCATGTTACCGCCACATGATCGGGTGTCGTGATGAGTGGCACCACAAGAACTAATACCGGGGCCGACGGGATTGGAAACCGGGTGTTACAAAGTGGTATCGAGATGTTCGACTCAGGACCACCACCTAAAATGAACTTTAAGAATAAATTTACTAAAATAAGCACAGTGAGGATGTGTGGGGTAGGTATTGAGTTCTATGTAGGGAAGGTACGGTAAGTTCTATTGTATGTGAAATATCCTGCGGCATGATATAGGTAATAATTGAATGTATGATTGTTTACTTTTGTAGTTTAGCTATGCCTCCTAGGAATGGAAATGAGAGGGACCAGCTGATTGATCAGCTGGTAAAGATGAATCAAGACCTGATTCAGGCGGTCAACAAGCTGACAGAGGATCGTTCTCAGGGGTCAACCACCGGCATGACTAGGGCCGTGAGTCAGCATAGGCCTAGTCAGTACGATGGTAAGGGAGATCCTAAGGGACTCGAGCGGTGGATTAGAGAGTTTGAGAAAATCTTCGCCACTCTATGCTGCCCAGAGGAACTGAAGGTCTACCAAGTTGCTTTCTACTTGGTTGACAGGGCTGATTTGTGGTGGGGTGCTAACAAAGATCGGTTGGCTCAGACTGAAAATGAGCAAGGGGAAACAGTAGTGGTACCACTGAACTGGACCGAGTTTAAGCAGGAGCTGAGGCGTGAATTCTTTCCCGAATCTAAGAGGAAAGAGCTGCGGGTTGAGTTCGATAATCTCCGACAGGGGGATATGACGGTTCAAGAATATTACGAGAAGTTTGTCGACTTGGCGGTTTATGCATCTGAGCTAGTGTCGACTGAAGAAGCCAAGATGGTGAAGTTTGAGCAATACTTAGATATGGCGATCCGGGATCGTATGGGGGCTAGTAGGGGCTTCACGAGCTTAAAAGAGATGTGTGAAGTAGCATGTAACATTGAAAGAATTCGGAGAGAGGTTAAAGCGGCATATGCTACCAACAAGAGGAAGAGTGTTTCTGAGGATAATCAGGGGCAGCAAAAGCGTAGTAATTCTGGGAACCCTCCAGTACGACCCTCCTTTTCGGCAAATTCCCACGTTACCAGAGGCAGCGGTGGTCAGCCAGCGAGAGGTAACTCTCAGGGGTTTAGTCGGCCACGAAGTTATCACTGCAAGCGGTGTCAAGGAAATCATCCGGGTACTGATTGTTCAGGTGCACCAGTTCAGTGCCACAATTGCGGGAAGTTTGGACATAGACGGTTTGAGTGTTTTGCGGCCCAAACACCTGCCGGGTCGGCATCGGTTACGGGAAGCAACATGGGTGGAGCCCCAAGGGGTAACACAGGAAACGTGAGTAGGGGTAGCCAACAGCAGAGTTGTACCCCTGCACAGAGCCGACAAGGGGGTACACCTCCGGCCACTGGTGGGAACAGGAACCGACCATCAGGGTCGGCCAAAGACGATCCAGGAGCCGAGTAAATCGATCGGGAAATTATTCGCTTGGCGTGGAGGAGGCCGATCGAGCAACCACGCCGTGACGGGTAATTTTCGGTTAACTCATTTTTATCCTATGTACTTTTTGATTCGGTGCATCATGTTCCTTTATAGCGGGTTCGCATGTCTTGAGGTTGGGTCTAACTACTTTCGAGGTGATTAATAGTGAGTTTGTGCAACCGTCGGGAGAGTTAGTGCCATGTTCTAAGTTGTATAGAGACGTGCCGTTAGTAATTATGGGAGTCAACTTGTCGGTTGACTTGATCGAATTCCCCCTCGAGAACTTCGACATTATTTTGGGTATGGATTGGTTGAACCGGCATAAAGCCAAAATTGACTGTGAGCAGAAGAAAGTGACTTTGAGAGGCCCTAAAGGGGTGCGAGTATCTTACAAGGGGTTTGTGAATAAACCCAACGTGAAGATCATTTCAGTGGTGACATTGAGATCTCTCGTCAAGAAAGGGTACCCGTTGTTTTTGTGTCACGTACACGATGTAAGCACAGGGGATCCTAAACTAACGGACATTGATGTAGTCCGTGATTTTGAGGATGTATTCCCGGATGAGATACCAGGTATGCCACCCCAGAGGGAGGTAGAGTTTGCAGTGGAGTTGATGCCCGGACCGCATCGATATCGAAAGCACCATGTCGTATGGCACCTAAAGAATTAGCGGAACCGAAGGTACAATTGGAAGAACTGCTCGATAAGGGGTACATCCGACCGTGTGTGTCACCGTGGGGAGCACCGGTGTTGTTTGTGAAGAAGAAGGATGGTAGTATGCGGCTGTGTATTGATTACCGGGAGCTGAACAACGTCACAGTGAAGAACAAGTATCCGTTACCCAGGATCGATGACTTGTTCGATCATTTCTGAAAGCGTATATTTCTCGAAGATTTATTTGTGATCGTGGTATCACCACGGCTCGGGGTAGCAGATGATATCCCAAAGACCGCATCTCGTACTGTGCACGGACATTACGAATTCACGGTCATGCCTTTCGGATTGACCAATGCACCAAAGAGCTTTCATGGATTTGATGAACCGGGTATTCGGACCCTACTTGGACCAGGTTGTAGTAGTCTTTATTGACGACATCCTGGTCTACTCTAAGACTAAGGAAGAACATGCCGAGCACCGAGGCTCGTATTGCAGATTTTACGGGAGAAACAAGCAGACGCGAAATTGTCGAAATGTGAATTACGGTTGGAACGAGTGGCATTCTTGGGCATGTTGTCTCGAAAGAGGGTGTATCCGTTGACCCGAGCAAGATAGAGGCAGTGACGAGATGGCCAACACCTAAGAATGTTGTGGAAATTCGAAGCTTCTTGGGTTTGGCTGGTTATTACCGAAGATTTGTAAAAGACTTTTCCATGATTGCAAGGCCGATGACTGCATTAATGAAAAAAGAGAACCGGTTTAAGTGGGATGAAAAATGTTAGGAGGCGTTCCAACTGCTTAAGGAACGGTTGACTACAGCTCCTATTTTAGCACTACCAGAGGGTAATGAGGACATTGAGGTTTATACCGACGCGTCGAAGAATGGTCTGGGTTGCGTACTGATGCAACGGAGGCGAGTGATTGCGTATGCTTCGAGGCAGCTGAAACCATATGAGAGTAACTACCCGACTCACGACTTAGAGTTGGCAGCTGTGGTTTTCGCATTGAAGATATGGCGACACTATTTGTATGGAATAACTTTCAAGGTGTTTTCAGATCACAAGAGTCTGAAGTACATATTTACCCAGAAGGAGCTCAATATGCGTCAGAGGCGTTGGTTGGAGTTAATTAAAGATTATGACATGGAAATCCAATACCACGAAGGGAAGGCCAATGTAGTGGCGGACGCTTTGAGTCGGAAATCGATTCATTCCTTGTGTGAGGAAGTAGCTCGGATCGCATCACAGGGAAGAGTTGGACCGCATGGATATTTGTATCATCCGTAAAGGCGGAGATAAAAGCGACTTCCTTGCAACCCGAATTATACGGCCGAGATCCGGGTGAGACAAGTGGGTGACAAGGTGATCGAGGCAAGGAAGGCCAAGATTGGTACAGATGGGGCAACTGATTTTACGTTACGAGGATGGTAGTATCCGGTTTAAGGGTCGGTGGTGTGTACCACCGACCGACGAAGAACTCAAGAGGCGGATCTTGAGTGAAGCTCATAGCACGCCTTATTCCGTTCATCCGGGAGGAGACAAATCAGATAAAGATCTCGGAAAACCTTTTGGTGGCCCAATATGAAACGCAAAGTAGCGAGAATTTGTGTCAAAGTGCTTGACTTGTCGAAGATCAAGATTGAACATCGACGGCCACGTGGTATCTTTGCGGCCGTTGGATGTGCCGGTTTGGAAGTGGGATTCCATCTCCATGGATTTTGTATGCGGATTACCGAGGAGCCCTAAAGGGAATAATATGATTTGGGTCGTTGTGGATAGACTGACCAAAGCGGCGCATTTCATTCCGATGAAAGACACTTGGAGTAAGACGGAGTTGGCTATGGCGTACCGGAGAAATATTGTGAGACTACATGGTATACCCAAAGAAGATTGTGTCAGATAGAGATGCGAGATTCATATCTCGGTTATGGCAGGAGCTACAAGCGGCCTTGGGGACGGAACTACATATGAGTATAGCCTTTCACCCTGCTACCGATGGACAGACGGAGAGGACCATACAAACCTTGGAAGACATGCTGAGGGCATGTGTGTTAGAATTCAAAGGCTCTTGGGAGGAAAAGCTCGATCTTATTGAGTTTTCATACAACAACAGCTACCATGCCAGTATTAAGATGGCACCTTTTGAGGCACTTTATGGTAGGAAGTGCAAGAGTCCGGTTTGTTGGGACGATTCGTCCGAGGCAGCGATTTTGGGACCGCAGATGATCGAAGATACGATTAAACAGGTGCAGATAATCCGAGAAAAGATGAAGGCTGCTCAAGATAGGCAGAAGAGTTATGCAGACTTACACCGCCGGGATATTGAGTTCGCCGTGGGCGATAAAGTATTGCTACGAGTATCACCAACCAGGGGAGTGATGCGTTTTGGCAAGAAAGGGAAGTTGAGTCCCAAGTACGTGGGGCCATATGAGGTCTTGGACCGCATAGGTGAAGTAGCATATCGACTAGCCTTGCCACCGGCGTTGGATAAAGTGCATAATGTGTTTCATGTATCTCAATTGCGCAAGTACGTGAGTGATCCTTCTCACGTGATCGAACCGGAGGTCGTTGAACTGGATCAATCCTTGACTTACGAGGAGGTACCGGTGCAGATATTAGATACCAAGGTATGGAAAACAAGGGGACGTGAGGTTAGCATCGTCAAGGTTTTATGGTCTAACCATGTAACACCCCGGTTTCCAATCCCGTCGGCCGCCGGTATTGGTTATTGTGGTGCCACTCATCACGACACCCAGTCGTGGCTGTAACATGCAACATTCCACAACAGACAGAAAATAAACATTCACCATTCATTATTAGAAGGTTTAAAGTAATTACAGTCTCTCAAAAGAAATATGAAATCGTGTGAATAATCGAAAATTTAAAGGTTTTTAAAAGAAAGAAATCCAAATAAAATGCAAGCGTGTGACTGTGACTACGTGGCTCTCAAACCCCGCGACATCCCAGCAACAAGCAGATATCCATAGAAGTACCTGCTAAGAATCTGCTCCCCAAAGATGGATCATAGCAGGGTCAAGCAAAAGCAAAACCGTCAACTATAAAGTTGAGTAAGAATAAAGCTAGTATACGTAAGGTAAAGTCATCCCCTGAAGAGTACCACAAACTTATGAAGGACTCAACCGATCAATAAAAGTTACGACCAACCCATAACGGATGCCATACATCTCAACTATCCACCTAAAGGGTCCGAATGTGCACATCCCTCAAAAGGGTAAACCCTATAGAGGAGGATCCTAAAGGTCAACCAATGGTACCATTAATTAAATGGACCATCGCATACTAGGGTGCAAGGAAACCTTCCCGGGTTCCCGGCTTCGGGTGCTACCCTATCCGGCCCGACCATACCAATGTCTGCAACTCCCCAAATACGCTAAGGTCATTGAAGTCGTAAGGAAACCTTCCCGGGTTCCCGGCTTTGGGTGCTACCCTATCCGGCCCGACCACTATGGGTCTACAAACCTCAATGCCTAAAATCCAAATCCCCACAGTGATGTCAATACCCCTGACCCATCAAGACATGACTCCCAAAATAAATTCATAAGATTGAACCACAGTTACCAAAGAAGGAACACAACATAGACCAGACGCCCGTTTGGAAGACCGGACGCCCGTCCCCAAGATTGCTGGACGCCCGTCCAAAATATCGGACGCCCGTCAAGAATGTCCGACGCCCGTCCCACTTTAATGAAATTAGATATCGAATGTAAAATAACCCCTCAGACGTCCGTCCTGTAAACCCAAACGCTTCGTCCAAGGAAAAATTACCAGGCGTACGCCCGCCCGTCGAAAACCCGGACGCCCGTCCACTCTAACGGAGTTAGATCTCGAATGTAAAATAACCCTCAGACGTCCGTCCAGGTAACCCAAATGCTCGTCTGAACTGAAATCAAGGCAGACGCCCGTCCAGAAGGCCTGGACGCCCGTCCACCTGGGTTTCCTCTCGAACCCTAACAATTATACACGCGATTTCTGAGCCGTTTCACAACAAAACAAAGAAAGAAATACAACATTTTAAGCCCGTAAATCTCCATACAACAAAGATCTTACCAACTATAGATTTTAACCAACGCAACAACACACTATTATGAACGTATAACATCCTCAAAGCAGACAACCAAGATAGACACCCTTGAATAAACTTGACAAAGAAACGTAGAAATATTCTTACCGAATTGCTGCGTTTCGACAAAATTACAAAGTTAGAACCGTTCCTCAACGAAGCTCGAATCTATATCTATTGGTAGAAGAAAAGGCACTAAAATTACCACACAATTCCAATGAATAAACAAAACAACCCAAAACGACATCCTCCCTCCCTCACACGCATGTGTGGATCGGCCATGGCCTTTGGCCGGCCGATCGTCATGCTCGAATTGTAGGAAAAGAAAAGGACGACAGCCCTTACCGACGACAACGACGACGGCAGCAACAATCCTTAACACGAAGGAGAGATTTCTCCTTCTCTTCACAAGAGGCGACATGCTAGGTGGAGGAGGGAGTTTCACGTGTTTTTGGGGAAAAAGGAAAAGGAAGTAAAATCCTCTTTTTTTTTTATTTGCCAAGGTAGGGGTTTTATAATTCTATTCTTTTCTTTTCTAAGGAATTATAAAATCGAATTATAAAATCCCTTCTTAATTATTAATAAATCATTATTTGAATCCTTTACCAATAAATTAAGAAGTCGAAAAATTCGGGATATTACATCCTTCCCCCCTTGAGAAAAAACTTCGCCCTCGGTTCGGGTTCGCTCCGGCGTTGCTCCACCCTTAAAACACCCTTCGTCCCTCAAGATAAGCAAAAGGATTTAACGTACAAGGCTTGAAAATCGCATACCTTAAGAGAACAAGTGCGGTACTTCGTCGCGCAGTATCCTCGGCCTTCCCATGTCGCCTCCTCGGTGGCATGGTTAGACCATAAAACCTTGACGATGCTAACCTCACGTCCCTTGTTTTCCGTGACCTTGGTATCTAATATCTGCACCGATACCTCCTCGTAAGTCAAGGATTGATCCAGTTCAACGACCTCCGGTTCGATCACGTGAGAAGGATCACTCACGTACTTGCGCAATTGAGATACATGAAACACATTATGCACTTTATCCAACGCCGGTGGCAAGGCTAGTCGATATGCTACTTCACCTATGCGTTCCAAGACCTCATATGGCCCCACGTACTTGGGACTCAACTTCCCTTTCTTGCCAAAAACGCATCACTCCCCTGGTTGGTGATACTCGTAGCAATACTTTATCGCCCACGGCGAACTCAATATCCCGGCGGTGTAAGTCTGCATAACTCTTCTGCCTATCTTGAGCAGCCTTCATCTTTTCTCGGATTATCTCGCACTGCTTAATCATATCTTCGATCATCTGCGGTCCCAAAATCGCCGCCGGACGAAATCGTCCCAACAAACCGGACTCTTGCACTTCCTACCATAAAGTGCCTCAAAAGGTGCCATCTTAATACCGGCATGGTAGTCGTTGTTGTATGAAAACTCAATAAGATCGAGCTTTTCCTCCCAAGAGCCTTTGAATTCTAACACACATGCCCTCAAAGATGTCTTCCAAGGTTTGTATGGTCCTCTCCGTCATCCCATCGGTAGCAGGGTGAAAGGCTATACTCATACGTAGTTCCGTCCCCAAGGCCGCTTGTAGCTCCTGCCAAAACCGAGATATGAATCTCGCATCTCTATCTGACACAATGTTGCTGGGTATACCATGTAGTCTCACAATATTTCTCCGGTACGCCATAGCCAACTCCGTCTTACTCCAAGTGTCTTTCATCGGAATGAAATGCGCCGCTTTGGTCAGTCTATCCACAACGACCCAAATCATATTATTCCCTTTAGGGCTCCTCGTTAATCCGCATACAAAATCCATGGAGATGGAATCCCACTTCCAAACCGGCACATCCAACGGCTGCAGCATACCCTGTGGCCGTCGATGTTCAATCTTGATCTTCTGACAAGTCAAGCACTTTGACACAAATTCTGCTACTTCGCGTTTCATATTGGGCCACCAAAAGGTTTTCCTGAGATCTTTATACAGTTTGTCTCCTCCCGGATGAACAGAATAAGGCGTGCTATGAGCTTCACTCAAGATCCGCCTCTTGAGTTCTTCGTCGGCTGGTACACACCACCGACCCTTAAACCGGATACTACCATCCTCGTGTAACGTAAAATCAGCTGCCCCATCTGTACCAATCTTGGCCTTCCTTGCCTCGATCACCTTGTCACCCACTTGTCTCACCCGGATCTCGGCCAGATAATTCGGGTTGCAAGACGAAGTCGCTTTTATCTCCGCCTTTCTGGATGACACAAATATCCATGCGGTCCAACTCTTCCCGCAGTCTGATCCGAGCTACTTCCTCGCACAAGGAATGAATCGATTTCCGACTCAAAGCGTCCGCCACTACATTGGCCTTCCCTTCGTGGTATTGGATTTCCATGTCATAATCTTTAATTAACTCCAACCAACGCCTCTGACGCATACTGAGCTCCTTCTGGGTAAATATGTACTTCAGACTCTTGTGATCTGAAAACACCTTGAATGTTATTCCATACAAATAGTGTCGCCATATCTTCAATGCGAAAACCACAGCTGCCAACTCTAAGTCGTGAGTCGGGTAGTTACTCTCATATGGTTTCAGCTGCCTCGATGCATACGCAATCACTCGCCTCCGTTGCATCAGTACGCAACCTAGAACATTCTTCGACGCATCGGTATAAACCTCAATGTCCTCATTACCCTCTGGTAGTGCTAAAATAGGAGCTGTAGTCAACCATTCCTTAAGCAATTGGAACGCCTCCTCACATTTTTCATCCCACTTAAACCGGTTCTCTTTCTTCATTAATGCAGTCATCGGCCTTGCAATCATGGAAAAGTCTTTTACAAATCTTCGGTAATAACCAGCCAAACCCAAGAAGCTTCGAATTTCCGCAACATTCTTAGGTGTTGGCCATCTCGTCACTGCCTCTATCTTGCTCGGGTCAACGGATACACCATCTTTCGAGACAACATGCCCCAAGAATGCCACTCATTCCAACCAGAATTCACATTTCGACAATTTCGCGTCAGCTTGTTTCTCCCGTAAAATCGCAATACGAGCCTCGGTGCTCGGCAAGTTCTTCCTTAGTCTTAGAGTAGACCAGGATGTCGTCAATAAAGACTACTACAAACTGGTCCAAGTAGGGTCTGAATACCCGGTTCATCAAATCCATGAAAACTGCTGGTGCGTTGGTCAATCCGAAAGGCATGACCGTGAATTCGTAATGTCCGTACCTGGTACAAAATGCGGTCTTTGGGATATCCGCATCTGCTACCCTGAGATGGTGATACCCTGATCGCAAATCAATCTTCGAGGAAATACCTGCCCCCCGTAGCTGAACGAACAAGTCATCGATCCTCGGTAACGGATACTTGTTCTTCACTGTGACGTTGTTCAGCTCCCGATAATCAATACACAGCCGCATACTACCATCATTCTTCTTCACAAACAACACCGGTGCTCCCCACGGTGACACACTCGGTCGGATGTACCCCTTATCGAGCAGTTCTTCCAATTGTACCTTCAATTCCGCTAATTCTTTAGGTGCCATACGATATGGTGCTTTCGATATCGGTCTGGTCCCGGGCATCAACTCCACTGCAAACTCTACCTCCTCCGGGTGGCATACCCGTATCTCATCCGGGAATACATTCTCAAAATCACGGACTACATCAATGTCCGTTAGTTTAGGATCCCCTGCTTACATCGTGTACGTGACACAAAAACAACGGGTACCCTTTCTTGACGAGAGATCTCAATGTCACCACCGAAATGATCTTCACGCTGGGTTTATTCACAAACCCCTTGTAAGATACTCGCACCCTTTGTGGGCCTCTCAAAGTCACTTTCTTACGCTCACAAATAATTTTGGCTTTATGCCGGTTCAACCAATCCATACCCAAAATAATGTCGAAGTTCTCGAGGGGGAATTCGATCAAGTCAACCGACAAGTTGACTCCCATAATTACTAACGGCACGTCTCTATACAACTTAGAACATGGCACTAACTCTCCCGACGGTTGCACAAACTCACTATTAATCACCTCGAAAGTAGTTAGACCCAACCTCAAGACATGCGAACCCGCTATAAAGGAACATGATGCACCCGAATCAAAAAGTACGTAGGATAAAAATGAGTTAACCAGAAAATTACCCGTCACGACGTGGTTGCTCTGATCGGCCTCCTCCCTGCCAAGCGCGAATAATTTCCTAGTCTGATTTACTCCAGCTCCCTGGACTGTGCTGGCCGACCCTGATGGTCGGTTCCTGTTCCCACCAGTGGCCGGAGGTGTACCCCCTTGTCGGCTCGTGCGGGGTACAACTCTGCTTGTTGGCTACCCTACTCACGCTTTCATGTTACCCTCGGGGCTCCACCCATGTTGCTTCCCGTAACCGATGCCGACCCGGCAGGTGTTTGGGCCGCAAAACACTCAAACCGTCTATGTCCAAACTTCCCGCAATTGTGGCACTCGAATCGGTGCACTGAACAATCGATTACCGGATGATTTCCGACACCGCTTGCATTGATAAGTTCGTGGCCGACTAAACCCCCGAGTTACCTCTCGCCGACCACCGCCCTCTGTAACGTGGGAATTTGCCGAAAAGAGGGTCGATCTTGGGTTCCCGCAATTACTACGCTTTTGTCGCCCCGATTATCCTCGAAACACTCTTCCTCTTGTTGGTAGCATATGCCGCTTTAACCTCTCTCCGAATTCTTTCAATGTTACATGCTACTTCACACATCTCTTTTAAGCTCGTGAAGCCCCTACTAGCCCCCATACGATCCCGGATCGCCATATCTAAGTATTGCTCAAACTTCACCATCTTGGCCTCTTCAGTCGGCACTAGCTCAGATGCATAAACCGCCAAGTCGACAAACTTCTCGTAATATTCTTGAACCGTCATATCCCCCTATCGGCGATTATCGAACTCAACCCGCAGCTCTTTCCTCTTAGATTTGGGAAAGAATTCATGCCTCAGCTCCTGCTTAAACTCGGTCCAGCTTCAAAGGGTACCACTATCTTGTTCCCCTTGCTCATTTTCATCTGAGCCAACCGATCTTTGTTAGCACCCCACCATAAATCAGCCACACAACCAAGTAGAAAGCGACTTGGTCGACCTTCGCCTCTCTGGGCAGCCTAGAGTGGCGAAGATTTTCTCAAACTCTCTAATCCACCGCTCGAGTCCCATAGGATCTCCCTTACCATCGTAGTGACTAGGCCTCTGCTGACTCACGGCCCTAGTCATGCCGGTGGTTGACCCCTGAGAACGATCCTCTCAATCGCCTTGTTGACCGCCTCGAATCAGTCTTGATTCATCTTTACCACCGATCAATCACCGGTCCTCTCATTTCCATTCCTAGGAGGCATAGCTAAACTACAAAAGTAAACAATCATACATTCAATTATTACCTATATCATGCCGCCGGATATTTCACATACAATAGAACTTACCGTACCTTCCTACATAGAACTCAATACCTACCCCAAACATCCTCACTGTGTGCTTATTTTAGTAAATTTATTCTTAAGGTTCATTTTAGGTGGTGGTCCCGAGTCGAACGCCTCTCGATACCACTTTGTAACACCCCTCGTTTCCAATCCCGTCGGCCGCCCGGTATTGGTTCTTGTGGTGCCACTCATCATGACACCCGATCGTGGCGGTAACATGCAACATTCCACAATGATGTAAAATAAACATTCACCATTCATTATTAGAAGGTTTAAAGTAATTACAGTCTCTCAAAAGAAATATGAAATCGTGCGAATAATCCAAAATTTCAAGGATTTTAAAAGAAAGAAATCCAAATAAATGCAAGCGTGTGACTGTGACTACGTGGCTCTCAAACCCCGCGACATCCCAGCAACAAGCAGATATCCATAGAAGTACCTGCTAAGAATCTGCTCCCCAAAGATGGATCATAGCAGGGTCAAGCAAAAGCAAAACCGTCAACTATAAAGTTGAGTAAGAATAAAGCTAGTATACGTAAGGTAAAGCCATCCCCTGAAGAGTACCACAAACTTATGAAGGACTCAACCAATCTATAAAAGTTACGACCAACCCATAACGGATGCCATACATCTCAACTATCCACCTAAAGGGTCCGAATGTGCACATCCCTCAAAAGGGTAAACCCTATAGAGGAGGATCCTAAAGGTCAACCAATGGTACCATTAATTAAATGGACCATCGCATACTGGGGTGCAAGGAAACCTTCCCGGGTTCCCGGCTTCGGGTGCTACCCTATCCGGCCCGACCATACCAATGTCTGCAACTCCCCAAATACGCTAAGGTCATTGAAGTCGTAAGGAAACCTTCCCGGGTTCCCGGCTTTGGGTGCTACCCTATCCGGCCCGACCACTATGGGTCTACAAACCTCAATGCCTAAAATCAAAATCCCCACAGTGATGTCAATACCCCTGACCCATCAAGACATGACTCCCAAAATAAATTCATAAGATTGAACCACAGTTACCAAAGAAGGAACACAACATAGACCAGACGCCCGTTTGGAAGACCGGACGCCCGTCCCAGTACTCTGTTGGACGCCCGTCCAAAATATCGGACGCCCGTCCCACTTAAACATGTAATTAGATCCTCGAATGTAAAATAACCCCTCGACGCCTGTCCCGGTAACCCAAACGCTGCGTCAAGAAAAAATTACCCGTAGGCGCACGCCCGTCCGTAAAACCCGACGCCCGCCCACTCTAACGGAGTTAGATCTCGAATGTAAAATAACCTCTCAGACGTCCGTCCAGGTAACCCAAACACTCGTCTGAACTGAAATCAAGGCAAACGCCCGTCCAGAAGGCCTGGACGCCCGTCCACCTGGGTTTCCTCTCGAACCCTAACAATTATACACGCGATTTACGAGCCGTTTCACAACAAAACAAAGAAAAATACAACATTTTAAGCCCGTAAATCTCCATACAACAAAGATCTTACCAACTATAGATTTTAACCAACGCAACAACACACTATTATGAACGTATAACATCCCGAAACAGAGAACCAAGATGCACACCCTTGAATAAACTTGACATCAAAACGTAGAAATATTCTTACCGGAATTGCTGCGTTTACGACAAATTTCACAAGTTAGAACCGTTCCTCAACGAAGCTCGAATCTATATCTATTGGTAGAAGAAAAGGCACTAAAATTACCACACAATTCCAATGAATAAACAAAACAACCCAAAACGACATCCTCCCTCCCTCACACGCATGTGTGGATCGGCCATGGCCTTTGGCCAGCCGATCGTCATGCTCGAATTGTAGGAAAAGAAAAGGACGACAGCCCTTACCAACGACGACAGCAGATTCTTACCGAGGTTTGAGAGCATCGTCTATCATTTCCTTGCGTATCAACGCCCCCACATTTACAGGCCATCCCATCTACAACCAATAAAGCAAAGTGGCATGGGTATAGTAGACCGTAGATACATGCTTAGCCGGAAAGACATTAGAACGGATAAGCCGATGAAAGCATTTATCCTCCCATCTCCTGAAATCTGGTTCCGCAAATGTGCGGGCAACCTCCCCTATGGTCCATTCTATTCCCAGATAGGCACCAACTTCCTCCAACCAAGCATCGGACCCGTCAAATGTCGACATATACTCCGGCCCGTCCTCCGAGATATCCACCCCAAAATAAGCATTAATTGTACACGGAGAAATTACAATTGGTTGTCCACGAATAATAACGATAATGGTGTCGGGGTGTACGCGTAAATAAGCATAAAATTCCCTTACCCAATTGACGTTGACTCGGCCTGGGGGTGCTACGACATCACGCCATTGATAACGTTCCACCAATTCCAAAAGCTCATCTCCACAATTATCCAAATCTAGTCCTCGAGCCCGATGTACAGGGGCATTAACAAAATGATTAACAAATGAAGAATATACCTCCCGACTCGCGAATTGTGGTAGCCCGTTGATCAATGGGATGTTGCCTTCAATAGCCACGAACTGAGCGGCTCTGCGTCTTCTAGGTGGCATCCTGACAGATAAACAGCACAGCAGCGGATTGAGGAAGCAGCCTAACTCTCGGTCGACCGAGATGAATCACTTGGTTGACCGAGTGTGGAGATTTGACAGCAACAGCTTCCGGCTCTGTATGCTCCCCGTGACTGAATCGGTCGATCAGAAAAAAAAACGTTTCGATAGGACTTTCAAGGTGAGTGAAAATGGTGAAATGGATGAAGATTTTCAAAACATTTCCATTTGATTTCTACTGGGTTTGGGGAAAAGTTGGAAGAATTTTGATAAAGAAGATGGAGAAAAGGATGAAGAAAATGAAAGAGAGGATGAGTGGGTTAAATAGAAAAATGGAAGTTGAAAAGTGGAATGTGATTGGTGGATAAAAATTGTTGAGGATTGATGATGTGTAAAGGTGGAATTTGAAATTTTGAATTGGAAGAATAAAGAAATTGGGAAGAGAAAAAGGTGAATGGTTGGAAAGAGGGAAAGGTGAATGGGGATATGTAGAAATTAATGGTGTTGACCATTTTAATTATTTTGACAAATAACCATGCCAAAACTATTATTTCACTTTTGCAATTCCTACCGCAAAATTTTTTTCTAACCGGCAAGTTGTCTCAAGCACAAAAGCAATCCCATTCTTATCATAAATAAATCAAACAATCTGGTCTAAGCATTTGTAAAATTACGCTTTTCTATTTCCTTAATCAACAATTTCTTACAAAGACTCAATTACTACACTCCATTTCACATGAAGACGATTCGAATAAAAAAATTATTTTGCACATCCTTAACTCAAAGAATGTCGAACAACACGAAAAATAGAAAAAAAAACTTCTTATCGTTTCACGCTACTTTTATTTTTTAACATAAAATAACTAAGAATAGAAATAGTTCTACAGTTTAAGTCGGTAGCTCGACTTCCCATAAATCATCACTTTCTACTTAATCGTTTTGGCTTGCCGTGTTTTCACCCGGTTAGCCTTTACCGAAAATGTCTTGTTGTCCTTTTGCACGAGTGCCCTTCCGTGAGATGTGAGTCCAACGAAAAGATCGCCGAATCATGTCCATCCAAGCAAGCTCCAACTTTCGTTATTGTTTGATAGACGAGCTCTCTTTAGCTCGAACTCGACGAGTTCGTTTCTTTGTTTGCTTCCTTCTATTTTTGGGTCAGGAGAAAGGCAGGCCTTCAGGATTATGATTTTCTAGAATAGGGGCAGGCTCGACAACTTTCTCACGACTCAGATTTATAAGGGTCTCATTTCTTTCTTTTGTCTTGTCATCAACACTTTTTCCTAGGCCCGGAGTAATATCTGGTTTCAAACTACCAACTCCTATAACATTCACGCTCACCGGAGTAGGGAAATCTGAATTCCTTGTCCCATAGGTCTCAGAACCTCTAGCATCGAAAAATGTGATCTCATGCCTGGTCATACGAATTAGGGCTCTAGAAGTATTGATAAAGGCTCTCCCTAAAATGATCGGGCAGCGAGGGTGCTCATCTATATCCATAACAACTATATCTATCTTACACCTGAGCTGTCATATGCCAATGATCATATTATACATATTCCCAGACATTATTGTTCTGGTCCCATCCGCGAATCTAACTTGCAACGGGGTATTCGTGGGAGTAAGGATTAGATTTCTATCACAAAGACTCTTCGGGAAAATGTTCAGACTCGAGCCAGAATCTATCAAATCCAACCCTAGGTATGTTCCTTCTAAGGTCACCTCTACCATAAATGCGCCTGGGTCATCTAGTTTCGGCATCATCCGAGCTTCATTCTCAATATGCGTTGCATCTCTAGGACATATGACTTTAGGGCGATTTAGGTCTATGCTAACCTCCGAATCAGATTCTATATCTGACATGTGACGCATGTAATCATATCCTGAGTCTGAATCTGAAGAAATCTCTTCAGGATTTAACTTGGACATACCTCTGTATATGTAAGCATCTTTAGATTCTTTCGACTTCTTGGCTTCGTGAATTTTTGCCTTCATCTTTGCTATTCTCTCCTTGAGTTTAGGTGTCAACGGCTTTCTAGGTGTGGTTTTGGTTCTTAGCACCATGACTTCTTCTCCTTGAACCTCAGAATACTGATGTGATGACATTTTGCTAAACAGTTCGCTTGAGTGATTCCCTCTGATTAACTGCATCATAAGAAAAACAACAAACGGTTATTGAACTAACAAGCAGTATGATTACTCATACAGCTGCTAGGCTTATAACCTACTAACAGAATCATAGGGGGAAAACAAATATAAAAGAAAAGATAATGGGCTCGGTCGACCGAGTAACATCGTTCGGTCGACCGAACATGCAAAATTATATTATTTTTTTTTATTATTATTATTTTTTTTTATTTACTGTAACAGAAAACAGAAAAACGAAATAATTAAGTAGATCATTTAAGCAGTTGGACCATTGATTCCCCGGCAACGGCGCCAAAAACTTGATCGAGGTCAAGTTAAATTATTAACTCGATTCCTAAATAACCACTAGCAAGTGAACTAGGTTCAATCGCAGTATAGCTAGATAGAGTCGAGGTCGATCCCACATAGAATCAATTTGTGGATCCTAACTTAAATAGTCAACCTATTTATTTCGTTTGACAGAGACGGTCTACGACCAATATAGAATACGAGAAAAGAAAGACACACTCAAACGTATAAACAAATAACATGTAAACAAATAACGTAATCAACTGCCCAATTATAACCGTAATCATCTGGAGCTAGACAATTTATATAACAACAAGACTCATCAATTATTAATCCGTTCATATCTATTTTAGATTGGCTACGGGAGTCATCCTCTAAAACTTGACGTAGCACCGGTAGGTCACTAGATCACTGTGGTATTGTTACGTGACTTCGCCTTTTGGTGCCTCAATCTCATATAACTCACACGCTTACGACTCTAAGGATGCCGATATTAACCGTACACCTCGTCCAGGCAACATTCCTATGGTTAGGCGTACTTCCCGAACGATCACTCAAACTCTCATCCAACTAACAATTACCAAGTTATAGTCTCATGCTAGTTTACGATCTATGTATAACAAGGTGCGCGCAATTCCCTAATATAAACCTACCTAGATACCGCTGAACGTCCGAAGATCAATTCATGAGCCTACCTAAGAGTTTTATATCGGTATTTCCTTTTTAAACGTTTTAATTAAATTAAGCGAGTGACGTAGCCATAGCCATACCTACTGAGTTAATAGATTCAATTAAGCTAACCTAATCATAAAGACGTGGATCGATTAACGGATGAAACAACAGCTTGATAAATCTCGGTCGACCGAACAGTGCTCTCGGTCGACCGAGTGACACCTCTCGGTCACCCGAGTGCTTAACTCCCCGCATTCCATCCCCGAATATATTTCTCGCGTTTCACATACGAATCGGATTATATAGCGAATCATCGTGACATCATATAAATTAATCTAAATACACGTAAATTAAACACACGTAATCATCCGTAGATATTAGGTAGAGGACGTAGGTATGGGGTCCTCATAGACAAGGTATCACCATCGCCTAACGTCATATCCTAGATCTACATCATCTAGATATGAATAACTACTCAAACAATCAAAGCATAATTGGGAAATTGATTACTAAAAGAAAACAAGATGAAGAACTAGGGCTTACATGCTTGCAACCTCAGCTCCTCCACAAGCCTAATGAATCCTTATTTTCTTATTTGTATATATGAATTGATGTTGGTGAATGCATAAAAAATACAAAGACTTGTGTTTATATAGAGCCTCGGCCGACATAGAAAACCGACTTAAATGCCGACACTCATCAACCCTAACCGCCTTAAACATTGTGCCGGACTCCTGGCTGGACTATAGGCCCACTCGGTCGATCAATGCATAGGCTCGGTCGACCGATCCTTACATGCTCCCTTCCTCTTTTTTATGTCTTGGGCTTCCAAACTCGCCTCAGATCCATCAAAGCTTCTCCGAAGTCCATCCTTGTGCTCCCAAATGAGTTACTACAAATATAGCATGACATACAGTCTGTAACATCAAATAATATAATAAAACCTCTTAATACATAATAATGAATCGTAACTCTCGGTATATGCAAATTAAGCGTATTACGACTTATTATTACTCTATTATAGCTCCATTAAACTAGAATCGGGGATAAAGGTCAAAGAATAACGGGCACAAAATGACCGTTATCAACTACCCCCCACTTAGCCTTTGATCGTCCCGATCAAAATTTCAATAAGTTATTCCCCATAAACTACTTTCCAGTGGTCACAATATACTGACACAAGAAACTCGAATCAACTCATATCCTCTATGCCCGTCAGATCTCCATTATCCGCTATTCATCATGAATCGATGTGTTGTGTGTACATGCATTGAGTTTTAAACATTCGTAGCAAGACTAGAGCTTATGCAAACTTTGTAGTCTTAACCTACCAACTTCAGTATTCCCACTTCTTAAGCCTTTTAATTTTTGAAGCACTAGAATAATAAGCAAGAGCGTATCTATAGGGTTCTTGGACTTGGAGACCGAGTACTACTCAAAGCCTCTTAAAGAGTTGAATATTCTTTTCATATCTTCATATTTTTCAGATACTATCAATCTCAAGAAGGAAAACTTTTTAGAGCATCCCTCTATCTTAGATCAAAAATAGCATCGAATATTACCACAAGCGCGAGGCTACTTTGGTAACTTACTACAAGCCCAGTGTTTTAACATTGGCAAACACAGGTACGTCTCAAGCTTATTACTCAGCTTTTGTGGCTAGAATTTTTAGGAACACATCAGACGATAAATTTGACACTAGGTAAGCATAATCAATTATCTATGCAATGTACACATAAAAATTTTACTTTTTATAATAAGCGTAGTACAACTCGATTCAGTTATTGAATAATCGAATAATAAACTACTTGCAACGGAAAATATGAATATCATTAAGTTTACTAATCAATAAATCGTAGAAGTATAAAGTGATCACGTACTCATGAAGTATGGTTTATTTCTTATTAGATATAATTATCAGGGACTCACAAAAGTAAATGTGATTCTAAGTTTAAAAGTGTTAAAATCTTACTCATTCTATTTATTATTTGATATATGGGAGTATATGGAAGCTTATTTGAGCTAAGTGACTCGTACCCCCCACTTAAACCATGCATTGTCCCCAATGTATAAAAACCGAAATAACAAACTCGTAAAAGGAACTTAGCTCGATAATAAGCGTGGAAGTTGAACAAGTCTTTGGAATTCGCCAAAGTTTAACAGGCACAGGCATTGGCCACTAGCAGAAAAATAATCACTGCTACACACATCTCAAACAAAGCTTGAAACTCGTTACAGGATTAGTCCAAACAGTAATAATCCGAAAAAAGGGACCGTAAAAGGGATAACAATTGCCTTAAACATTTTTAAGTCCATACATTAATGATTACATTTCAATACAATTCAAAGAAGTCCAAAACATTACATGAGTTCGAATTCGTGAAACAGAGACACTTGCTCTATATAACACACGACATACTAGTAGAAGTGAGTCAAAATAAAAACTCGTTGATTATAGGAAATGCAAACACGCAAATAAAAATACTTAATCCCAAAATCCTGGATTGAATGGTGCTAGTTGCAAATAGTTCGGGCCGGCTTCGTCAGCATCATCCTCGGGTTCCCCTTCTTGTTCTTGATTGTGGCCATGAACGATAGGCGGTGCGACAGAACTTAAAGATAGGATAGGCATTGGCCCCACATAGGAATCGCCGCCTAACACTGGGCACTCGGCTCCCTCACAGAATGTAGCGATCAGTGACCCAAAAGGTAAGGTGTGCCGAGGCTTGAGAGCATCGTCTGTCATTTCCTTGCGTATCAACGCCCCCACATTTACAGGCCATCCCATGTACAACCAATAAAGCAAAGTGGAATGGGTATAGTAGACCGTAGATACATGCTTAGCCGGAAAGACATTAGAACGGATAAGCCGATGAAAGCATTTATCCTCCCCTCTCCTGAAATCTGGTTCCGCAAATATGCGGGCAACCTCCCCAGTGGTCCATTCTATTCCCAGATAGGCACCAACATCCTCCAACCAAGCATCGGACCCGTCAAATGTCGCCATATACTCCGGCCCGTCCTCCGACATATCCACCCCAAAATAAGCATTAATCGTACACGGAGAAATTACAATTGGTCGTCCCACGAATAATAACGATATTGGTGTCGGGTGTACGCAGCGTAAATAAGCATAAAATTCCTTTACCCAATTGACGTTGACTCGGCCTGGGGTGCTACGACATCACGCCATTGATAACGCTCCACCAATTCCAAAAGCTCATCTCCACAATTATCCAAATCCAGTCCTCGAGCTCGATGTACAGGGGCATTAACAAAATGATTAACAAATGAAGAATATACCTCCCAACTCACGAATTGTGGTACCCCATTGATCAATGGGATGTTGCCTTCAAAAAGCCACGAACTGAGCGGCTCTGCGTCTTCTAGGTGGCATCCTGACAGATAAACAGCACAGCAGCGGACGGAGGAAGCAGCCTAACTCTCGGTCGACCGAGAGGAATCACTTGGTTGACCGAGTGTGGAGATTTGACAACAACAGCTTCCGGCACTATATGCTCCCGTGGATCGAATCGGTCGATCGTAAAAAACGCGTTTCGATAGGACTTTCAAGGTGAGTGAAAATGGTGAAATTGATGAAGATTTTCAAAACATTTCCATTTGATTTCTACAGGGGTTTGGGGAAAAGTTGGAAGAATTTTGATAAAGAAGATGGAGAAAAGGATGAATAAAATGAAAGAGAGGATGAGTGGGTTAAATAGAAAAATGGAATTTGAAAAGTGGAATGTGATTGGTGGATAAAAATTGTTGAGGATTGATGATGTGTAAAGGTGGAATTTGAAAATTTGAATTGGAAGAATAAAGAAATTGGGAAGAGAAAAAGGTGAATGGTGGGGAAGAGGGAAAGGTGAATGGGGATATGTAGAAATTAATGGTGTTGACCATTTTAATTATTTTGACAAATAACCATGCCAAAACTATTATTTCACTTTTGCAATTCCTACCGCAAAATTTTTTTCTAACCGGCAAGTTGTCTCAAGCACAAAAGCAATCTCATTCTTATCATAAATAAATCAAACAATTTGGTCTAAGCATTTGTAAAATTACGCTTTTCTATTTCCTTAATCAACAATTTCGTACAAAGACTCAATTACTACACTCCATTTCACATGAAGACGATTCGAATAAAAAAAAATTATTTTGCACATCCTTAACTCAGCAGTCGTCGGAACACGGCAAAATAGAAAAAAAAAACTTCTTATCGTTTCACGCTACTTTTATTTTTTAACATAAAATAACTAAGAATAGAAATAGTTCTACTGCTTTAAGTCGGTAGCTCGACTTCCCATAAATCATCACTTTCTGAATCGTTCTTGGCTTGCCAGGTTTTCACCCGTTAGCCTTTACCAAAATGTCTTGTCATTCCTTTTGCACGAGTGCCCTTCCGTGAGATGTGAGTCCAACGAAAAGACAATGAATCATCCATCCAAGCAAGCTCCAACTTTCGTTATTGTTTCAAGTAGACGAGCTCTCTTTAGCTCGAACTCGACGAGTTCGTTTCTTTGTTTGCTTCCTTCTATTTTTGGAGTCCAGAGAAAGCGGGCCTTCAGATTATGATTTTCTAGAACAGAAAGCAGGCTCGACAACTTTCTCACGACTCAGATTTATAAGGGTCTCATTTCTTTCTTCTGTCTTGTCATCAACACTTTTTCCTAGGCCCGGAGTAATATCTGGTTTCAAACTACCAACTCCTATAACATTCACGCTCACCGGAGTAGGGAAATCTGAATTCCTTGTCCCATAGGTCTCAAAACCTCTAGCATCGAAAAATGTGATCTCACGCCTGGTCATACGAATTAGGGTTCTAGAAGTATTGATAAAGGCTCTCCCTAAAATGATCAGGCAGTGAGGGTGCTCATTTATATACATAACAACTATATCTATCTTACACATGAGCTGTCCTATGCAAATGATCATATTATACATATTCCCAGACATGATTGTTCTGGTCCCATCCGCGAATCTAACTTGCAACGGGGTATTCGTGGGAGTAAGGATTAGACTTCTATCACAAAGACTCTTCGGGAAAATGTTCAGACTCGAGCCAGAATCTATCAAAGCCAACCCTAGGTATGTTCCTTCTAAGGTCACCTCTACCATAAATGCGCCTGGGTCATCTAGTTTCGGCATCAATCGAGCTTCATTCTCAATATGCGCTGCATCTCTAGGACAGATGACTTTAGGGCGATTTAGGTCTATGCTAACCTCAGAATCAGATTCTATATCTGACATGTGACGCATGTAATCATATCCTGAGTCTGAATATGAAGAAATCTCTTCAGGATTTAACTTGGACATACCTCTGTATATGTAAGCATCTTTAGATTCTTTCGACTTCTTGGCTTCGTGAATTCTTGCCTTCATCTTTGCTATTCTCTCCTTGAGTTTAGGTGTCAACGGCTTTCTAGGTGTGGTTTTGGTTCTCAGCACCATGACTTCTTCTCCTTGAACCTCAGAAGACTGATGTGATGACATTTTGCTAAATGATTAAGCTTGAGTGATTCCTCTCGATTAATCGCATCATAAGAAAAACAACAAACGGTTATTGAACTAACAAGCAGTATGATTACTCATACTGCTGCTAGGCTTATAACTTACTAATAGAATCACAGGGGGAAAACAAATATAAAAGAAAAGATAATGGGCTCGGTCGACCGAGTAACATCGTTCGGTCGACCGAACATGCAAAATTATATTTTTTTTTATAAATTTTTTTTTATTTTTTTTATTTACTGTAACAGAAAACAGAAAAACGAAATAATTAAGTAGATCATTTAAGCAGTTGGACCATTGATTCCCCGGCAACGGCGCCAAATACTTGATCGAGGTCAAGTTAAATTATTAACTCGATTCCTAAATAACCACTAGCAAGTGAACTAGGTTCAATCGCAGTATAGCTAGATAGAGTCGAGGTCGATCCCACAGAGAATCAATTTGTGGATCCTAACTTAAATAGTCAACATATTTATTTCGTTTGACAGAGACGGTCTACGACCAACATAGAATACGAGAAAAGAAAGACACACTCAAAGGTATAAACAAATAACATGTAAACAAATAACGTAATCTACTGCCCAATTATAACCGTAATCATCTGGAGCTAGACAATTTATATAACAACAAGACTCATCAATTATTAATCCGTTCATATCTATTTTAGATTGGCTACAGGAGTCATCCTCTAAAACTTGACGTAGCACCGGTGAGTCACTAGATCACTGTGGTATTGTTACGTGACTTCGCTTTTTGGTGCCTCAATCTCATATAACTCACACTCTTACGACTCTAAGGATGCCGATATTAACCGTACACCTTGTCCAGGCAACATTCCTATGGTTAGGCGTATTTCCCGAACGATCACTCAAACTCTCGTCCAACTAACAATTACCAAGTTATAGTCTCATGCTAGTTTACGATCTACGATAACAAGGTGCGCAAATTCCCTAATATAAACCTACCTAGATAACGCCTGAACGTCCAAGATCAATTCATGAGCCTACCTAAGAGTTTTATATCGGTATTTCCTTTTTAAACGTTTTAATTAAATTAAGCGAGTGACGTAGCCATAGCCATACCTACTGAGTTAATAGATTCAATTAAGCTAACCTAATCATAAAGACGTGACTGATTAACGGATGAAACAGGCTTGACAGCTCTCGGTCGACCGAACAGGTGCTCTCGGTCGACCGAGTGACACCTCTCGGTCACCCGAGTGCTTAACTCCCCAGATTCCATCCCCGAATATATTTCGCAGCGTTTCACATACGAATCGGATTATATAGCGAATCATCAGGACATCATATAAATTAATCTAAATACACGTAAATTAAACACACAGAATCATCCGTAGATATTAGGTAGAGGACGTAGGGTATGGGGTCCTCATAGACAAGGTATCACCACTGCCCTAACGTCATATCCTAGATCTACATCATCTAGATATGAATAACTACTCAAACAATCAAAGCATAATTGGGAAATTGATTACTAAAAGAAAACAAGATGAAGAACTAGGGCTTACATGTTTGCACCCTCAGCTCCTCCACAAGCCTAATGAATCCTTATTTTCTTATTTGTAAATATGAATTGATGTTGGTGAATGCATAAAAAATACAAAGGACTTGTGTTTATATAGAGCCTCAGCCGACATAGAAAACCGACTTAAATGCCGACACTACTGAACCCTAACCGCCTCAAACATTGTGCCGGACTCCTGCTGGACTATAGGCCCACACGGTCGACCGAATGCATAGGCTCGGTCGACCGAGCCTTACATGCTCCTGGGCTTTCTTCCTCTTTTATGTCTTGGGCTTCCTTAACTCGTCTGTGATCCATCAAAGCTTCTCTGAAGTCCATCCTTGTGCTCCCAAATGAGTTACTACAAATATAGCATGACATACAGTCTGTAACATCAAATAATATAATAAAACCTCTTAATACATAATAATGAATCGTAACTCTCGGCATATGCAAATTAAGCGTATTACGACTTATTATTACTCTATTATAGCTCCTTTAAACTAGAATCGGGGATAAAGGTCATAGAATAACGGGCACAAAATGACCATTATCAGTCACTCGCCCGCCATCGCAGTCGATGAGGGCTCTGGCCGTAGACAGAAAGGGTCTTCCAAGAATCAGGGGAACATTTTCATCCTTTTCAATGTCCAAGACGTACCAGTCGACGGGAAAGGTAAATCTATCAATTTGAACTAGTATGTCCTTCAGGATTCCCGCTACTTTCTTAGAGGATCTATCAGCGAACTGAAGGTTCATGGTGGTGGGTTCTAGAAGATCAATTAAACCCAGCTGCTTGCATACAGACAATGGCATCAGGCTTATAGATGCACCCAGGTCACACAAAGAGTTGGGGAAGACCAGGCCTCCCATTAACACTGTAAGCACGAACTTTCCAGGGTCACCTCTCTTGGTTGGTAAGTTTTCATAATTGATCATTGAACAATCCTGACCAATCAGCCTTTCCAAGTCTGACAACTTTCTTTTTGAAGAGACGACATCCTTGATAAATTTTGTATACTTAGGCATTTCAACCAAGACATCTGATAATGGAAGATTCACCTGGGTATTTTTCAGAAGGTTAAGAACCTTTTCATACTTCTTATCTTCACTCAAGGGGATGTTGCTCTTTCTTGGTGGAAATGGAAGCTTTTTCAGATCACTCTCAGAAAATACTTTCTTTGAAGATGCATTGACAGCTTTGTCTTCCAGATCCTTCCATCGAACAACTTTTTCAATTTTTTTATTAGTCAGGGGATCAGCCTCCTGACTCACACTTGAATCTTCACTCCACAGGGGATCAGCCACCTGAGGACTACCAACATTTTCACCTCTTAGGGGATCAGCCACCTGAGTATTCTCTTTTGGAAAAGGGAAGTGTTGGTGCTCAGCTTCCCCTCCTGCCTTATCAATGGCAGGAGGGGCTAGTGGTTTCCCTGGTGGGAAGGACCACTAACTTGAGTACCACTTCTTAAGTTCATTGCACTAGCCTCCTCTCTACCGTAAGGAATTGAAGGTACGAGGTCAGTACACGGGCCTTTGTTCAAATCGGTCTGAGCGACTAGACCACCCTTGGGATTCTTCTCAGTGAAACTGGGCAGTTGCCCAGGGGGTCTAGAAGCTAACTGTTCAGCCAACTGCCCGATTTGCCTCTCAAGATTTTTCATTGATCTATTTTGCTCCTCCCTAAAGGAGTCCTATTGAGTTTTGATATCACTAGAGTACGTGGGGCCTTGAGAGTTTTAGGGATAGGGCTGGCTGGCCCGACTTTGAAATTGAGAATTAGAATTGGAAGGCCAATTCTGATTGAACCTTTGGTTAGAATTGGAAAAATTCGAGTTTTGGTTCTGATTAAAACCAGTGTTTCTATTGAAATTTTGATTCGAAGTGAAATTCGAATTAGGATTGAAACCAGAAGATTGATTAAACCCGTGGTTTTGGAAATTTTGCTGACCAGAAACTTGATTAGACCTTGGGTTGTTCTGGCCATAGAACGCATTCACTTCAGCATTCTGTCCGTTCATAGGACAGAATTTAGATGTGTGCCCCACCTCGTCACAATTTTGACTTGTGACTTGATTATACTGTCCATAATCATGAACAACATTCACTTGATAAGGTGCAGGGGGATTAAACTGACACTGGTCATTCATATGGCGATCGACAACAATTTTAAGATCTGATGAACCTGAGGGTTCTGTGGAAAAGAAGAAGTTTGATTTATCGGATTTGAAATTTGAGATGCTGCCATCTGCTTCTGCAACATGGCGATCAAACTTTGCATGTTTACCTCCTCTACCTTAGGAGGAGGAGGTGCTTGAATAGCTTGATAGGATGGAGCATAGTTATATTTAGCAATGTCCTCGAACAATGCCCATCCCTCTTCAGGTGTTTTCTTCAGAAATGCCCCACCAGATGAACTATTGACCATGCCTTTTGTAAGCTCGATCAATCCACTAAAGAATGTATTGACTTGCCTTTGCAGTGGCAAGCCATGGTGGGGACCCTTTCTAAGCAGAGATTTGAATCATTTCCAACAATCGAAAAAAGATTCATTCTCTTTCTGGTAGAAAGTGAAAATCTCGTTCAAACACTATCTTTGTTTTGGGTGGAAATTATTGACTCAAGAACTCCTTTTGAGTTCAGCCCAAGTGGTGATTGATTCGAGGAGGAGAGAAAGTATACCACTCCTTCGCTTCTCCCTTTAGAGAAAATGGAAAAAGTTTCAGCTTGATTGCATCCTCACTTACTCCTTGGATGCGTGTGGTGCCGCATATCTCCAAGAATGTATGCAAGTGAGTGTGTGGATTCTCCGACTGAAACCCATGAAAGATTGATGCATCTTGCATCATCCGAATGAGGTCGAGCCTTAGCTCAAAGGTTTGTGTAGTGATGGCCGAATAACAATAGCCGGGTTGGATTGTGGATCGCGCCAGGCATGGGGTAGTCTCGCCAACGTCGCCTATCATTAGCAGCCATTATTACAAAATCAGTGATTTCTTTGGCTAACTGATCCTCAAGATCTTGCTCGGCTCTTCCTTCCAGAACCGTAGAACGGAGAATCCGCCTGTTTGGCCGGACTACGGTTCGCTCGGGGCAGGGGTGTATAGTAATGGTCCCTTTTGACTCCGAGTTTTCATAAACCGGACCAAAAACAAGTGAAAGCAACCTAAAGACTAAGAATTCAAAAACCTAAACTAAAAATTAAAGCCTAAGAAAAGAAAAGAAAGGAAAGGAAGTAGGATTATTAAGGAAAAAGATGAAACAGACGGGCGTCCAAAGGTTTGGACGGGCGTCTGCCCAACTTTTGGACTGGACGGGTGTTCGGATGCCCAAACGCTCGTCTGATCGTCAGGAAACTTGAACGGGCGTCCAAATTTTATGGACGCTCGTCTAAGTGAATGAAAACAGAACATGATAGAAAATTTTCCAGCGGACGGGCATCCAAGATCCCAGACGCCCGTTTGGTAGCGGGAAAACTAGAACAGAAGCAGAAAATTTGCAGAAAAGAAAAGGTGTTAAGGAAAAACAGAGAAAGAACAGAGATAGATGGACAAACCGACAGAAAGAAAAATCTAATCACAAGAGAACTAAAGAAGACCTTAAACCCTAACTAAAAACCCTAATTATCTAATTAAAAACTACCTAAAACAATTAAAAACTACCTAATAAAATTAAAAACAGGAAAACAAAAACTAGACAACCGTCCGGTTCCCCGGCAACGGTGCCAAAAACTTGTCATGGATTTTTCTAATGAAAGTAAACAAGTAATAAATAAAATCCGATATACCTCAAGTGCAAGGATCGTAGTAAAGAGGTTGCTACCAGGTCGATCTTACGGGGAACTGGCGATTGCTAACCCTAGTTTTTGTTTAACTAACTAACCTATGTCACGATTACTAAACTAAGCGAGATATGAAAACAGTAAATAATTCACAAGGAAGATAACAAACGTAAAGCGACGGAAGATCGAGATCTAAAGCCAGGAAAATATAGTCTATGAACCAATTTAAACTAAACTAAACCTAATATGCAATAAAGGACTAACTAAGCCAAACAATTCAAATTCAAGGATTTAAATCAATAAGTCACGAACGAACAAGCAATTGATCCACCTATCCTATCAACATTCAATTCCAATTCAGAGTTATCTCGTGATCTTTAACCAAGTTGTGATTCACCTAACCAAGGCATGAACTCCTAATTTCTTAGAAAAGTTCGTTTCTTAATCTTCTATCTCTCGATTTTAAAGATTATTACTTTCAAAGCGAAGGTGTAAGATTTCTCAATCTAGTTATCTAGAGATTCAACCTAATCAACTCTCATTATTTTATAGGTTAAAAATCTAATCTTTATTATATTGATCTAGGGTTTAACAAGATTTTCATCAATATAAACATCACACATGCAAGCATCTTTCGATAAAATTGCAATAAACAATGATAAACGATAATAAAGATACAACTTGAATAAAATACTCACAAGATAACCGTGAAACGAAATCAAAGCGTTGGTAGAACGGGTTCACAACGCTTGTTCAAGAGGGATTTAGCCTCTAGACATCCTCTTGGAACTTGGATTTGTTTGAATAAAATTGCATAAAAGAATCTAAAGAAAAACTGTTTGAAAACAAAGGAAAATCGCAGCCTAAAGCCGCCCCTAGGATTAGGGTTTCGAATAATGAATATATGGTATATCATATGTGGAGGAAACAGCTGCTATATATAGAGTTTTGAGTCGGTTTCACTAAGTCGGCCGACGGACGCTCGTCCGCTCTAGTGAACGCCCGTCCAGATAGATCTGGACTGCTTCAGACGCCCGTTCATACAGCGTCCAAACTCTCTGTATCAAAATCGCACCACCGGACGCCCGTCTGCTCTATCAAACGCCCGTCCCACTCTGATGGACTCGGGCTGCTCACCGGGATCGAATTTTGATTTCTTGATCTTTATCTCTTTTTCCTCTATCTCATTCCTTCATTATCTCTTTTATCATCAATTAACTCAAACTTAATCAAATTTTGATCATCTCTTGAGCCTCAAACATGTATCTATAACACATAAAAACATCACAAAATGTAATAATGTCCAAATAATCATAAAATCATAATTAAAGCACCAAAATCAACCAATATTGCGAATAACTTATTTAAAACCTCATTTACTCAATATTTCCGTTAAACACTCGTTTCTCATGCAAATTAATACAAATACGGGGGAAAATACCATAGAATATAGCGTTATAAATCGTATAAATTCACCCTTAACATCTAGATCAAATGTATAGGTTTATTAAAGTTTGATCTTTGTATAGGTTTGATCAAACAAGCACTGTAAAGGTCAGCTGACTGAGTTCATCAGACTAGTCTAGGTCAGTAGGGTAATTAGGTCGATGAGACATATCGGGACCTCATGGAAAGGCGAAGGTGAGGCTCAAACTCAGTTAATGCTAAGGGATCAAACTTAGTAATTAAAGTCAAGGATATGGAATTAGAATTTAGGCAAGTCTGTGATGACCGAAACTGATTACATATACCTTGTGTAGAAGGAATAAGTTCCTTAAGTTGGATGGTGATTGGAACTTAGTTATTTGCAAAAAGGTGTAATCTAACTTCACAAATAAAAGTTAGATAAAAGAAATCAGCAGTATTGTATTTGATACACAGCAAATTGTTGTTCAATAGATCGATAGGTATTACAATGGTGATCGATGAACTGCGATAATATACCTCGATTAATTCAAGATTACATTGGAAGATTACATGGAAAATGACAGCTAACAACCTCTGACTTATCAAACAGTTCAGTGGTTGAGATTAAAAGGACGTTGGGATGATTCCGGATTTTATCAAATGGATATAAGTCAAGGGTGGGATGATCGCGATCACAAAAGGATTCGACGATTGTCATCCTATGAATTGTGACAGAAAGCAAGTCAAATGGGACAAAACAAGGAACGGCTATATTTGAATTTCAAATACAAGTCACATGCCATCCTACCAATAAATAGAGGACTTCCAACTCAGAAAAAGATGATGATTGATGAATTTTAAGAGAAAAATATAAGAAACAATTTTGAGCTGAAAAACACACTACTGAACCTACAGAGCTTAAAGCTACTGATCCAGAGAAAATCTTCAAGTGTATTCTGTATTCAAGCTAAATCAAGTTTACACAATTGAAGACTGTAAGCTGCTGATTATATCATCCTAATCAAGTTGTTTGCAATCGAATCATTTACTTGATTCAATCCTTATTTTATAAAGAACTCCGCCAAGACAGTGAAGCATCCGTTGGGTGTGAAAGATCTGTTGTTTGTGGTGGAGTGGTGAAGAGGAAATCCTACCCTTCAAGGACCAAAGTGGAAGACTTTGGAGCAAAGAATCCTACCTGCTCCAAGTGTTCGGTTTGTGAAGCCATAGTTATTGGTGAAGGACAAGCAACTTAGGAATCTTTGTAACAACTACATCAAAGATCTCTAGTGAATTATCTCCAACATCACAGAAGAAGAGTGGACTGACAGGATTACACCACCTGGAACCACTATAAAACTTGCCTACTTACTTTCTGCACTTATATTCTGCATTTAGATTACTATACACATCAACTTACTGAATCTAGCAACTGAAATCACACACATACACTACTGAGTATCCAATACTTAGTATCATATTTAACAACAAGTAATAAGGCTTAATTTTTGTTATAATTCCGCTGCACAAATTCAATAAACTTAATCGTCAAGGTGAACTACTATACATCAAGAAAGTTATCAAAGCATCAAGCAGACTCATCGAGGTATCAAGCCAGTCTTTGAAGTTCTTGAGTTTGTCAACTCCAAAAAGTTTTAAGTGTTAAGTTAATTCACACCCCCCTCTATACTTAACCAAAGCCTTTTCAAGGGACCAACAATTGGTATCGGAGCAGTGCTTCTGTTCTGAAGTAATCCTACTTGTTGTACTTGAGAAAATACTTTGAAACCTTTTCAAATCACTGATTTTCAAAGACTTGCATCATGGATAACAAGCAATATGCTAGAACTATGTTGATGTGTTCTCTAGATAGATTTGATGAATATAAACGTCGAATGCAGGCTTACCTTGCTTCAACTCATGATGAAATGATGGATGTGCTGACAGATGGACCACTGGAGATTGTCAAAGCTGTAACAGTGGGAGATGAGACTCAGTACATTCCAAAACCAAAAAGAGAATGGAATGCTGAAGATAGGAAGAGAGCAAACCTCAACAATATTTCTATTGATTTCATTTATAGAACCTTGGATAGCAATATGTACATGAAGGTTAAAGATAGCAAAACAGCTAAAGAACTTTGGGACAAAATACAGTTGATCTGTGAAGGCACTGATGAAATCAAGAAGAATAAAATCAGTGTGGCAAAGAAGAAGTTCCAAAAGTTTGAAATGAAACCCAATGAAACCATTGACCAAATGGAATCTAGGTTCAATGCAATTCTGGATGAACTCGCCCAGATGAGTGTCATTTACCCAAAAGAAGAAATCAACACAAAAATCTTGGAAGCTTTACTCACATCGATGAATGGAAGATGAAGGTGACCATAGAAGAAATGAGAAGATTGCATGAAGAGGATACATTCAAGTTATTCTCAGATCTTAAGGCATATGAATTCAAAAAGAAGTTGTCACCTTCTACTGAAAAGGAAGAGCCAAAAACTACAGCACTGGCTGCCTCACATCAAGAAGAAGCATCAGAAGCTAAAGATGACTTACTGGATGAGATGCAAGAGCAGATTGCACTACTGAGCAAGAAGATCAGAATAATGAAAGGTGGAAAGGGTTCTCCAAGGAATTTCAACAAGAAATTCAGTGAAAAGAAGAAAGAAGAACCATAGAAAGACAATGATTATCTATGTTTTCATTGCAAGAAACCGAAACACTTCAAACTCAGAATGTCTTGAGTTAAAACAAAGTAAGGAACCGATTATCTCGTAGCCAATTGCAAAAGCCTGGACATATCGGACTGACTATCCGACTCATCAAGACCACAAGCCAACAAAGAGGATATGGCAAGAAATCTATGGTTGCTAAAGATGAATTAGGGTATGAAGTGGAATCTGAAAAGGGAAATGAATCAGATGACACAGCATTTGTTGCTGAATTGGAAGATTATGCATTAATGGCTAATATGGATGAGACAGAGGAGGTATACAATACTGTATCAATTAACACTCCTGCTGGAAGTGATTGTGAATCAACTTGTGGTTCAAATCCTAGAAACTCTTACAATGAAGAAGCATTGGATGCCATCCTCAATCAACTAAGGAAAATACAATCTGGTTATGAGATTGTGAAGGATGAAAAAGAAGCTCTTCAAGTAGAAGTTGAAAGATTGAATGTTGAATTAAGGGTTCTCAAAGGTAAGGAAAAAGATATTGGACAGAATCAGTATAAGCCTGCTGAACATCCAGTAGCCTCTGAATCTGCTGATCCATATTGTTCCTCTTCAAACAAATCTGAAAGCCTTATGGTGATAGAGCAGGGCTTGGATTTGGTACTCAACAATCCAAAAGAGTGGATCCATGAAGGCTCACGAACCTAGAGCCGAGGTGGTCCTAAGTTTGTACTGCAGAAGATCCAACTCCCAAGAAGGTTCTTTGAGGCAAGAAAAACCTCACCGAGAATGCTTCAAGAAAGCAAAATCGAGAAGTCAAAGAAGTCAACGACTCCTAATAAAAGGAACAAATCCAAAAATAGGGACTGATGTGCCTTCTAAACTCTGCGATAGCGCACTGCCTACCAAGTCTGCTGGACCACAAAAGGGTAAGAAACAGAAATATTCCAAGGATAAGAATCCTAAACCCAAAAATGTTAATCATTCAAGGGATACTTATCTCAGGGGGAAAGGTAGAATGTTCCCTATTGATGATGATTGGAATATTCCTATATCTAATGCTAGAAACAGTAAGAATAACCATACTGCTAGGGTAAAACCTAAGCAATGGGATCAGCAGAGGACTTACACAAGACCTCACCAGACTCCATACTACAGGGCTGTTCCTAATAGACAGCAAACTAATGGATATGCTAGTGCTTCTAACAACAAAAGTCACTTCAAACAACATTATAAACCAAAAGGCCAGAAAACATATATGAATCCTACACAATCTACTGTTAGAACCTATGGATGTGTGGAATACATGTATGAACCAAAGTATGACACTTTTAGGAGAAGACCTTATGGAAACATCCCAGGGGTCATGCTTACCACTAACCATTATGGACCCAAACAGGTTTGGGTACCTAAAAAGTATTAACTTTGTTTTGTAGGGTGTCTGGTACTTTGACAGTGGATGTTCCAGACTTATGACAAAGAACAAGCAGTGTTTGTCAGATGTTGTGACAAAGGATGGTCCAAGGGTGAATTTTGGCAACAAAAATACACCTGGATATACAAGAGGATATGGCACATTTGTGAGGAATGGACTTACAATCAAGAATGTTGCATATATAGAAGGACTGGACTACAACTTGCTGAGCACTGGACAATTCTGTGACATGGGATACAAGGTTACTTTTGACAAGAACAATTGTATTGTCATAGGTGAAAGAGGTGATCAAGTTGTATTGGCTGGAAGAAGACAACAAAACATGTATGTTGTGGATTGGTCTACTGCAGTTCCAGAAACCTGTCTGATTGTGCATACCAAGTCAGAACTCAATTGGCTATGGCACAAAAAGTTTAATCACTTAATTTTTGATGACATCAATCAGTTGGTGAAGAAGAAACTGGTGATTGGTTACCTGAGATCACATTCAAGAAAGATACTATATGTGATGCATGTCAGCAAGGTAAACATACTAAATCAAGCTTCAAATCAAAGACTAAGCATTCAACTAATAGAGTCTTGGAGCTGATGCATATGGATCTATTTGGACCAGTTACACCAACAAGTGTTACAGGAAAGAAATACACTTTAGTGGTTGTGGATGATCAATCTAGATACACTTGGGTAATATTTATGAACAAGAAAAGTGAAACACTCAAGATGATGCCAGATCTTTTGAAGAGATTACAAATTGAGAAAAGTTTGACAGTAGTAAAGATAAGATCAGACAATGGTAATTAGTTTCTCAATAAAGTTATAAGAGAATACTATGAACAGAATGGTGTACTACACCAACTTGCTACTGCTGGTACACCTCAGCAAAATAGGGTTGCTGAAAGAAGAAACAAGACCTTAAAGGAAGCAGGAAGAACAATGATTTGTGAAGCATTGTTTGCTGAAAACTAGGTCAAGCTTGCTTAATACAACATGCTATACACAAAACAGAACCTCAGTGAACAAGAAGCTGCTGAAGACACCTTATGAGATTTGGAATGGAAGGAAACCAAATATATCCTATTTCCATCCATTTGGAAGTAAATGTTTTGTCTTGAATCATAAGTAGCATTTGAAGACATTCCAACCTAAATTAAATGAAGGAATTTTCTTGGGATACTCTTCAGTCAGCAAGGCATTCAGGGTACTGAACAGGTCACTAAAACATGAAGAAACTATACATGTTGTGTTTGATGAACCTAAGTTCACTGGTATGGAAGATGAAGGTTGTGAACCTGCTGAGAACCTACAAGTCACTGATCCAGATTGTGTTGAAGTCTTGGAAAGGATTAATGACTTAAAAGTTTTTGATACTGCCCCTGCTGAACACCCTGCTGGTGATACTACTGATGCAACAACTGATGCAATTCAAGGATCTGCTGAACCTCCTTTTGAAGAAGCAACATCAGACCCTACTGAAGATGAGGTTCCTGAAAATCAAACTAACCAGAATCCACAATGGTTAAGGAATCACCCTGCTGAACAAGTTATTTGCAATATACAGCAAGGTGTGAGGACTAGAAGACAATTAGAAGCAATGTTTACTTCTTTTCTATCTTAAGTTGAACCTAAAGTTGTTGAAGAAGCAATTTCAGATCCAGATCGGATAATTTCTATGCAAGAAGAGTTAAATGAATTTGAAAGAAATCAAGTTTGGACACTAGTTGAAAAGCCTAGTCATGCAAATATCATTGGTACTAAATGGGTATATAGAAACAAACTTGATGAATCTGGTACCATTTGGAGGAATAAGGCCAGACTAGTTGCAAAAGGCTATTCTCTAGCTGAAGGAATAGATTTTGATGAAACTTATGCACCCGTTGCGAGATTGGAAGCTATCAGATTATTCCTAGCACATGCTGCATATAAAAACTTCAAGGTATATCAAATGGATGTCAAAAGTGCATTTTTGAATGGCATTCTAGAGGAGGAAGTGTATGTTCAGCAACATCCTGGATTTGAAGTTAAAGATCAAGAAGATAAAGTGTATAGACTCAATAAAGCACTTTATGGCTTGAAACAAGCACCAAGAGCATGGTATGAGACTCTATCTCAATTCTTGGTGGACAATGGCTTTACAAAAGGCACCATTGATAAAACTCTTTTCAGAATCAATGAAAAGGACAGCACCCTGCTGGTACAGATTTATGTTGATGACATAATCTTTGGTTCTGAAAATGAATTGCTCTGTGAAAAGTTTGCAAATCTAATGAAGAGCAAATTCCAAATGAGTATGATGGGAGAAATGAACTACTTTTTGGGATTGCAAGTTAAACAGATGAAAGATGGAATCTTCATTCATCAAACCAAGTACACCATGGAGCTGCTGAAGAAGTTTGGTATGGAAAATAGTACCAGGATATCAACTCCTAAGAGTACAAATATCAGATTGGATGAAGATAAAGAAGGCAATGATGTTGATCAGACCTTATACAGAAGGATGATAGGCAGTCTGTTGTATCTTCTTACGCCACAGACTGATATATCTTTTCTTTGTAGAGTGTTTGTGCAAGGTTTCAATCTAAACCTAAAGAAAGCCACATAGGTGCAGTCAAGAGTGTTCTCAAGTATCTAAAAGAGACTTTGGGAGTAGGGATATGGTATTCCAAGGATGGAAGCTTCAAAGTTATATCCTACTCAGATTCTGATTATGCCGGATGCAAGATTGATAGAAAAAGCACCACAGAACACAATCAACTAATGGGAAATAGACTGTTTCTGGTTTAGCAAGAAACAGAACTCAATATCAACTTCCACTGCTGAAGCTGAATACATTGCTGCTGGAAGTTGCTGTGCACAAGTACTATGGCTAAGACAACAATTAACGGATTATTGAATTGAGGAGAAAGAAATTCCAATTATGTGTGACAACACAAGTGCAATTGCAATCACTGAAAATCCTGTTTTGCACTCTAGAACCAAGCACATTGATGTGAGACATCATTTTATAAGAGATCATGTTGAAAAGAAGGAGGTGGTGGTTCTGTATATCCCTACTGAAGATCAACTTGCTGATATTTTCACTAAACCACTTGATAGTGAAAGATTTGCTAAACTAAGGACTGAACTTGGAATTATCAAAGTTGACTGATAATCAGCAGTGTACGGAATTCACCAAGGGGATTTGTCTTTGCTATGTTGGGTGAGCTCACTTAGCAGATTAGTCATTGGTATCAACAATTCCATGTACTTATGTTTGGACAATTGAGCAAATGAGGTTGCCAAGGGGATTGGTCTTTGTCATGTTGGGTGAGCTCACTTGACAGATCAGTCATTGGTATTAAACTTCATCATGTGTTATCAATTGAACAAGACAAGAAGAAATCAAGGATAAGCAGAGTTACTATGTCGCCAGTTTCTTTGAAGCATCTTTATCGTGATTTCAGCCGAGCCAACCTCTTGAGGACAACCTGTTTGAATGGAACTTTACATACCAAACTTATTAAAGTCAAAAAGCGATTATGGGATATTTATTCTATCTTTTATAACCGCAGTTAACATGATCCAACGGTTACAAACGTTTTGGAGATGTAATGGGCCACGTGTCAAGTCAGCATTTACTCAGATTAATCATGGTCAATATGGATGTACGTGCTTTGACAGTTACAACCTCTCCCTGTCTATTTATACCAACCTATCACAACATATCTTCTATACTTGCAAAATCTCAGATCTATACTCTCTGTTTTTACACTGTGTGAACACAGATTTACAATCTATCTTCTTCATCTTATATTTCTTATAACAAAGGCAGAAAAGATTGATGTTCAGATTGGAACAAGCCAAAGTGTTAGAGTATTTGTTGTTGATGCTAACAAAACTGAACTAGCAATTAACATTGGTCGAAGAATAAGGAGGTATGAAGGTCTAGAGAATGTGCTTAACATAAGACTGTAAACAATCTCATATACAAATGTTGTTAGCTTTTGGAAGAACATTGTGATAAAAGAAGGAACAGAGGCATTCAAAACAACTATAAATGCCCAGGAGATTGAGGTTTCCCCAAGGCTACTGAGGGAAGTTTTTAGTTTTGAAGAAGTAGTAGATGGTCCAGTAAATCCTGAGGAAATGGGATTGTCCAAGATGGATTTTGTTGATAAAATCAAGACAAATAAAGACACCAAATCAACTCCAGGCATCAATGTTAGACACATTGGGAATGAGTACAACCTGCTGAGCAAAATCATTGCAATGAATATACTAGGGCTGGTTGGAAGTATGGATACTCTATCAGGACCCAAGATAGAGCTGATGATGATCATTTGCAGAAGTATGAAGTTTGATTGGGCTGGGTATTTCATTCATTACATGAAGAAGGTTGAAAAAGAAGGAAAGAGGAAATCCAAGGCCTTACCCTTAGGATTAATGATTCAGACCCTGGCGAATCATTTGGAGATTCATGATGTAGCACCTGAAAAGATTAATCAATCTAGATACAAGAAAGAGATTGATTATGCTATCCATGGTCTGGATGATGATGAAGAAGGTGTTCTTCAAGGCTGCGATAGTGATGATAATGGAGATGATGGTGATCTTTGGTGGTGAGCGAGTCAAGCAAAGCTGTTAAGAAATCATTAAACCTCTTTGCACCAAAGAAGGTTACTGAGAAGAGAAAGGATGCTGACACAAGAAAGTAAACAGAGATGTTAAAGCCTAAAAGGACAAGGAAGCAAATAGCACAGACTGATGAGTCTGCTGAGGGTGCAGCTGAAGTTGAGCTTACTGACCCTGCTGTAGCTGCTAGAAAAACTGTTGTTGAAATTTTGAGGGAACAACAGAAAGAAGCCAATAGAAAGAGGAAGCCTACTATGGCTGAAATTGATGATGAGCCACTTTCCAAGAGAAGGAAAGAGATTATTCACAATAAGAAACATAGAAAGGGGAAACAATTGAAAAACTTAGAGGCTCAAAGGGCACAAGAAGAAGAAGAAGAAGTAGAAGCAGTAGGAGAGGCTATTGATGCTGAGCCATTGACTATTATCAAGCCTAATGAGGATGTAGAGGTTGTTCTTGAGCAACCTGCTGGAGAGTCACAGCAAGCTACAGAAACTGAACCTGCTGTCGATGTTGTTGAATCCTCACCTGCTAAGGCTGCTGAGCCTACTGAAAGTGAACATATTGTTGTTGAGCAATCTGTTGGAGGAACACAGCAGTCTGTTCCACCAGAGCCTGCTGTTGTTGTTGAATCTACTGAAGCTGCACAAGTTGTTATTGAGCAATTTGTAGAGGAACCACAGTAAACCACTGAATCTACACCTGCTGTGGTGAGTGGAACATTGGTACAAGACCCTGCAATTCCTGCAATACTTCAGGGGGAAGAACAGTCTGCTGTTAACCCTGCTGATTAGCATATAAGTCAGGGGGAAGAAAGTGTGGTACAGATGGAGGTAGTAGGGACTAATATACAACCTGAGAAACGTACTGACTTAGAAGCATCTGTGGAAGAAACTTTGAGTTTGCTTGTTGGGACCTTTGGAGGTCATCAAGAAACTGGAACAGCTCCTATGAGGTCTTCTATGCCTTTTGAGAGACATGTGAAGAAGAAGAAGGATGATTATGTTGATCCCAAACTTCAGCAGGTAGCTGATTATTTTCAATGGAAGTTTGGTTTCTACAGAAGCAAAAGCCAGCTGCAGAACCTATGACTGATTTTGAGGAGTGGGCTTTTGACAAGTTGGGAGTTGAAAATTTTTTGGATCAGATTCATACCACTGTGCTGCAATCAAGATTGATGGATCTTTTTGAAGATCAACAGAAAGAGGAGGGTATCAAGTTAAAGGATCCAAGAGATGATGATGATGATTCATCATCCTCATCTGACTCTAGAGGTGATTTTCCATCTGGTCCAGGAGGAACCAAAGAAGTACTGCTATGTTGATTGATCCTAGTGTAGAGACGATCTCAGTGACAGACAGGACGATCTTGATAGACAAATGATGGACAAATGAATGAGGATTTGGAAAATCTCACCATTGATGATATTGAGGCACAAATCAATAAAGGAATAGATGGTGGTGCAAATAAGATGGTTGGTGAGATTGTGCTATGTTTATTGAAGAACCTGATGAGCATGTTGATGATCAGTAGACTGTGGAGTCAAGTGATGAGAGGGTTACTGACCACAGTGAACCTAGTGCTAGTTCAGAGGAATCAATTCAATATCAAGACTGGATTGACACTGAGGGGACCTTATCCAAAACTGCCTTTATCCTAACAAAAATTGGTCATGCTGAAGGATTCCAAGTGGATAATGAGGTTGTATTCAATCCTCAAAGAGTGGAACAGGAGGTTCAGGTTGCTGAAGTACAAAAAGCACCTGAGCAAAGGGTGGAACAGGAGGTACAGGTTGCTGAGTTGCAAACAGCACCTGGACACAGGTTGGAACAATCTTTGGGTTTGGAGGAAACCCCTGTTGTCTCAGTACAGGCTGCTGTAGTGGAGCCTACTGGAGACAAGGCCACTGTAGGGAAAGATAGTCAGCAGGCTGCTGTTGTTGATGAGGAAGAATAGATGTTGGACTATGATTATAGTGATGAAGAATTTTAGATTGAAGGGTCAACTGATGAAGATCCAGTGATTGAAGAACCTACAATTGATCCTATTCTGGATGAGTATCATGGACCACACCCTGCTGGAAGGGATATGAGTTATGCTGTGGTGATTAACAATCAGAGGCAACAATATAATGTGGAGGAGCCTACTGATGGTAAAGATGGAAGAATGACTGGTGGAGTACCAGTAGAAGTGTTGAATGAGTTGAGGACTGTCAGGAAAGACATGCAACAATTAAGAACTCAACTGGATAGACAACAAAGATTTGAGGAACTGATGAAGCTGGTGAATGACAACAGACTATCTACTGAAATAGTTGCTTCAAATTTCACATCTACTCAAAATGCTGTTAATGATATGATGCTAGATGTGAGGGGAATCAAGCTAGGAAATACACTAAAAGAGAAGTTTTTGAAAGACCAACTTGCTTCTATCCATCAAAAACTTGATAAACTTGCTGAAACTCTTAAGCATGCTGAGGCTGCTGGATTGGATCCTAAGCTTACTGAGAGGATCAATCTACTGGAACAAACATTGCAATCAAGGATTACTGCAATTGATACAAGAACTAAAATTATGGAAGGACAACTGAGTAATCTGGTTATCACACAGGAGAGTGTTCATGGCCTACTGTCCCGTTTTGTTGATGATGTCACTAAGGGTGAAGAGGGCCAAACAGCAGTAGCAAAAGAGGCTGCTAGACTTTTTGCACAGAAAAGATGGGAGAATGAAACAAATGCATTCAGGGAACCTGCACCTGGCAGAGTTCAACTTACTGATGATCTCCTCAAACAATACAAGAATGAATACTATAATAGAAGGAAACCTTACCATGACAAGGGATTTCATGAAGGTTTAAACTCATTCTTGGTATTGAAGTTTTGGGAAGCAAGGGTTAGAGCCTTGAGGGCAAGTTACAGAGGTGGAAGAAGTGGTAGAGGTGAAAGGAGTTTACCTATCACAAAAGCTAAGGACTCACTAAATGAATTTAAAGAGCTTTACATGAGAATGGGATTCAGAGTCAATCAAATCAACCTCATCCTACCTAAAGCATGGAAGTGGTGGAAGGAAGTGAACTCCTACATTGACTTCACTTTAATTGAAAATGAATGGATGAGAGAGATGATAGAAGAAATAAGAGCTTATCAAGAACAAGCTGAAAAAGCAAGAGAAGAAATAGAAAGAAGACAGTATATCAGCATAACAATCTGTTTTATCTTTGCTGATGCTAGACTGTAATAACTTGAACAAATGTTTATAATGAAAATTCACTGAATTTGTTCTCCTTTTGTTTTCAATCTTTTTGCTTTGCTGTAAGGTGAGGGTAGTGGCATCATCACCAAAAAGGGGGAAATTGTTGAACTTATTTCTATGTTTTAGTGATGAGTGCCAGACTAACTATTCTAGTGAAAAGGCAAAAAGATGTCTAGATCAAATGTATAGGTTTATTAGAGTTTGATCTTTGTATAGGTTTGATCAAACAAGCAATGTAAAGGTCGGTGATCGAGTTCAATGAGACTAGCCTAGTCGATAGGGTAGTTAGGTCGATGAGACTTATCGTGAACCTCTTTGAAGGCCAAGGCTGGGGGCTCAAACTCAGTTAATGAAGGCTAATGGATGAAACTTAGTAATTAAAGTCAAGGATATGGAATCAGAATTTAGGCAAGTCTGTGATGACCTAAACTGATTACATATACCTTGTGTAGAAGGTCTAAGTTCCTTAAGTTGGATGGTGATTGGAACATAGATATTTGCAAAAAAGGTGTAATCTAACTTCACAAATAAAAGTTAGATAAAAGAAATCAGCTGCGTTGTATTTGATACACAGCAAATTGCTGTTCAACAGACTGATAGGTATTACAGCAGACTGATGAACCTGCTGATAATATACCTCGATTAATTCAAGATTACATTGGAATATTACATTGAAAAAGACAGCTAACAACCTCTGACTTATCAAATAAATCAGTGGTTGAGATTAAAAGGACGTTGGGATGATTCAAGATTTTATCCAATGGATATAAGTCAAGGGTGGATGATCGCCTTTGTCAAAAGGATTACGATGATGTCGATCTACTATGAATAGTGACAGAAAGCAAGTCAAATGGGACAAAACAAGGAACGGCTATATTTGAATTTCAAATACAAGTCACATGCCATCCTACGTATAAATAGAGGACTTCCAACTCAGAAAAATATGATGATTGATGAATTTTAAGAGAAAAATATAAGAAACAATTCTGAGCTGAAAAACACACTACTGAACCTACTGAGCTTAAAGCTACTGATCTAGAGAAAATCTTCAAGTGTATTCTGTATTCAAGCTACATCAAGTTTACACACTTGAAGACTGCAAGCTGCTGATTATATCATCCTAATCAAGTCTGTTTGCAATCAATCATTTACTTGATTCGATCCTTATTTTATAAAGAACCTGCTGAAGAAAGTGAAGCTTCTGTTGGGTGTGAAATACTGTTGTTTGTGGTGGAGATGGTGAAGAGGCAATCCAACCCTTCAAGGACCAGTGGAAGACTTTGGAGCGAAGAATCCTACTGTTCTCCAAGTGTTCGGTTTGTGAAGCCATAGTTATTGGTGAAGGACAAGCAACTTAGGAATCTTTGTAACAACTACATCAAAGATCTCAGTGAATTACCTCCAACATCACGGGGAGAAGAGTGGGTGACAGGATTACACCACCTGGAACCACTATAAAACTTGCTACTTACTTACTTTACTGCACTTATATTATGCATTTAGATTACTATACACATCAACCTACTGAATCTAGCAACTGAAATCACACACATACACTACTGAGTATCCAATACTTAGTATCATATTTAACAACAAGTAATAAGGCTTAATTTTTGTTATAATTCCGCTGCACAAATTCAATAAACTTAATCGTCACAAGAGACTACTATACATCAAGAGAGTTATCAAGCATCGCAGACTCTTCGAGGTATCGTGCAGTCATTGAAGTTCTTGAGTTTGTCAACTCCAAAAAGTTTTAAGTGTTAAGTTTATTCACCCCCCTCTAAACTTAACCAAAGCCTTTTCAAGGGACCATCACATGAAGAAAGTAATAAATGAGGATAAAGATGGGACAAGAAAGTCCAAGACACTGCCTTTGGGATTGATGGTGCAGGCCCTACTGACACATCTGAGGGTTGCTGATGTTGCACCAAAAAAGATCAACAAATCCAGATATAAGAAGGAGATCAGCTATCTCATCCCTGTATTGGATGATGATGAAGATGTAGATGATGAGGAAATAGAGATTGACAATGATATAGATGATGATGCTGGTGGTGAGCAGGTTGAACTAATTGCTAAATATCTTTTTGAGAGAAGGTCACTTTGAGAGAGAAAGGTCACTTGATTCTAGAAAGATTACCGAGAACTTAAAACCAAGGAAATCAAGACAACTAATAATTGAGACTGCTGAGTCTACTGAGGGTCTAGTTGAAGTTGAAGTTACTGACCCTACTGATGTTGTAAAGAAGAAATCTACTGCAGAAATTTTGAAAGAGCAACAGAAGGAAGACAGAAGAAAGAGGAAAGCTGCTGAAATTGAAGTTGGACGACCTTCAAAAAGAATGAATGAGATTGCTAAGAAGAAGAAACATGGAAAAGGCGAAGTGTTAAGGATTCTGAAGGAACAAAAGGAAATAGATGAAGAGGATGTTGAGCCTATTGTCGATGCTGGTGTTGTTGTTGAGCAACACATTGAAGAACCGCAGCACCATGCTGAGGAAACTGTTCCAGACCCTACTGTGGAAACTACTAAGGTTGCAACTGAACAACAAAGTGAAGTACCACACAAACCTACTGAACCAGAACTTGTTGTGGAGGTTGTTGAATCTGAACCTGTAAAAGCTGTTGAGCCTACTGAGGCTGGAGAGATTGTTGTTGAGCAACCTACTGAAGAAACACAGCAGACTACTGAGTCTGCACCTGTTGTGGAAATTGATACAACTGTACAAGACCCTGCCATTTCTGCAATAATTTAAGGGGAAGAACAATCTATTGCTAACCCTGCTGATGAGCATGAAAGTCAGGGGGAACCTAGTGTTGAGCAGATGGAGGTAGTAGGGACAAATTTACTATCTGAGGAGCCTACTGACCTGATGGCATCTACTGAGGAACACTAAATTTACTTGTTAAGACCTTTGAAGGACAACAAGCTGAACAAACAGCCACTAAAAAGCCATCTATGCCCTTTGAGAGGAAGGGGAAGAAAAGGAAAGAAGGGTATGTTGATCCCAAACTCAAGATGGTTGCTGATTACTTTCAATGGAAGTTTGGCTACTATAAGAAACAGAAACCAGCTGCTGAGCCAATGACAGATTCTAAGGAATAGGCCTTTGAAAAGTTAGAAGTTGAAAATCTACTTGATTTAGTTAATACTTCTTTGCTAAAATGAGATTGATGGAAATCATTGAAGAAGAAAAAGGAGAAGGAAGTATCTTGTTTAAAGAGCCTAGGGATGCACCAGATAGTGATGATTCATCATCATCTGATTCTGATGATCATCATCCTACACATGAAGGAGAAGCCAATGGAGCTGCATTGACAAGCCCGAACCAGAGGCGAGCGCATCAGGTGGTTTGCAAAGTCTCGCTAAGGGCCAAGAAGCGATCAAATAGATGAAGATCTGGAGGATCTAACTATAGATGATTTGGAGACTCTAAACAATGATGGAATAAATTTTCGAGATAATAAGCTGGTCAGTATGTCTGATACATTCTTAGTTGTGGAAACTGATGTGAATCCTGATGAGCAGCAGACTGAAAATTTGGATGAGGAGATGGTAATAGCACATAGTGAGCCTACCATCAGCTCTGAGGATTCAGCTCAATATCAGGAGTGGTTTGACACTCAGGACACTTTATCTAAAACTGTTGATATTCTACAGAAGGTTGCTAATGACAGAGGAGTGCTAGAGGAAAGTATAGCTATTTTTCCTTTCAATTTTGTGGAAGAGGGGGTCCTAATCACTGTGGAACAAACAGTGATTGTACAGAGATTGGATTTGGTGAAGGGGTTGGAAGCATCACCCACACATTTTGAGGAGTTTCATGTTGCTGAGGAACAAACAGCATATGAACAAAGGTTGGAACTAGAGGTACAGGTTGCTGAGGATCAAACAGCACCTGGACAAAGGTTGGAACTTAGAAAGGGATTGGAGAAACCCCCTGCAATTGTTGAAAAACAGGCTGCTATAGTACAGTCTACCGTGGCAAAAGGTACTGAAGGATAGGATAGTCAGCAGGCTACTGTTGATGAGGATGAACAGCTGCTATACTATGATTTTAGTGATGAGGAGTCCAAGTGCCTGAGGAAGAACTTGCTACTACTGAACCTCAACAGGCACATGTACCAATTTTTCAGTAGAAACATGTTTTGGAACCTGCACAAGATCCAATTTTGTAGGAAATGTTTGGAGATGTAGTTGAAGAAGGTCCTGATCCTGCTGGAAGGCATAGGAGTTGGGCCATGGTTGTCAGCAGACAGAGGACAAATTACAATGTTGAAGAGCCTACTGATGAAGCTGCTGGACATATGGCTGAAGGTGTGGCTGGTGTAGTACCAGCACATGTTTTGAATGAGTTGAGGGCAGTCAGAAATGACATTACACCGTTAAGAACTCAACATAATAGACAAGAGCAAAGATTTGAAGATTTGATGAACTTGGTTGAAAATAGAGGGAGGACTACTGAAACAGTTGCTTCCAACATCACATCCACTCAGTTTGCTCGTTCTGATCTAACCAAATATGTGAGAGGTATAAAACAAGGAAATACACTCAAAGAAAAGTTCTTAAATGAGAAGTTTACCTCCATTCACAAGAAACATGACAACCTTGCTGAAGCACACAAGCCTAATGTGGATGACCCTGCTGAAACACTTCAACATGCTGCATTGGATCCTAAATTCACTGAGAGGATCAATTTGCTGGAGCAAACACTTGAAGGAAGGATCACAGCAGTTGACACAAGAACAAAAATTATGGAGGGTCAACTTGCAAATTTGGTGATCACACAGGAGAGTGTTCATGGCCTGCTTTCCTGTTTTGTTGATGATGTCAATAAAGGGGAAGAGAGCCAAACATTAGTAGCAAAAGAGGCTGCAAGAATTTTTGCTTAAAAGAAATGGGAGGCTGTTACAAATGCATTCAGAGAATCTGCACCTGGTAGATTTCAGCTGATTGATGACCTCTTCAAAGAATATAAGAAGCTACACTACAGTAAGAGGAGACCTTACCATGACAAAGGTTTCTATGAGGGGCTAAATTCCTTTTTGTTGGTCCCTTGAAAAGGCTTTGGTTAAGTTTAGAGGGGGAGGTGAATAAACTTAACACTTAAAACTTTTGGAGTTAACAAACTTAGCAACTTCAAGAACTTCACGATAGCTCGATAATCTCACGACACTCGATAGTCTCTGTGACTATTGAGTTTACTGAATTTGTGCAGCGGAAATATATCAAAAATTATGCCTTATTACTTGTTAAATATGATACAAATTATTAGATACTCAGTAGTGTATGAGTGTGATTCAGTTGCTAGATTCAGTGGGTTGATGTGCTAGATAAACTAAATGCAGAAAGTAAGTAGGCAAATTTTATAGTGGTTCCAGGTGGTGTAATCCTGTCAGTCCACTCTTCTCCTGTGATGTTGGAGGTAATTCACTAGAGATTCTTGAGGTAGCTATTACAAAAATCCCTTAGATGCTTCTCCTTCACCAGTAACTATGGCTTAACACACTGAACACTTGGAACAGGTAGGATTGCTGCTCCAAAGTCTTCCACTGGTCCTTGAAGGGTAGGATTGCCTCTTCATCAGCTCCACAGTAACAACAGTCCTTGACACCCAAAGATGCTTCACTGTCTTCAGTAGATTCCTTGTAAAAGAAAAGATTGAATCAAGTAAGTGATTCAACTTTTAGCAGCTTGATCAAGATGATATGATCAGCAGCTTGAGGTCTTCAAGTGTGTAAAATTGATGTAGCTTGAATGCAGATTACATTTGAAGAATTGTACTGGATCGGTAGCATTATGCTCAGTAGGGTCAGCAGGGTGTTTGATCGATTTAATTCTGATAACTCAAGATAGATCCTTAATTTTCATCACTGGTATCTGAATTAGGAGTCCTCTATTTATAGGTAGGAATCCTTGTGACTTATGTTTGAAATTCAAACATAGCCGTTTCAGATTTGTCCTATTTGACTTGCTTTCTGTCACTGTTCATAGTATTGACACTGTCAGACTGCTTTTTGACATTTTTCAGTCTGTCCACCCTTTGACTTGTATCTATTGGATAAAGGTATGAATCATCCCAATGTCCCTTTAATCTTAACCATTGATTTGTTTGATAAAATAAGAGGTTGTTAGCTGTCCCTTTCTTTGTAATCTCCCAATGTAACCTTGAATAATTCGAAGTATATGTATCAGCAGGTTCATGTGACCATAAGTCTGCTGAAATACAAATCAGTCAGCTGATCCATATCTGCTGTGTTTATGAAACAATGCAGCTGGCTTCATTTATCTAACTTTTATTTATGAAGTTAAATTACACCATTTAATCATAACCAAGTTCTAATCACCACTTAACTTGTAATCAGTTTAGGTCATCACAGACTTCCTTAAATTCTGATTCCATATCCTTGACTTTAAATACTAAGTTTGATCCCTTAGCCTTCAATAACCGAGTTTGAACCCTCAGCCTTCAGTCTTCAGCAGGTTCCTAATTGGTCTACTGACCTAGGTACCCTACTGATACAGACAAGTCTGCTGATGTAAGTCAGCTAACCTTTTACAGTGCTTGTTTGATCAAACCTATACAAGATCAAACTCAAATAGACCTATACATTTGATCTAGACATCTTTTTGCCTTTGCTCTATAACAGCTAGTCTGGCACCCATCACTAAAACATAAAAATAAGTCCAACAATTTCCCCCTTTTTGGTGATGATGCCAATACCCTCCTTACAGCAAATGAAAAAGATTAAAAACAAGAACATAACAAACTTAGTCACCTCTCATTATAATCATTTGTTCAAAAGTATTACAGTCTAGAATCTGCAAAAGTATAAAGCAGATAAAGTATGCTGATCTAGTGTCTTCTTTCTCTTTCTTCCATTGCTTTATCTACTTGCTCTTGATAAACTCTTATCTCTCTGATCATTTCTCTCATCCAAACATTTTCAATAATAGAGAAATCAATGTGAGGATTCACTTCTTTGCACCATTTCCATGCTTCAGGCAGAGTGAGATTGATCTGATGTACTCTGAAGCCTAAACGCATGTAAACTTCCTTAAATTCATTCAATGATTCCTTTGCATTGGTGGTTGGAAGACTACTTCCACCTCTGCCACCTCTTCCACCCCTACCACCTCTATTTGCAGCTCTTAAGGCTTTAACCCTTGCTTCCCAAAATTTGAGTCCCAGAAAATAGTTTAGTCCCTCATGGAAACCCTAGTCATGGTAAGGTCTTCTCTGGCTGTTGTTGACCTTCTTGTAATCTCTGAGAAGATCATCAGTGAGTGGAAGTCTGCCAGGTGCAGGCTCTCTAAAATCATTGGTGTGATCTTCCCATCTTTTCTTTGCAAAAATTCTAGCAGCCTCTTTTGCTACTGTTGTTTGGCTCTCTCCCCCCTTATTGACATCATCAACAAAACGGGACAGCAGGCAATGAATATTTTCCTGTGTGATTACTAGATTACTCAGTTGTCCTTCCATAATTTCAGTTCTTGTATCAACTGCAGTAATCCGTTCTTGCATAGTTTGCTCCAGTAGATTGATCCTCTCAGTAAATTTACGATATAATCCAGTAGGTGGAAGTGTTCCAGCAGGCTCAGGCACAGCAGGCTTGGGTGCCTCAGCAAGTTTATAAAGTTTCTGGTGGATGGCTTCAAGTTGATCTTTCAGAAACTTTTCCTTCACTGTATTTCCTTGCCTGATCCCCTTTACATCCAGAGCAAGGTCAGGAAGAGCATACTGAGTTGAAGTGATATTGGAAGCAACAGTTTCCGTAGTTCTTCCTCTATTTGTCTCGGATTTTATGCAATGGAAATAAACAAGTAATAAATTTATAAATCCGGTATACCCCAAGTGTAGGGATCGTAGTATAGCGATTAATACCGGAGTCGATCTCAGGGAATCGAGGTATCTAGTTCATATTAATTCTTCTAACTCTAAACAAAAACAAAAACAGAAAGATAAAGCTGGATAGAGGATTATCACCCAAAGCCAGGAAAACATCGTTATAACAAAAGTAAATAAAACTATAACTAGGAAAACAATAAAACTAACGAACATGATAATGACTGAAGCAAATCAACATAGAACAAACCATGATCCACCATCCCGCAACCCTTAATTTCCTACCTATATTATCTTATGAAGATTTAATCAAAGATGTGATTCACCTCTCAAAAGTATGAATTCCTACTCTCGTACATAATTCGCCTATCAATCTTTTATCTCTCGATCTTAAAGATTAACGTTTTCAAACCAAGGTGCAAGATTTATTAGATCTAACAATCTAGATATTCTAACCTATCAACTCTCGTATTTTTAGGTTAAAGAGATCTATTCTTTCCTATGGTGATCTAGCGTTTACACCGACTCTCATCATACGGTAAACAACAATAACAACAATCTCTCGATATACGTTGCATAAACATATAATCATGGAAAAGAATCAAGCTTTAAATTGAAATCATTCATAAAATTATTCAAAGGAAAAGAAATAAAAGAAAGCTGAAATAAACGATCTCACAGTCGTTCATGTTGCAGAGCTTCACATCGACATGGCGACAAAACAGAAATAGAAAAACGAATATAAAAACAAGAAAAATCGCAACCCCAAATTCTCCCCTCCAGGGTGGGGCCGCTAGGTTTTCTCCTAATGATTGTGTATCAATAGGTCTTAATAATGTATGATTAGGGTTGAAATACGCTACGATATTTATAGAAAATCGAGGCGGCCGTGGCGATGTCGGCTTAGGGCGCCCGTCCGTCTTGTTGGACGCCCGTCCGAGGTGCCTTGGACTTGCTTCCGACGCCCGTCCCACTTCAGCGTCAAACTCTCTCGAATCAACTTTCTCCTCCTGGGCGCTGTTCATATCTTGACACGCCGCCCCACTCGGGCGCTTGATTCAAGCTTCGGGCGCCATCCGAGATTGACTTAATCTTGATTTTTCCATACTTATCTCTTTTTCTTCAATTCAAATCATCATTATCTCTTCTATCATCAATGTAATTCGACTCTTATCTCTGTTTGATCATCATTGAGCATCAAACATGTACCTATAACACATTAAAACATCGCAAAACGTAATATCATCCAAATAATCATAAAATCAAAATTAAAACACCAAAATTAACCTATTTTGCGAATAACTCATTAAAAACCTCATTTACTCAATAATTCCATTAAACACTCGTTTCTTATGCAAATTATACAAATATGAGGGAAATTATCATAAAATATATCAATATAAATCGTATAAATTCACCCTTAACACTATTCTCCACTAAATTTATCAAGTCTTCAAACCTTTGCTCTTGCCTGTCAAGTTGTATTCTTAATCTTGTTATGTCATTTCTGACAGTCCTCAACTCATCCAAAACCTCTGCTAGTACTCCACCAGCCATACCTCCAGCCCATATGTCCAAAGAAATTTCATCAAGAGTGAGCTCTTCACATTGTATTGTGCCCTCTGTCACGACAACCATGTCAAAGCTCATATCCCTTCCAACAGGGTTAAGTCCTTAAAACTCCTCCAGAATAGGATCAAGAGCTGGTTCTTCAAAAATTGGTACAAATGCCTGTTGAGGTTCATCATCAATAGGTTCTTCCTCAGGCACTTGAAACTCTTCATCACTGTAGTCATTGTCCACCAGCTGCTCATCCTCATCAATAACAGTAGTCTGCTGACCATCTTTTCCTACAGTGGTCTTGTCTCCAATAGGCTCCACTACAGCAGCCTATTCAACAACAACAGCAAGGGTTTCCCCCAAACCCATAGATAGTTCCAAGCTATGTCCAGGTGCTGTTTGAGACTCAGCAACCTGTACCTCCTATTCCAACCTTTGTTCAGGTGCTGTTTGAAACTCAGCAACCTGAACCTCCTCAACCAAAAATGGTGATCCTTCAAATCCCATCACCATGTCCAATCTCGGTGCTACAACTGTTTGTTCCTCAGGGATCAACACTCTCTGTACAAGAATTGCAGGTAATTCAGCCATATTTTCTCTTTGAAATTCCCTCAGATCAGCAATCCTTCGTACAAAATTGGCAGTTTTGGATAGAGTGTCCTTAGTATCAATCCAGTCTTGATATTGAGCTGAATCCTCAGAACTGATATCAGGTTCACTATGATCAGTAACCCTCTCAATATCCAAATCTACAGTCTGCTGATCATCAGTATGCTCAGCATGTTCTTCAGCAAATAAAGTGTCTATCTCACCAACCATCCTGTATGCACCAATGTGTATTCCCTCATTGATTTGTGCCTGCAGATCATTCATGGTAAGATTTTCCACATCCTCATCCATTTGTCCAGTCTGTTGGCCCTCAGCAGACCTATCAGTATCAGTGGACTATTGCATACTTTGTTCATTTAATAAAGCAGTCCCACTGCCTCCTTCTGGACCAGAGGGGAAGTCATCACCAGAATCAGATGATGAATCATCACTGTCTGATTCATCTCTAGGATCTCTGAACTTGATACCCTCTACCTTCTTTGGTTGATCAAAGAGATCCATCATTCTAGCTTCCAGCAAAGAGGTATCTACCAGATCCAATAAATTTTCCACTCCCAACTTCTCAAAAGTCCATTCCTCAAAATCTGTCATTGGTTCTGCAGTTGGCTTTTGTCTCTTATAGAACCCAAATTTCCATTGAAAGTAGTTTGCAACCAGTAGGAGTTTAAGATCAACATATCCTTCATTTTTCTTCTTTTCCATCCTTTCAAATGCCATGGTTGGATTTCTGGGAGCAGTTCAGTAGCTTGCTGACCTTCAAAGGTCTCAACAAGCAAGTTAAGAGTTTCTTCAACAGATGCTTCTAGGTCAATAGGTTGCTCAGATTGTACATTAGTGCCTACTACCTCCATCTATTCAACACTGGGTTCCCCCTGACTTATATGCTCATCAGCAGGGTTAGCAACAGATTGTTCTTCCCCCTGAACTATTGCAGAACTTGCAGGGTTTTGTACCAAAATTTTAACTTCCACACCAGGTGAATTCTCAGTAGATTGCTGTGGTTCTTCAATAAGTTGCTCAACAACAACTTGTGCAGCTTCAGTAGGCTCAGCAGCCTTTACAGGGGAGGACTCAACAACTTCTACAGCAGGCTCAGATTCAGCAGTCTGCTGTGATTCTCCAATAGGTTGCTCAACAACAACCTCTACTATCTCAGTAGGCTTAATAATTGTTAAGGTCTCAGCCTCTCCTTCCTCTTCTTCCCTCTGAGCCTCCAGAGTCCTCAATTGTTTTCCTTTGCCATGTTTCTTTTTCTTGGCAATCTCTTTCATTCTTTTGGAAAGTTGCTCTGTTTCAGCTTCATCAGCTTTCCTCTTTCTACTGGCTTCCTTTTGTTGCTCCTTCAAAACTTCAGCAACAAACTTCTTCTTAGCAACTACAGCAGGGTCAGTAACCTCAATTTCAGCTGGACCCTCAGCAGACTCAGCAGTCTCTACTGTTTCCTTTCTAATCTTACTAGGCTTTAACATTTCTGTTATCTTTCTTGTGTCAGCAGCCTTTCTCTTCTCAGCAACCTCTTAGGTGCATCAGGCTTTACAAATTACTTAACCTACTCACCACCAACATCATCATCTCCACCATCATTATCACTTTATGTGGCCTCATCATCCACATCTTCATCATCATCCAAACCAGGGATAGGGGTAGCAACTTCTGGCTTGAATATGGATTTGTTAATCTTTTCAGATGAAATATCAGGTATCTGAAAATGATTCAACAAGGTCTGAATCAGTAGACCTAAGGGCTTGACCTTGGACTTCCTTATACCATCTCTATCTTCAATAAACACCTTCTTCATGTAGTATATAAAGAATCCAGCCCAATCAAACTTCATGCTCCTACAAATGATGATTAGCAAATCTATCTTAGGTCCAGATAGTGTATCTAGACTCCCAACGAATCCCAAAATGGTCTTGGTAACCAATTTGCTCAGCAGGTTATACTCATAACCAATGTGCTTCACATTATTGCCCAGATTTGATGCAATTTTCTCATTTGTCTTTATGGAATCCACAAACTGCATCCTTGGTAGATTCATTGCCTCTAGATTGTTGGGTGCATTATTTCCAGGCCCAAAGTGAAATACTCCTCTCAGTAAATCAGAAGATATTTCAATCTCTCTTCCATTAACAGTTGTAGTAAAGGCCTCTCTTCCTTCATGTATAACAATATTCTTCAAGAATTCCAACACATTGATATATGAAATTCTCTCCAGTCTTCTGTTAATAACATTTTCCAACCCAGCAATCCGTATAATTCTATGTCCTATGTTAATGGCTAGTTCAGTAGAGTGAAAGTCATTAACATATCCTCTCACACTCTGACTGGTTCCAATATGAACATCATCCTTGTTTGCCATTATAAGTGAATTAGATGAAGAAGAAAACTTTCAAATCTGCGTTCACACAAGAAATTCACAGAGAAAATCAATCTGAATTTTTGAAAGTAACTTTTATGTATAGGTCTGTGACTGCAATTGCACTTGTGTTGTCACACATAATTGGAATTTCTCTTTCTTCAATTCCATAATCCCTTAATTGTTGTCTTAACCAAAGTATTTGTGCACAACAACTTCCAGCAGCAATATATTCAGCTTCAGCAGAGGAAGTTGATATAGAATTCTGCTTCTTACAGAACTAGGAAACTAGTCTATTTCCCATCAACTGACAGGTTCCTGTGGTGCTTTTTCTATCAATCTTGCATCCAGCATAATCAGAATCTGAGTAGGATATAACTTTGAAGCTTCAATCTTTAGAATACCATATCCCAACTTCCAAAGTCTCTTTTAGATATTTAAGAATTCTTTTGACTGCAGCTAAGTGACTTTCCTTAGGTTTAGATTGAAATATTGCATAAACACCTACAGCAAAGGATATATTAGGTCTGCTGGCGGTAAGGTACAGCAGACTGCCTATCATCCTTCTGTATAAGGTCTGATCAACATCTTTGCCATCTTTATCTTCATCCAATCTAATGTTTGTACTCATAGGAGTTGACACCTTGCTGCTGTTTTCCATACCAAATTTCTTCAGTAGCTCCTTGGTATACTTTGTTTGATGAATGAAGATTGCATCTTTCATCACTTGACTTGCAATCCCAAAAAGTAGTTCATTTCACCCATCATACTCATTTGGAATTTACTTTTCATCAGATTTGAAAACTTCTCACATAGCAATTCATTTTCAGAACCAAATATTATGTCATCCACATAAATTTGTACCAGCAGGGTGTTGTTTCCTTTAGTGATTCTGAAAAGGGTCATGTCAATGGTACCTTTGGTAAAACCATTGTCTACCAAGAATTGAGATAGAGTCTCATACCATGCTCTTGGTGCTTGTTTCAAACCATGAATTGCTTTGTTGAGTCTATACACTTTATCTTCTTGATATTTAACTTCAAATCCAGGAGGTTGCTGAACAAAGACCTCCTCTTCCAGAATGCAATGGAAGATTACAAGGATAATGACAGATAACAAGTCTTGATTTTGTCAACAAATCAATGGTTAAGATTAAAGGGACGTTGGAAAGATTTAGAGCTTTATCCAATGGATACAAGTCAAAGGGTGTACTGATCAAAATCACAAAAAGTAAATCGATGATTAATCGATTACTATGTCTGAGGACATAATGCAAGTCAATGTGGGGACAAATCTGAAACGGCTATGTTTTGAATTTCAAACACATGTCACAAGGACTCTCACCTATAAATAGAAGACCCCTGATAAAGAAACAAGTGATGAAAATTGATGAAAAACAACAATCAATCTTGAGCTATCAGATTCTTATCAAGAAATCACCATGCTGGCATTACTGAGCTTAAAGCTACTGATACCGAATTTCTTCACGTGTAACCAGCTATCAAGTTACATCAAGTATAAACACTTGAAGATTCCAAGCTTTTGATCAGTTCATCCTGATCAAGCTGCTGAAAGCTGAATCACTTACTTGATACCTGCTGAAGATAGTGAAGCATCTTTAGGTGTCAATGACTGTTGCTAGTGGTGGAGCTGGTGAAGAGGCAATCCTACCCTTCAAGGACCAGCGGAATACTTTGGAGCAGCAATCCTACATGTTTCAAGTGTTCTGTTTGTGAAGCCATAGTTATTGGTGAAGGACAGACAACTTAGGGATTTTTGTAATTGCAACCTCAAAGATCTCTAGTGAATTACCTCCAACATCATAGGAGAAGAGTGGACTGACAGGATTACACCACCTGGAACCACTAGAAAATCTGCCTATTTACTTTCTGCATTTAATTTCTGCAATTAGTATATTAAGCACATCAATCTACTGAAACTAGCAACTGAATCACACACTCACACTACTGAGTATCTCATACTTGGTATCATACTTTAACAACAAGTAATAAGGCTTAATTTGAATATATTCTACTGCAACAAATTCAGCAAAATCAACGATCAAGCAGAGACTACTAAGTCACAAAGAAAGCTCTTGAACTTGCTAAGTTTGTTAACTCCAAAAAGTTTTAAGGGTTAAGTTTATTCACCCCACTCCAGCCTTTCAGGGACATTCCCCTTAGGTAAGAAAGACTAGGTTCACAACCTGGTTGTCATTGATGGAATCTAATTCATATATTATGGCTCCTGTCCATATCTCTCAAACCTGCCTTTCAAACATTCCTTCATAAGTCGTTAGATATTCATTCTTCAATATGAACATACCAGCAGCCTTTTCGGGCTTGAGGTTATCCACAGACTTACAAAACTTTTGTGTGCACTAAGCTATGTTCTACACCTCATCGCTATGCGGTGTGTGCTCATGTTCCAATGGTTGAATGCATCTTTATGGTTCTCAAACTCTTGAGATCTTATTACTCCCACTATCTCTTTTGGAAGAATCACTTCCTCTAGAAGATGGCTTGTTTGGAGACAAACATTTTGCTCCGTGGACAAGTAAATAATATCCAGCGTGCTATCTAAGACATTCCACAAAGTTGCATATGTCGTACTAGGCTCCAAGCCTTTCTGACTTTGCCTATGACAACTTCAAATCATCGGTTAAGATAGATTCGACATTATCTTCTACCATATCTAATATGGAATTTATTCAACCTTTATTTTCGGAACTCGGTTAAGTATAAGGGCTCTATCCCGAAACAGGTAAGGGATACTTCGCATGGCTTGCGTCACACCTTTATCATATAATGTGTTGTTTCCATTTTGTGAACTCAATCTAATTGTGTAACCCAAAGATTGTGTCCTTCAAGGGAGGAATCTTATTCCTTATCAGACGACTTCTGAAACACACTTCAGGTATTAATTGCTTCAATCCAATTGAAGATTAATTCCTAAGTAGCTCATCAATGTCATATTCGTACTAGCTCGAAATTTTCAGGCTTTCCGAATTATGCACTTCACTGAGTACACTTGACTATTTCTAAAAATAGTCATAGAGATTAATAAAAAAAATTTGTGGCATTAATTGTTACAAGCCAACAAACATCGGTATGTTTAGGCTTCAGACATTTTTTTCTAGATTTTACAACCTTTTCATAAAAGGGTATTTTAGTCATCTTTAGATAAGATACGTATTACCCACATGATTCATAATCATATGGTTCAACATCATCAGAATGATGTTTAATTACACGCTTCCCTTCCAGAGAGACTGTCTAGAACAACCACGAATATTAAGGATAACAACCACACAAATATTTAGTTGAGATCTCATCACATATATCAACTATATAGTGACATCAATCTAGTATGTTAGATTCAGTGACCTTCCAACTTTATCGGAAAAACATTTATTCTTTACAATTGAATATGTATACTAAATCCTAACAAATAACTGAAAGTATATTCTTCATAAGAACCGGAAACATAATAACATTTATTTAGTTCCCTTATCAGTTTACTAGATCCTGAATATGGTAGGTGTCACAACGTTTGCTTCACCTTCCATATCTGCATTTAATCTTTCTAATTTAATCATACTCATAAGATATCATATATCTTAGAGTCGACTTTGAACATAGATAGATTTATCTCAACTCACTTGCCTACAATAGAAACTTCAATAAGTTCTCTATTTAAGCACATGCCCTAACATTCCTTTTAATCCTTTAAGCACTTGAAAAATGTTTCTTATTGTAGTCTTCATAAGACTTAAGAAGGATCACAAGAGCCATGTCTTCAATTTCCTTTCGTTAAGAAAATCTAAAGTTTATTAAATAGTTTAGTTAACCTTTTGAATCGTATTCAAAACATTGACTATTTAATTAACCTTTAAGCAATGATAGAATTAAGTCGATACTTGAATCTTACAATTTTGAAAACAACCTTTCCAAAATTAGATGTGGTCATTCTTATCCAACGTTTGAACTAATTGTTATCGTGTGACTGAATGATCATCTTGGATCGTATCCAACATATGACTAATTCGTTGAAACTTATTTCAAATGATTTAATCATATCATGAGCTTCAGCTTTCATCAATAATTAAAGCCTTGGAGTACTCCATCAGATATGTAGTCTCTTTGTCTCTAACTACTATAACGGGATTGCTCGTTTCATTGCTTATTTTAAAAATATTAAAATTACTTAACCATACTTGAGAACGTTTCTCAAAAGGTAATAGTCATAATTTGGTTTTACTAATCGAGAATAAAAGATAAACATAACGCTTCCTAAAACTACAACATAAAAATGAAAATAAAAAAGTGTTGTTGTTTATACACTCAAAATCAAAAATGGTCTTTTGATTTATGATTTTGCTCCCACTAATCAACTACTCCCAATTGACTTTCAAGAATCTTTCAAAATCGTTTAGTGGTTGGAATCCTATCTAGTTGATTGATCCCCAACGTGGGCCGATCGACCGGATCAATTTTGACGGGTAGGTACTTTTTACCAATCGCGTCCAACGCAACTTCCAGTGGTTTGACTAGTCAACTCTTTGACAATTCACATCGTCTATATGATAGTCAACCTTATGTCCCTAAAATCAGACGGTCTTGACATGGGCCAATCACCGTAAGATTGTTAGTCGAGTCATAACCCACGTATTCATGAGATCTCATAACGATCATATCTCGATAATGATGATATACCTGAGGTAGGTCAACTCCCGACGTGGGCCGATCAGTTGGATCCTAACAAGGGCTCTTCACCGTCACTATAATATTGGGAGACATTTTATAACTCGATTTTTGTTGTGAGAGTAATTTTAAATTAATTCACTTAATTAATTTTGATTTAATTCTCTTAATTAATTTATTACGGTCTCATCATGTTTATCTTTCTCTATAGACATATATCCTACACATTCATCTAGATCGTGCCTATTTATGCACCTATCGTATCATATAAAGTAAATCCAAGCACAAAATAAATAAATGCGTAAAGTAACCGGTATGATCATGGACTTTTCCTAGGCGCGGGTTCGAATACAAACTGACGAAACCGCGGGTCACAATCTAAGGGTAGCTGCAACCGCCAATAGGATCTTTAATGCGCCATCTCTAATGGGATCTTGATTCTTCTTTCTCTAGCCTCCATGTTCTGCTCCATTCTTGTTACATTTAATTCTATCTAATAAAATAAATACACCCACCGCACACGGGGGGAGCTAACGGGAATGGGATAAATGCAGAAAATAAACTAGGTCACGTTCTTCATAATGGACTAGGACAATTTTTAAACCAACAGAAAAATTAAATCATTCACATCTATCCTATCGGTCGAGTCCATGATCAATCGGGGTCCATATAATCATATTATATCTACTATATCTAATCCATACAATAACATCTTATGAAAAGGATAAAATTAAAATTTAACTACTTGCGTCTTAATTAATCTTAATCTAGTAAAAAAAATTATCCAATCAATTAACTAATTAACATTTATTTAATTTAATGATTTTAATCGAAATAAAATTAACGATTAATTTTAAACGATTTTAATTTTAATTTTAATTAATTAGAAATATTCCAAAAATAAATCAAAATTAAAATTAGGTCTCTTTTGTTTGTTTCCTTTTGATTCAAAAGGGATGCATTTGGTTTCCTAAACCAAAAGGCATCTCCATTGACCCTTTCCAAAATCAAATATTTTGAAAATGACCTAGGCCTATTTCAAACAAAATTTGATAAGGTCAATATTTTGGTTAATATGTCTGGCCACTTTCCAAAATCAAAATTTTGGAAGTGCCATACGCCTAGGCCTTTTCCGAAATCAAATATTAGGAAAAGGGCCTAGACCTATTCCAAACAATGTTTGGAAAGACCATTTTTATTTTAATGTCATGTGGCATCCTAATGGCCCCAACTATTTAGACCATAGGTTAGGCCACATGACACAACTAAACAAAAGAGAAATTACCAATCACAACTATGAACCATATTGAATCACAAAATACACAAAACAAAATTTATGAGATCCGCCAGCATTGACCAGTCAACCGACGCCGGCAGCAGGTTGTCCTGCCGCCGCCAGTCGGCCGAGCACCACCCGATCTCGTTTTTTTCTTTCCTTTTCATGTATCACTTTGCGAATCAAAAATCATTCATCTTTTATTTATGTAATTTAAACGATAAAATTAACTATGCAAAATAACATGCTTATTGCTTAAGCTCGAAGCTCTCTCTGATACCACTGTTATGAAATCTACTTGGGAACGCAGCGGAATTCAAAATTTTGATTTCCTTTTACCCAAGATCGACTTCGTTTAATCAATAAACAAATAAGCTAGTAGACGGTGGTTACTTTGGTTGATCTACAAGATCGACACTTTGACCGTCTAAGGAGAGTAGTTCTGCATAGAGCCGCCCAAGTGTTCAGCCTCTACCGCTAGTCCACACGAACAGCCCGCCAGAATCCCATCATGGATTGCTATTGGAAAACACCGGTTGCTAGACCGACCTTTATCCCCTCTCTCCAACACTCCAAAGGATGCTCTCTATGTTACACAAAAACTATTAGCTCTTGGAATTGTGTTGTACAAAAGAGCTTGACACCCACCACTTATTTATAGTAGAAGTGGCACGCCTACTTGGTTTGGATGAGAAGAAAACATTTTCCCAATAAAATAATGAAAATATAATTGATTGGTTTATCTCATTTAATTTAATGTCTTATATTAAATATTCCAATATATTGTCAATATCTTATATTGACTATATTTATCTTATTACCATAAATCAATTTACACATTTGTGCAAATCTATAGTCAATAATATCTAATATTAATATTTGGTAATCTTATTAATTAAATTGCACAATCCAAGTGTATATTAATACACTTAATCATGCACCTCATATAGCCTTTTATTGGCTTCCGGAATATTCTTTAATTAATAATATAATACTATGAGTAATTAATTTACAAAATACATGTATATCATATACACACATAAATTCGACATACAAATATCTAATATATGTATATTTAATTAATCAACATAATTAATATCTTGTATGTAATTTATTCATAATAAATAAACAACACCATATTAATTTACTACTATAACCTTTATAGTCTCGAGATAAACTTTCCTTATTTGGTAATCAACTATATCTACATTTTAATCCGACTTGATGTTTATATGTGTGTGTGACCCGATAGGCTTCCCAATATGTTGGCTGTAGACACAAAGTGCAATTTACGAAATTGCCCTTCATGCCTAACGATCACGGGATAGCGTCTAGCAACACACCGTGACCCCCAATCATCGGAAGATTCAAATGCAATGACTACTACCTTTCATTTGAAACGGTTACCGTGTAACTTACAATCCTATCGCTGTAATAATATCCATACGGTCGTTAATCGAGTGCCAAACATCAACGACCGTATCTTATAATCTGGATATCATGCTCTCTCTTCAAGTTACTCATTTACTCCCACTTTGCAAAGATTCACGAGAGTAAGACATTCCTTATAAGAAGGCCCTTTCGGATATTCACCCCTACGGATAGGGTACGCGATTTCTAGACGACCAAACATGTATACTCCGCATGCTTCAGTATCACACCCAATCACTACCACGTGATCGCCCCGTGGTAGGAGAAACCTCAATAGTGTCAAAGCATGACAATCCACACCGTGATGCCATGTAGACTCCGGTCCTAAGGATAATTACACAACTGTCACATAATGTGACACTTATCCGTGTAAATGGGTCAGTCAAACGTATGCATTCTCTAATACATGTCCATGTACAGTCCAAGTGTCTCTACACTTCGATAGACGAGATCTATCCCTGCCCTTAAACACAGAAGACATCTAATACGTGCTAGTTTGTTTGTACTATCAATGTCCTATTTAATAGTACATCAGCCTAGAGACATTTAAGTATCAAACTTTTTAAAGTGATTAGAGATCTCATCAACCAAAATCGCCTATCATGGTTTCTCTATCACAGTTTAATACTAAGGACGTTATCATATAACAATTCACAATTGGTTCTTTAAAAGAACAAATAAATGACAACAGAAAAGCCATTTTATATATGTATGAACATAAATTAATAGTAGAAATGATCCGACCCGGTCGGATCCAGTCCAACCCGATTGGGTTTAGGACACTATTTCAACACAGTGGACTCAGCATAGCCCTCAACCAAGGGCTCAGCAGAGGACTTAGTAGCACTACAAGAAAACTATGTTTCAGTGACGAAAACACAATGACGGGAGATGAAACCTGAGAGATTATGTCCTACACCCAATAAGAGTTGGATTTCTTGCAACCTGAGAGATTAAAAGGTTATATTTCATTATGTTGAGTTTGAAATAGATCTCTTCTATGACAATTTATCTAGAATAAACAAATTAGTGGTAGTTTATATTTCTTGATTTGTTTATTTTAGCTACACAGTCCAATTTCCATTATATACAATGAAATGTATTTAAAACCAATAATATTTTTATTATTTAACGAAAGGTTCACGATTTTTTATGATTGGAAAATTTCATCATATAATGCATATTATACGGGTGAAATGACCTTATAATCATGGGATATCGTCATTATATCGTAATACAATGAGGGGAAAATGACCATGTAATGACGGGATGTCTTCTTTGAATCATGATTTAATGAGGGACTATCTCGTTATTAAAATCATGGTTTAATGAGGGGAAATTGCCATATAATGATGGGATAACGAGAGGAAATGAGCCAATAATGAGAGGATATTCCCTGGTTTAATATTAATTCAATGAGGGGTAAGTAACCCTATAATGAGAGGATAACTGATTATTAAAAAATGTTTAATTACGGGATGATACCATCATTGAATGTGTTATACAATTAATGACAGGAAACATATTTCCGTCATTATTACTTTTAACTAGAGAGGCAGCAATGAAAGGAAATTTTCCGTCATTAAAATTCTTTAATAACGGGAATCGGACATTTAATGACGAGAATTCCCATTATTAAAACCTGATTTTCTTGTAGTGTAGAGACCACAATACAAGGCTGTTCATAATACACAACAAACCTATGGTCACCCTACTGCATCTAACAACAGATTTCACCAAGCACAACAATATGTACCAAAAGGCCAGAAATCATATGTGAATGAATCACAGTCCAACAAAAGATATTATAAGACTGTGGCATACATGTATGAAAAGAAGTGCAACTCATTTAAAAGGATACCTTATGAAAAAATTCCTACGGTTGTACTTACCACTGACCACCATGGACCCAAACATATTTGGGTACCTAAAATACATTAATTAGTTATGTAGGGTGTCTGGTGCTTTGACAGTGGGTGTTCCCGACATATGACAGAGAACATACACTGTCTTGTGGATTTTGTTACAAAAGACTGAACTATGGAGGCAATGAAAAACCAGGATACATAGAGGTGATGATGTGTTGATCAGATACGTTTTGAAGATAAAATTGTTGAATATATGGTAGGCTTACAGTACAACCTGCTGAGCACCAGTCAGTTCTATGACATTGGATACATAGTCACATTTGACAAGGCTATTGCATTGTCTTAAGTAAAATGAAACATACTGTTGTATTAGCTGGCAAAAGACTAGAGAATATGTACATTGTAGACTGGGCAACTGTTGTACCTAATACATGTCTCATTGTAAGTACCAAATATGAACTCAGTAGGCTATGGTAGAAGAAACTCAATCATCTTGATTTTGATAATATCAACCTACTAGTAAAAAAGAAGTTGGTGATTGGTTTACCAGATGTTACCTACGAGAAGGACAGTATTTGAGATGCTTGTTAGAAAGGGAAACATTTAAGATCAAGTTTCAAGACCAAGACATAGTATTCCACAAACAGAGTTTTCTAGCTGCTAGACATGGATATCCTTGGCTATATCACACCTATAAGTATCGGTGGAAATAAGTAACTTTGGTAGTTGTAGATAATTATTCAAGATACACTTGCGTAATCTTCATGAACAAGAAAAGTGAGACTTTGAAGAAGTTGCTTGAACTTTTGAAAAGATCAAAAAATGAGAAAAGTGTTTCAGTTGTGAAGATCAGATCAGATAAGGGTATTGAATTCCTGAACAAAGTCATCAAAGAATACCTTGATAAAAATGGTGTGATGCATCAACTAGTAGCGACTGGAACCCCTTAGAGAATGGGGTTTTTGAACGTAGAAATAGGACCTTGAAAGAAGCAGGCAGAACAATGATTAGTGAAGCAAGGATCCCAGAAATGTATTGGGATGAAGCAATCAATACAACTTATTATACAAAAAATAGATCTTCAATGAATAGAAAGCATGAGAAGACTCCCTATGAAATTTGGAATGATAGAAGACCCAATAACTCATTCTTTCATGCCTTTGGAAGTAACTGTTTTTTACCCAACAATGGAAAAGATCTTTCCAACCTAAAGCTGAAGAAGGCAACTTTTTGGGATATTCATCAGCCAGAAAGGCATTTAGAGTGCTGAACAAAAGAACCCTCAAACATGAAGAATATATTCATGTTGTGTTTGATGAACCCAACTTTACAAAAGACACAATTAATGATGTTCCAGAACATGTTAAACAAAAGAAAGACAAACTCTTTTTGTTGAAATTGAAATAAATCTGGGTCAATTGAGATTGTCAGATAGCACCTCCTATAAAGTTGAACCTCATGGTGTTCCAGTTGTACATAGTGAAAATGGACATGTTCATGCTCCTGCTGAGTCTGCAGAACTCCCTGCTCAACCTACAGCAGAACCCCCCAGTAAAGAAAGTTTCTGATAATAAACCTTATTTACATTGGTTAAGAGACCACCGTGCTGAACAAGTTATTGGTGTTGTACTTCAAGGTGTGAATAGAAGAAGTCAACTAAATGCAATGTTTTTTTTTGTTTCGTAGTTAGAAACTAAAGTTACTGAAGAGGCAATTGCTGATCCTGACTTGATAATTGGAACCAAAAATAATAACTAAACAATTCATGTCCTTTCCATCCAATCAGTTATGTAACGTTTAATTAATCTCTCTCTCTACATATATATATTGATAATTAAATTATGATTAATTTTATGATCAAGATTTCAAACTTGATTTCATTATTAGAACTATTCTTAAATAAAAGGAAGATTTTATCAATATCAATATGAACCATATGAATCATGAATGCACAAAATAAGAAAAATGGGAAACTCACACCATGCATCCATGACCGGGCTGACGCTGGTAGCAAGTTGCCCTACCGCCGTCGCCGATGACCGGCCGGTGTTGGTGGGGCGGCCGAGTTCCATTTTTTGTGTTTTATCATATCAACCATAGATCCATATCATGTATTATCTATATTTGATAATTATGATGGAAAAATACTACGTAAATTAAAACATGTTTACTACCTATAAATGAAGATCGCTCTGAGGCCACTGTTAGGTAATCAACACGGGAATGCAGCGGAATTTGAAATTTTTATTTCCTTCAAGCAAGGACCGACTTTGTTTAAACAATAAATAGTAAGAAAATTAGATAAACAAACATACCAGGTTGATCAAATTGGATTGACGCTTTATCTACGATTGATTGTCCAAGAACCGAGCCGTCCAAGTGTCCGGTCTCTAGCTATAATCCACACGAACAACCTCCGGAATCTTCACAAGACCGCTACCGGAAAAGTTGACTACTAGGTCTCCATTACTTCTTCCCACAAAACTCTATGTCAAGAACCTCTCAATTTCTTTCACAAGAATATTGCAAAAATATTCTGATGCAAAAGGGCTTGGCACAACTCTCTTTTTATATGGTAGTGGGGTACACGTATCACCATGAAATTCTTGGGGATTTATTTTTGAGTGAAGTGGGGAATAAGAAACCAATTTTCCAATAAAATAAGGATTTAATAAATCAATTAAATATTTGATTGATTCTTTCATTAAGGATTTCCTTAATGTTATTCTTGTCATATATTTAATATCTCATATTAAATACTTTCCTAGATACTATGTTTAATATCTATTATTAAAAAACTATCTTTATTATATTACCAAATATATATCAAATACACATGTGCACATATATATATATCACATATATGCATGTAACATGCATATCCATCAGATATAAATATCCAATATATGTACATAATAACATAATACAATAATTAATATTTTTTATTATTTATTCTGAATAAATAAATACGACAATACTAATTTGCACTTTATAGTTGGCACAAATTAATCCTCATTCCGTTATCACTATAACCACAAATTAATTCCGGCTAGTTATCCGTATGTGTGTGACCCGATAGGTTTCCGAATATGTTGGCCAAAAGCGCAAAGTGAATTTACCAAAATGACCTTCACACCTAACGATCTTGATTAGTGTCTAGCAACATGTAATGACCCCTAATCATCGGAAAAAATCAAATGCTATGACTACAATATTTCATGTTAAACGTTTACCGTGTAAAAAGAATCCTATCGATGTTATGATACCTATACGGTCGTATCTAATGACCATGTCTTATAATATGGACATCCCAATCTATCAAAGTAACACATTACTTCCGCTTTGAAAAGACATTTGAGAATAAGACATTCCTTATAAGAAGATCCTTTTGGATATTTGTTCCTACCATTAAGATACACGATTCCCGGACGAGCAACATGAATACTACGCATCCTTCAGTATCACACCCAATCACTACCACTTGATCACCTCATGGCTAAGGGAAACCTCAGTAGTGTCAAAGTACGACAATCCACGCCGTGATGCCTTGAAGACTCCGGTCTTAGAATAATTACACAACCGCCACATAGTGCGACACTTGATAAAGTAAGTGGGTCAGTCTAACAAACACATTTTCTAATACACGTCAACATACAATTCAATTGTCCCTACACTTTGACAGAAGAGATCCATCCCTATTTTCTGAAGATAGAAGACATCTAATACATGCTAGTCTAATAGTGCTATTAATGTCCCATTTAACAACACACACGACTAAAGACATTAAAGTATCAAACCTTTTAATGTGATTTGTGATCTCATAAACCGTAATCACTATTATGATATCTCTTTCACAGTTTGACACTAGAGAAGTTATCATTTATACAAAATCGTAATTAGTTCATTAAACGAACATTTATATAATACTAGAAAAGCCATTTATATATGTACAAACATAAAGACATAGTAGAAATGACAAGACCAGGTTGGATCCAGTTCAACCCGATTGGGTTTAGAGCACTACATCTACATTCCTTCCTCAAGCCATCAACTAGCTTAAGTTGAACAATCTAGATCAACCATAGTTAAGGTATGAAGCTTTGAACATTTCTTTATAATTTTGTTATGGTAGATTAGCTTTAATTGACGTGATGTAATTGATCTGCATGTTTAATGCACCCGTAATTTACCAGAATTGATCAGAATAGGAATATGAAATTCCGGAATTAGGAACCGCCACACTCGCAATTGCATATATCACAATTGCAAGGCATCCTCAGGTCACCGTAAATTTGGGGATTCAGCATCAGCTATGTTAATCTACAGGATTAATTCATCATAGGTTAGATCTGGCCTATCTACTTTTCGTACTTCATAAATTAACATGAAGAACATGCAAGATAGAGTGTTAGTTAGGACATAGTCTGCATCAATCTTTAGGAATGTGGTAGTCAGTGTCGATAGCTTCCTAGGGTGGTTCTCGATCTTGAGCAAGCACTTTATAGAACTTATTGCGTGTGGGTTAATACAACCAACGAAGGAGGTTAACTGCATGTAGACGTTTACTGTCCATCCCATGGAAGTAAATAAGTTTAGAAGATTGTGCCCATAGCCAAAATTGAATTAAAATATATGTTCTGATTGACTCGAGAATTACGGGAAAAGTAAACATAATGATTAATTAAACCAAGTTAGGAGATCGGTTAGGAGGAGGAACACCAACTTTATTTTCTATATTTACGTTGGTCATACACAACTATATGTGTTCTTATTTGGATTAGTACATTTATTATCGATGTTGCATTGTCTATGTAGGAGTGACCTTGATTCGCCTTTTGCTTTACTACGATTGACCTAGTACCCTTGCTAGTATACGGGACTTACACAAGTGCGACTGATGATGCTGGATCTCGTCGGGTAACAAACCTGAGCTGTATTATCCTAGTGACAATTTACTCAAGATCTAAAACACGAAAAGATAGGAATGAGAGGGTGGTTTGTGTGATGTTTGGACTAAGCTTGAGATGTTATATCTCAAGTTGACTATGTATCATGTCTATGAGTCAGAATCAAGTCTCCGTAGTTCCTTAGGGATTGTTAATATAAAGGGCCTTATGCCCTAGGCCTGCATGGGTTGGGTCCTTGTTGGACTTTGATTTCATGTTCCCTAAGAAATGGATAATTACGGTTTGATCTCCTGATTGTAAGATATAATCACGGTGATTTAATTGTAGGATCAGAGCCTTTATGGCTGAGGATTGTGTGCATGCTGTCATATTGGTCACATGGGCTACTCCGTCTAAGGGTTACTTAGGCTGACTAACGTCGAGTCCCTTATGTTGTGAGGCCCGAGCTGCACTAGTTGAGCTCCGTTGTGACCTTGCCGATATGCGGTGGACTGAGAAGCTAGCTAAGCCGACCTCCCTCCTAGGAATTAGGTCCGGCCTTAAAATAGTTTGTATCTTCTCTATATTTATTAATGTGTTAGTGTTGGGATGACACATGGTGAGGTTCTTGTCGGACCGCCGTCACAAGCCTCTATATCTATCAAAGCTCTGATGATCAGCTCAGATGTGCCAAAGTTGTAGCTTGTCTCGGTCATTTAAACGTGGATATTTTGGACATCCTAGCTTTCCAGGTGGCAAGGATGCCATTTTGAATCTGTCACAACTGACCCATAGGTCGAGGCATTTTACAGCCAGTAGTTCTATTCAGTACGGTTTCCAATACGTGCTTGGGGTTTATAACCTCTGTCACATCCGTTGTTTCATTACATCACTATTAAACCAAAAGATTGAAGTTATTAGCGGTTGCTCTTCTTTATCGATCTCATATTACATTTACAAGTTAGTAACTTTTTTCTTTCTTGTGCATTCTTTTCTCTGCTAGAGTCTGTTTCTTGCCGAAACAATAGACACTTCTATTTGGGTTTTTACCGTAACCCTAAAAAGTAAGTTGCCTGTGAGATAGATGGAGAGAGGTATGCGAGATAGATGGAAAATTATAGATTAGTCTTCATGATAAAAGATTGAAAATTAGTTATAGCACTGCTAATGTAAAAGTTTGTTAACATGACTTGTGCTTTGTATCCCTTATGGACAAAATAAAGAAACAACCTTGAATAACGAACACATGTACATATATATTTTACTTCTACAGGCATTACATAGTCTTGTATCTGACCTAATCTAACCCTAGCCAGCATAGAATATGCACCAGCAAGTCAGTTCATTTCCCGTAGGCCTATCCGTGGCACAAGTGGTTACCGCTGCGGTTGGGCTGGGCTTGTATTGGCTTTGTAGAATCCTCGTGCTTTGCATATTTTTGAAGCCCAAATATTCTAATCAAATCTGATCTAATCTATCCTTTCATAGCTCGAACTGACATAATTGTAATTGACATTAAAACATGGAAAAGTAACACAATTACGGGAATAAATTGTGCAAGTGCATAATTATGAGTTGCAGACTACTCGGTAAGAAATTGACCTATAAGTCATACAAATCTCCGGCTAATTCAGAATAATCAAGCACATTTATAGCGTAATAAATATTGAAAATATAATTCCAGGTTGAATGTCATAAGCTATTCTCTTGGATTTCACTCATAAGGAATTCTTTTCTGCTACAAATATCTAGTTTCATGATACTTATCTCATTTTATTCAAGTATGTTTTTGGAAACGTAAGGAACACTAATCCCATGCCATTCTCATTGCACACATTGGTCGATTTTGTAGTCAATGATGTTGATAAGCAACCTGAATGGTCAGACGCAGATCCAAGACATCTCAACGGAAGCTGAAAAGATCAACATAAGTCAGAAATCCATTAGATTTCTATCTTAACTCTATTTATGTTGTTCAAACTACTCATCAATTGAATCAAGCTATAAGTCTAGACATGTTATGTTGAATATGTGAAATATGTTTGTGCCATTGATGCATTCATTGAGCCAAAGACATATACCCCGGACATCTTGCATAATCAATAGAAACAAACAATCTGGAAAAAAGTTTGAGGCATTGGAAACAACAAACAATTGGGAGATTGTTACTTTTCCACCATGAAGCCTATTTGTTGTATGTGGATGTATAAGATAAAATAAAACCTTGATGGATCTAAAGAGATATACAGGACCAGAATAGTAGATAAGGGTTACACTCAGACTTTTGGTACTGATTATCAAGAGAATTGTTCCTCGGTTGTGAATACCACAAAAGTAAGAACTTTCTTATAGCTGTTGTAGTACAAAACTTGCATTTGTGTCAGATGGATGTCATCACTGCCTTTCTTCATGGATGTTTGCGTGAAAAAGTATATATGTGGCTTCCTCCAAGGTTTAAAGCTGACATACCAAACAAGGTTTGCGGATTCATCAAGTCTTCCTAAAAACTGAAATAAAGAAGCAGTAAATGAAAATGAAAATCTATAGAGTCCTTGGAACATTAGGGTTTTGTTAAGTCCAAGCATGATCTTAGCTTGTCAACAAAAGGATCTGGCAAGCCTTTATTTGACCTAGTGGTGTATTTAGATGAATATAGCAATAAGTCTATATTTGAACATAATTCAAAAGGTCAAAATGATCATTTACATAATTTGTTTACCATCATGGATCTAAGTAAACCTAGATATTTATTGCCTGAACATCTAATGGAATCTCTATTTCACAAAGAAAGTATACTTTGAATCTTCTAAAAGATTATGTGTTTTTTTGGTGCTAAGCTAGCCAAAACTCCAATGTAATCCAATCACACATTGCAACATGTGGATTCAACCATGTGGGTTGACGACATTGCGTACATGTCACTAGTAAGTTGATTTATCTCATATTTACCAGACCTCATATTGCATTTGTAGTTCTACAGCTACATCGATTCTTAGATACTTCTACTAAAAATCACATGAGAGCAGCTCACAGACTTTGGATATACTTGAAAGGAAATCTACATTTAGGGATTTCTTTTTAGCTAACAACAAACTCACTTTAAAATGATATATTGAAAGTGATTAGGCATGCTGTCCTGAGACTATCAGGTCTATTTCATTCTATATGATGTTACTAGAGGATGCTCTTATATTTTGGAAGCCGTACAAACAAACGACCATTGCTTAATCAAAAGCTGAATACAAGTCTATCGCTAATACAACATACGGGATTCAACGGTTATTATACATTATGCAAGATATGAAAATTGCGGTTCAGGTCCATGTTGTCTTTTTCTATGACAATGCTAGTGCAATTCAAATTGCACATGATCTTGTCTTGTATGAGAGAACCAAGCATACGGAGATCGATTGTCAAGTGGTCAGGGACAAAATCAAAGTTTGTTTAATCGAACACATGGAAGTTAATACAAAAGAAAAACTTGTTGATATTATTACAAAGGCTTTAGACACAACAAGATTTTGGTATTTATAGAATCAGATTGGTGTTTCAAAAAATTTTGAGCCAAATTCATGTGGATGAAAGAATGTTGAAGACAAGCATGATGTGCAAGCTGTTGCAATCACCATTCTGAGCTCGAATGGCTGTTAACATATTTAATGCAGATGACGGAAAGTTGGATGCAAAAAGGGTTTGAATAACCATTTTTAACACAATCAGCTTAGAAGATCAGCTTATCCAAAGATAAGACCAAACTAAGATCAAGAAATAACCGAGGTAATCATATGAGATGATCAGCTAACAACATATGAAGTGATCAGCGGAGTAGACTAATTCCAATGAGAAGACCGGTCGAGAAGAGCTAACCCGATTCATCGAATATTCTTTCTAATTTCTTTTTTTGTTGTAACCACTCAAACAAATTACAACATATTGTAACCGTTATCTAGAATATCATTTATAAATACTCCACCATCAACATGATGTAACATAACTCGATTACATTCTGATTAATGAGAATTTTGCTTTTATTTCGTCTTCTTTTTTATAATTCTATTAATTTCAACATACACAACCCCTAAAAAGGTGTGAGTCTATAATCACATCCGGATTAAAGTTTAACCCACAAAATGTCATCTAATAATTCAATTACAATTTCTCATTACATACTTATACAAGATCATGGTATCAAATTAGTCCAGTCTTACGTGAACCCGTTCATGTATAAGTGCGGCCTCTAACATGTTCGATTCTGACAACCCGGATAAGTTGGTTAGACTTTAGTATTTATGGGCATTAACGGTGGTTTAAATGTATTATCAATAATTCCCGTTGATTATGAACTTAATCAATTCACCACAAACTCAGTGTTACCTTGTCCTTCCGTACATAACTCTTATGATCTACGTTTTATCGTTACATAATGACCCCGAGGGCTATCTTGCAGTATCATTAATATTGATGCAAATAAGCAACTAAAAAGATTAATTAATGAATTTTAATTTATTTAGTTTAATAGTAACACCCGAAACCGAGCAGAACAAACGACGGCGGTGGCGGCATGCGCACGTTTGTAGATTTATCTTTGTCCTCCCTCCTGCACAAGAGTACTTTTGCCCCTTGGGGCACTAATTTATTTATTTTAAAACAAAGCATTATTGTGTTTTTTTTAGAGGAACGTTATTGTATTTTCAGGCACGATTCCTAGTATCCATCAAGTATTCACAACCCCCGAATTTATTTACCAACCCACATTAATTGATACAAAAATGATTTGGGCACCGATCATGTGCACCAATCATCCCCCGAAAATTGAATTGCATGGTCCAACTTTTATGTTTTTTATTTAAACAAAGATTTTATTCCAAAATTAGCCGGTACACTTTTGACAGCAATGACAAATTCTTTCAATTTTCTAAATCGACCGATTGTCAACATCAACTTTGAGTATTTCCAACAATATGTACTTGTTAAGTAAAGAATAATAATATCATAGGCTCTATTTAATCAAGTAGAGCATAACCAAACCAAAGTTAATATAGTAAAGGATTTCACGTAAAAAAAATTTACAAACCCATTTTATAGGTTTTTTCCAAAAATATATCCAACAAAATGAAGTTTAGAACAAGCCCAACACTTTTAATTGAATGGAAAGTTAAGCTACAACGTGCCATACAAAATACCCGACACAATGAAGCTTTGTAGCACATACGAAAGGATTAGGCAAATGAGTAATTAACAAAAGCATGGTATCAAGTGATATTGAATCCAATAATCATGTAAACCACATGCCTGCTTTAGTAACCGTTTTCGTGCTGGCAAAGACAGTTGGAATTGGTTGTCAATAAGTTAGCTTGCTACTTTTATACTCCAATTATACGTTGTTTCAATTAATTTTGAATGCTTAGAAAGTGAAAATTTTAATTAGATAGTTAGATTTGATATTGCTTTCATAAGTATTTTTCATACTTTGGAAGAGATACCTGAAAGACATGCGATTGGAATGAATTTTTAATGTCTAGACTAATTAATTTCATGTGATTAAGGTTTCAGTGTTTTGGTTATTGAAATCAAGGCTTACACACTTTTTGTGCTTACATTCTAAGATTTTTATTAAAATATTAAATAAAAAACCGAATGACGGTATGGACGCTAAGATGGTAGTGTATGCTGATGGAAAGTGATCTTCAGAAAATTGAGAATGTTTAATAATGATATAATTGATGATTGCACCAAATTGCACACAGTAATATGTTCACCGAATTACAATTAAATTATATAATATAAGTTTTAGAAATTTATATACATATTTTAACACCGGCTTCCGAAACCTGATATAATATAAGAGCATACGGTAACACTCGCTTCCCGATACCTAAATTTTTATCCGAAGAGAATATTCGGCACGTATAACATCAAATGAATCTAATATTATACGCAAGACTCTATGTCGTCGTATCAAATAATAGCAAACGGAAGCTAAAAAAACTCGGCTAAAAACATTAATACTACTAAGAATAGATACAAACATTCTAAAGATAGAAAGATATGACTTACAACAACGGATCCTAACAAATACAAATTTCGAAAAGTTACAACACTTTTCTTACAATGAGCCAAAAGAAAGTACAACGGTTTGAAAAATAAATACAACTTAGTCTTGTACAATATTTGCAATTAAAATAAAATAACGGGAAGCATCGTCTTGGTATCACCAACATTGAACATCATCCTCGAGCTCCCATCGACATAATGATCCACGTGTTCATCATCTCACCCCACAATGCATAAAACATTGCACAGGAGGTAAGTACATAGGTACATAGCAAGAGTGAGAAGCTAATGAATAATCAAGCATTACAACGAAAAAGGTTATTATTACAATTATTATGTTACCTTCATTAGATGTGACGCAATCTACGGTTCACTTCATTTCTATCAAGATGTCGTGACTATACATATCTAGCTTAACTTATCTTGGTTACGCCAGACTCAAGGGCACTATGCATGGTGTGTATCACTGAAGATATACTTGTTAACTAACGGTGAATGGCATCTCGATAGCTCCGGGTCTCCCAGATGCTGCGTATACGCTCGATGAATTTCCTCCACTACCCTTCACCTTTTTTGAGCTAGTAGCCTTGTTCCTCTTTTGAACGTATCACTTCACCGATATGAATCGGCGCCTTACCAAGAATAGCATGACGTTTAATCTTTTACTACACAAGTATGTAATTTATTAATTGTTGTTAGCTAGCCACCTAAGTATTTTCAAGTAAGCTCCTCACATCTACTACTCTTTTCCTAGACCCTAGACGCGACAAAGCCTAGCACATACACAGACATTGACGAATACTAATCCATCAAAGCACAAACTTTTCATGCTCTTCCGACGGTCCCGAACTTCAACTCTTTCAAAAAGAACATTTGGTGCCGGAACTAAACGCATCAGAAATGTTAGGAACATTTTATTATGTTTTGAATATGGTCATACTAGCTGTTATAGAAAGCCTAAAATAAGTTAGGAATCTCTGTGTAAGTCTTTACTTAGAGTCTGACATGTTGCATAAGTTGAGTCAGACAAGTATTGTACTAGTTGATAGGATGGCTAAGTAAAACAGAAATCCAGTAGAGTGAAGGCAGCCAAGTACCATCAGGGAAGCATGAAGACATATGATCTGACTTATATCTGGGGAATTCTGTGATGACCTTGGATAACTCTAAGTTATAATTCAAATGATGGAATACATTGCCAAATATGGTGTACACCGATCTCACCCAAATTACGGATCAGCGAAGTACAAGGAGTCTTGTAAAATCAAAGAAGGCAGTAAACCGGCAAAGTAAACTAATTATCGGCTGAGTAAAGGCAAAGTGATGAAGAACAACCAAGTCAACAGAATCACTTAACCGTTGAAGGAACAACCAAGTACACTTTACTTGTTCATACTATGAACTATAAAGAATATTTAGAGGATCAAGCATTAAATGCGCATCAATTGAGGATCAATCAAGGACGGATTTTCTGATAGACGTTTGAGGAAAAATCTAATCACTGAAATCAAGGAGAATTTAATTGAGGGGGAATCAAGAATTAAATAAAGGATTATTCCCCACATTAAATAGCCAACGGACGGAAATTCAAATCAAGAATTATCACGGCTATCAATAGAAGGCATTGACAGACAAGAAAAATAATGAAAAAATTTGATAAGAAACAAGCATGTCAATTTGAAAAGCCTTCTATCTGAACTTAAAGGAAATATCTAGAGATCAACTCAGTAATCAGAACTCAAATTCCATATCAAGCACTGAGATTGATCACAAATCTGTGAATCCAATTCACATCAAACTAAAGCAATTGAATCAGAGAAATCTAAGAAGGAGTTGCAACCTTTGTGATAGCTGCTGAAAGATTTGTTCTCAAGGAGCAGTGATAAAGACTGAGTCACTGAATCTTTTGTAGCCAGGGAGTGATAGTCTTGAAGATTGTGAAGCTTGTGTAGCCAAGGACAATCTAACTATTGTATATGTGAAAACAATAGTGAATTCCTCCAATCATCACAGGGGAAGAGTGGATTAAGGGATTACACTACCCTGAACCACTATAAACCTTTGTGTCTATTTACTTTACAGCACTTTATTTCATTGCATATTACATCAGTGATTGTCTAATCTACTTTGAACCAACATTTACAGAAGGTACTTATCCGCTGCCCAAAAGCTTTTAAATATAAGAAAAGTTTTTGAAACACCACTATAGTCATTCACCCCCCATATGACTATAGTTTTACCCTACTCTAGGACCAACAATTGGTATCGGAGCAGTGTCCCTAGTATCAGAACCCTTTCAGATCTAATTTCTGGCAACAAGGAGATCACACATTTTCAAAGTAGTTTCCAAATCTGTGCTTTATAAACATATCTCTTATCTGTACTCATGGATTCCTCAAATTTCATGTCAAAGGTAACTGTATTCAAAGTTAATATTTTGATGAATATAAAATAAGGATATTGTCTCATCTTGCAGCAACTCATGAGGAGATGTTGGATGTAATTAATGATGGCCCAATCATGATCACAACTGTGATAACCACAGGAGCAGATCAAGGAAAATGGATAGACAAACTCAAGAAATATTGGACCAAGGATGATAGAAGAAGAGAAAACCTAGATTTTGTAGCAAAAGACATGATCTTGATGACTTTGGACAGTAAAATGTTCATGCGGATCAAAGATTGAAAAACAGCAAAGAAGATGTGGGATAAATTAGCACTGATCAATGGAGGATCAGAAGAAGTCAAGGAAAACAAATTATCTGTTGCAAAACAGAAGTTTGAGGACTTTAAAATAAAGACTGGTGAATCCATTGATCAAATGGATAACAGATTCTTGAGCATCATCAGTGAACTGCAACAACTTGGACACTCATATCCACAGAAAGAAGTGTGCCTGAAAATCTTGAGAGGTCTACCTGAAAGATGGAAGATCATTACATCAGTTCTTAGAGGAACAACAAACCTTGAAAACAGTAATACTTTAACTCTGATGTCTCAATTAAAGGCTCATGAATTTGAGTTGAACGGTGAAGACAAAGGCACCAAAGAGAGACACACAAGGCCAAGCAATCGTTGCACCCCAAAGCAAACAAATGACACAAGCAAAGAAAAAAAAAACACAGAGTCGAAAGAACATGTAGCTTTACTGATCAAACGTTTTGACAGGTTTAGCAAGAAGAAGTAATTCAAAGGAAGTTCATCATCAAACAAGAAGTCAAGCTCAAACAAAGACATGAATAAAAAGGATGATGAATACAGATGCTTCAATTGCAAGAAGAAAGGTCACTTCAAGGCTAATTTCCCTGATGAAAAAAGACAAAGAAGAGGAAAAGAAGAAGTACAAAACAACAGAAAATAGTAAGATCAAGAAGGCACTCAAAGCTGAACTAGCAGTGAAAAGAATGAAGAATCATCTGAAAATGATTCAGATGATGATATAGCTGACCGCTTAGACAATGACAAAGCGTATCTACGTCTTATGGCTATGGAAACTGATGAAACAGAGGTAACATCCAGTTCATACTCATCATCTAGTGCATCAACATCTTACACTGCACAATCTTCTATTCTCCTTTTAGATTCTGCAAACCTAATTCAAAATCTCATGAGTAAATTTGAAGAAATTCAAGTTAATCATGAAATACTGGGACAAGAATGTGAGAATCTGAGAAAGTAAAATAAAATATTAAAGAAAGAACTGGATGAAATGACAGCTGAACAATCTAGTAAGGAAATTCACTCAACTGATCGACAAGCAGCAGATGATCACTCATATGATGTTGAAAGACCAGCTGAGAAAATATCCCTACTAGTTAAAAGAACCACTGCACCAGCTTACAAACCCTTAAAAAGTTTTGGATCCAGATCTAGTCTTGGCTACAACAGTCAAGATGAGAAAAGAAACAATGGACAACACAATTCTGAATGAAGGACCAAAACTGGACCTAAATTCAAAAAATGAAAGTCCATAGTTTCTTCTACTCACCCTGGACCGGCGAAGTCAAAACCTAGTGTACTGAAATAGCCGATTAAATCATCAAACCCGCCAATTAAAGGCAAAGGCTTACTGAAAGGCACCGGAAGACATTAACCTTCAAAAGTTGATTGGAATGTTGCACCTCCAAAATACAAGAAGAAACCATTTCATGCTATGCAACATGTGTTTAGGAAAACCAACCAAGGTATGTTCCTAGACACAAGAAGGAATATGAAAATAAGTTTCCTCCTGCATATTGGAGAGTGAAAAAGGACGCAAATGCACCAAAAAATAGAGAAAAGTGTCATAATACCTTTAGTAGAATCTAAAAGGAGAATAGAAGATTGTGCAGTGTAAGATGTTGATGCACTAGATGATGAGTATGAACTGGATGTAACCTCTGTTTCATCGCTTCATAACCATAACACGTAGATACGCTTTGTCATTGTCTAAGCGGTCACTATATCATCATATGAATCATTTTCGATGAATCTTCATTCTTTTCACCGGTTCACCAGTGCCTTCTTTGATCTTCTATTTTCTCGTCTTACTATTTTCTCTTCTTGTTTTGTATTTCTTCTTTCCTCCTCTTCTTGATCTTACTATTTTCTATTCTCGTTGTTCGCTGTAACATCCATCCATACTCATCATCTAGAATGACAATCGAACAATCTAGTAAAGAAATTCACTCAACAATCGATCGACAACTCAACCGATCGACAAGCAGCAGATGATCACTCATATGATGTTGAAAGACCAAATGAGAAAATATCCCTACTAGTTAAAAGAACCACCGCACTACTAATTGCACAAACCCTTAAAAGTTTTGATCCAGATCTGTCTTGGCATAATAAATCAGATGAGAAAAGAAACAATGGACAACACAATTCTGAATGAACGACCAAAATTGGACCTAAATTCAAAAAATGAAAGTCCATAGTTTCTTCTACTCACCCTGGACCGGCGAAGTCAAAACCTAGTGTACTGAAATAGCCAAGTAAATCATCAAACCCGCCAATTAAAGGCAAAGGCTTACCAAAGGCACCGGAAGACATTAACCTTCAAAAGTTGATTGAATGTTGCACCTCCAAAATACAAGAAGAAACCATTTCATGCTATGCAACATGTGTTTAGTGGAAACCAACCAAGGTATGTTCCTAGACACAAGAAGGAATATGAAAATAAGTTTCCTCCTGCATATTGAGAGAGTGAAAAGGACACAAATTCACCAAAAAATAGAGAAAAGTATCATAATACCTTTAGTAGAAATATTATGAGTTATTCTGCCATGCCTTGTACATATGAAGTGGAGGACTTCAATTATCCAAAAAAAAATCCTTTGGATATACACTTGGAGTAAGAGGCATGGCAGCTAACATGTATGGACCCAAACAAAGGTTGGGTACCTAAACATACTTAATTTATTTTGTAGGATGTCTGGTACATAAACAGTGGATGTTCCATGCACATGACAGGGAATAAAGGAAGGCTGACTGATTTTAAAGCTTTTGATGGACCAAAAGTAACATTTGGAGGCAACGAAACCCATGAAAAATTAAGGGGAAGGCATAATGCTCACAAACAGCTTTGAAAATTCAAAATGTGGCTTATGTTAAATGACTTTATTTCAATCTTCTAAGTATCACCAATTCTATAACAAAGGCTACAATGTGCATTTTAACAAAGAAGGATGCAGTGTGTGATTCACAATCAAACCAAAGACAAATTGTACTTGCAGGAAAAGAGAAGATAACATGTATGTGGTAGATTGGAAGACAAAGAAAGGCGTAAAAACATGTTTGCTTGTCAAAAATAAGCAATCAACCACCGGAGCATGTAAGATTGAATCATCTCAACTTCAAGACCATCAACACACCACAAAGAACCATCTAGTTGAAGGTCTTCCGAGATCACCTTCAAAAAGGAAAGCCTCTGTGATGCATGTCAAAAAGGGAAGCATATCAAAAGCTCTTTCAAGTCAAAGCCCTATCAATCTACAACAATAATTTTACATTTATTGCATATGGATCTTTTTGGACCAGTCACACCAGTAAGTGTAAGTGGAAAGAAGTACACTCTAATGGTGGTGGATGACTTTTCCAAATTGACTTGGACCATATTCATGAACAAGAAAAGAGAGACACTCAAAAAGCTGCCCGAATTGCTAAGAAGAATTCAAAATGAAATGGAACTGAAGATCTTCAAGATCAGATCAGATAGAGGCACATAATTTCTAAATGAATTTATCAGAAGCTACTGTGAAGAGAATGGAGTACTACATCAACTATCAGCAGCAGGGACTCCACAAAAAAATGGTGTAGCAGAAAGAAGAAACATGACACTCAAAGAAGCAGTCAGAACAATGATTGCAGAACCTACTGTGAAGAGAATGGAGTACTACATCAACTATCAGTAGTAGGGACTCCACAACAAAATGGTGTAGCGGAAAGAAGAAACATGACACTCAAAGAAGCAATGTAACAATGATTGCGTACATGCTTACCAAAGAGATTTTGGGTTGATGCAGCAAATACAGTATGCTATGCTCAAAACAGATCAATCATCAACGAACATCATGGAAAAACACCTTATGAAATATGGAATGGAAGAAAACATAATATCTCACAGTTACATATGTTTGGTTCTAAATGTTTTGTTTTGAACAGGAATCAGTTACATACTTTGGATGAAAAAGCTGATGAAGCAATCTTTATGGGATACTCAGACACAAGCAAAGCCTTCAGATTACTCAACAAAATAAACTTGGAGCTTGAAGAATAAATTCATGTAGTCTTTGATGAACCAAACATAAATGGTGAAAGTCTACAAGATCTTGAAGAAGAAGCTGGACTAAGACAAGTTTATATAAATACAATAGTACCACCTACTATTCTGGATCACACCTTTGGGAATCAAGATGATGCACCTGTCAACACAACACAAGAGGCACCAACACAAGAACATGAAGTTGACGCACAAGAAGAAGTTATGGAAGAACCATCTCAAGAGCAACTTCAACCTGACCTGAACTGGCTAAGAGATCATCCTGAAGAACAAGTCATTGGAGATATTCATACAGGAGTTAGAACCAGAAGACAACTAGAAAGAATGCTAACTTGTTTTCTATCATAGGTGGAACCCAAAACAATAGATGATGCAATTCAAGATGCTGATTGGATTACCGTCATGCAAGAAGAACTAAATGCATTTGAGAGAAATGAGGTCTAAGAACTTTTTGACAGACCATACATGGCCAAATCATTGGAACAAAATGGGTGTTCGAAACAAGGTGGATGAACAAGGACAGCTTGTCGAAAAACAAAGCAAGGCTAGTTGCAAAAGGCTACTCTCAAGTAGAAGGAATAGATTATGATGAAACCTTTGCACCAAAGAGCAAGATTGGATGTAATGAGACTCTTTCTAGCTTTTGCATCTCATAAAGACTTCAAAGTTTATCAAATGGATGTCGGTAGAAAACCAAGTGTCTCATATTTTCATTCTTTGAAAGAAAATGCTACATCCACAACAATCAAAAAGATCTCGCCAAGACTTCTTAACCCAAAGGTAAGAAGGAATACTCTTAGATATTCAAGTGTTAGCAAAGCTTTCAAACTTTTAAACAAGAGGACACTCAAGCATGAAGAATAAATACACGTGGTTTTTGATGAACCAAACTTTGTCCGGGTGACACAATTGAAGACCGACTGTAACCGGCCAACCTTAATTATTACAAGAAGATAGACCATGTTTTTGTTGATATTGGTATGGGAAGATTAAATTTAATAGAATCCACCGATCAAGATCACCTCAATTACCAAAGAACTAAACCAAAAGTTGAACAACCAAGATAAGACGAAATTGAACCAGCCTCAAGCTTAGAATAATCAAGCTCAAGCAAATCAAATTCTCAAGTCGAATTCAAAATGAAGCGCCAAGCAAATCAGATCCAATAATGCAACCTCCAATACTTCAATGGATGAGAGACCATCTTGAAGAACAAGTAATCGGGGATTTTGAACAAGGAGTTCGTGATAAGGAATCGCTAGATGCAATGATAGCATGTTTTTTTTCTCAAACTCGAACCAAATGAGGTAGAAGAAGCTTTGATGATCCAAATTGCATACTAGCCATGCAGAAGAACTCAATGAATTTGAAAGAAATAAAGTATGAGAGTTAGTAGAAAGTCTTGTTCATGCAAATATAATTTGCACCAAATGGGTTTTAGGTAATAGACATGATGAAGATGGAAACATTGTCATAAATAAAGCAAGATTGGTGGCAAAAGGATATTCTCCAGCTGGAGGGACAGACTTTGATGAAACTTATGCTCCAGTAGCAAGATTAGAGCAAATCATATTATTTCCTGCCTTTGCAGCTCACAAGAAGTTAAAAGTTTATCAAATGGATGTTAAAAGTGCATTCTTAAATGGAGTACCTGAAGAAGAAGTGTATGTGCAACAACCTCTTGGATTTGAAATCAAGGATCATGATGATAAATTCTTCAGACTAAGAAAAGCACTCTATGGACTAAACCATGCACCCAGAGCCTGGTATGAAAAATTGTCACAGTTTCTAGTTGACAATGATTTTATCAAAGAAACCATTGACAAGAATTTGTTCAAGATAAAGATTGGTGAAAGCACTCTCCTAGTTCAAATCTATGTGGATGACATCATTTTTGAATCGTAAAATCAAGAACTCAGTGAGAAATTTGTAATACTCATGAAGAGCAAATTTCGATGAGTATGATGGGTGAACTAAATTATTTCTTTAGACTACAAGTCAAGCAAATGGACAATGAAATCTTCATCCACCAAACAAAATACATAGAGAATTAATTAAGAAGTTTGGAATGGAGAACAATGCAAGGATAGCAACACCTATTGGAACCAAAGGAAGATTGGATGAAGACAAAGATGGAAAAGGTGTGGATCAAAGACTCAGTTGAAGAATGATTGGAAGTCTACTTTACCTCAAAGCAAGTAGACCTGATATATCTTTTGCAGTAGGTGTGTATGCAAGATTTCAGAGTAAACCTATAGAATGTCACATGACAGTTGTCAAAAGAACCTTGAAGTATCTCAAAGACACACTTGGAGTGGGAATATGGTATTCAAGAGAAAGACAATTAAAATTGATATCCTACTCAGACACATATTATGTTGGATGCAAAATAGACAAGAAGAGTACTTCAGGTACGTGCCAGTTACTTGGAATAGACTTGTGTCATGGTTTATCAAAAAGCAAAACTCAATTTCAACCTCCATAGATGAAGCTGAATACATAGCAACTGGAAGCTGATGTGCTCAATTTTGTGGATTCGACAACAACTCAGAGATTATTGAATTGAAGAAGGGTTGATACCTATTATGTGTGCTAACACAAGTGAAATTGCAACAAAAGACCACACAGGTCTATACTTGACAAAGCACATTGATGTAAGACATCACTTCATAAGTGACCATGTAGAGAAGAAGGACACCACAATTCTCTATATACCACTAAGGACCAATTGCCTGATATCTTTACAAAACCTCTGGGTAAAGAAAGGTTTCCAAAACTATAAAATGAATTGGGCATTATCAAAGTCAGTTAAGTCTGTTATACAACTGAGGTTCGTGAAGGGGATTGGTCTAAGTCATGATGGGTGAGTTCACTAGACAGGTCAATCATTGACATAAACGATCTCAAACTGACTTTGGAACTGAATATAAAGAATCGACCATACAAAGGACTGACTACTAAAACTAAAAATAAGTTTTACCTAGTCAAAGGTATTCAAAGGTTAAAAGTATAAATTCAACAAAAGTCACATCACAATAAATTTCCGCCGAATTTATCAGAAATTGTTGCTTGTGTACCCGCAAAGAGCCAAATAGTACATTCATCGAATACCTTAATACTCAAAGTGAATTTCAGTGGCTACACGATCTTATAAAGATCGTGGCATCAAATCTATAACCGCCTATCATTCTAGTTATTCTCTCAGGAAATTTCCTCAAACTCTCCAAAGAAAAAGCAAAATTGTGTCAAAGAAAGTTTAAGAAATAAGATTGATAGATAAAGGAGAAACCTTCTCCTTAGATCAATTTCAACACGAGTGTCATATAACATTGTTAGCTAGCCTACTTTGTGAGAGAATTAAAAAGATACTAGGGCTAGTGAATCTATTGGACATCAAATTGGAAAAATATTTGGATGTGGAAGAAAATCATCAATTTTGGGAAAATATGAAGGGGGTAAAGAATTCTCTAACAACAACTGTTGTTGGAGAAAGAATTTGCATCAATACAGAGATTGTACGACAATTGTTTTATTTCAAGAAGCCAATTGAGAAATCAATCAATCTACTCAATTTACAACTCAAGCGTGAAGCTTTTATCTCTCAGATATCTTTAATATAGAAACCATCAGAGGTTTACCAAAATATTGATAGTCTCAAACCGGAATTCGCCCTACTCAGTAGATGGATAAGCAAAACTGTCGTTGGAAAATATCAAGGGCTATATTGTTTGTCTGTTGATACAATCAATCAAATGAATATCATTTAGGATCAATTTGATTTCAACTGGGCCGGTTATGTCTTCAATCAAATAAAGAATCAACAAATTAAAGAGATTGAAATGATCAATCAACCCAAAGTCAAGAGAGAAAGATGATAGAAGACTGACTTGAAGAAATCACTCACTTGGTAATACATCATTATCTGAGACACTCAAACATGAAAAAAAGCTAAACAAGCTGCTGCATCAACTAAAACGGTGAACACTGCAGTAGTTGTGATTTCTAGAGAAGAATCTTCAAATGCTGAAGGAAAGAAAATTGTCACTCAGCAAATAGATGAACATAAATGAGTCAAGCATAAAACTGACTCAAAAGGAAAAAGATCACTAGAAAGAACCTTGTTCCTAAAAACATCAATTAAGGGAACTAAAACAAGCAACACATCAGGAACGGAGGGGGAACAAGAACTGAAACTGACATTTAAGAGTGATCAGTCAACTGAAGATATTTCTCACAAGAAGCAAAGTTTATCAGAGAAACAAGTTTCCGCTATGGATACTACTGTAGAAGAGACTCAACAGACACATCAAAAAGAGAGTTATTTTGAACCGAAAGGAATTGTCAATCTCACGAGGATGAAATTGAAAACTGATAGAAACCTTTTATTGTTATGATGATGGTCATACTAGCTATTATTGCACGCCTGAAATAAGACTAAATGAGTAGTAATGTTTGTATAGGCTTTAAATAGAATTCTGACATGTTTTATACATTTAGTCAGATGAGCACTATAATAGACCGGTAGGTTGGCTCAGTAAAGATATTGAGCAGCAACCAGCTGAAGACAAACAAGGAACCAACACAAGAAATGAAGACCTATGGACTCAAGCACAACCAAGGAAGTCTCAGTGATGACCTTGGGTAAGTCTAAGATATATTACAAGTGATGGAATATATTCTTTAATATGATCTACACTCATCTCACCCAAATCAAGGATTAGTGAAGTACAGATAAACATTGGACACCAGTGAATCAGCAGGTATGAACGGTAGAACAAAAACAAAGAAAACCGCTAAGTGAAAGCTCTACCGCCATACTAAAGGAATCACAAAGAAGAATATCTCAATGGTGAAGTAATAATCAGAGCAGTGAAGTAAGTCAAATCCGATACTCATGAAATCTACAATGCGATTAAATTGAAGATCAATCAATTAATGCAAAACCAATGAAGGACGGATTTTATGATGAACGTGTTAAGAAAATCCGGATCACCAAAATCAAGGAGGATTGAATCAAGCAAGAATCAAGGATGATTCAGAGAATTAAATAGCCAACGGATGAATATTTGAATCAAGGAAATCAAGGCTATAAATAGAAGGCATTGAAAGAAATACAGTGATATATGAACATATAAACTAATTCACACATATATATCAAAGAAAACTAAGTGTTGAAGCACAATAAATGTCACAAGACTTCTTTCTAAACCTAAAATTTACATTCAGAAGATCAAACTCAGAAAATAGAGCAGCAAAGGTACATCAAGTACAGAGTCTGATGAAGGCACTGTGAATCCAATTTACACAAAACTGAAGAAATTGAATCAGATTGTCTAAGAATGAATTGCACCCTTGATGTGATAGTTGCTAAAGGATTTGTTCACAATGAGCAGTGTGGAAGACTGAATCACTGAAGCTTTTGTAGACAGAGAGTTATAGTCTGTAGATTGAGAAGCCTGTGTTGCAAGGACAATCATAACTATTGTATTGGTGAAAGACAATAGTGAATTCCTCCAATCATCAAAGGAGAAAAAGAGATTAAGGGATTACACAACCCTGAACCACTACAAATCTTTGTGTTTATTTACTTACTGCATTTTACTTTACCGTATTTCCTTACTGCAATTGGTTTATAATTTGTGTGTGCTTGAACTACTTTGAAACAATAATTAAGAAGGGGTTTATCTGCTGCCCAAAAGCTTTTAACATTTGAAATGTTTTTGAAACTCCAATATATTCATTCACACACCCACCTCTGACTATATTTTCACCCTTCTCTGGGACCAATAATTGGTATCAAAGCATTGTTCCTAGTATAAGAACATGTTCAGATCTTATTTCTGGTAACAAGGAGATCACACAATTTCAAAGTAGTTTTTCATATCTATATTTTATGTATACATTTGTGTGTCTATGACTATGGACTCTTCAAATTTCATGTCTAAAGTACCATTATACAACGTTAACAATTTTGATGAATACAAAATAAGAATGTTATCTCATCTTGCAGCAAGTCTTGAGGAGATGCTGGATGTTATCAATGATGGTCCCATCAAAATCATGAATGTATAGGCCGTTGGTCCAAATCGAGGAAAATCAATTGAGAAGACAACAAAATGATTGGACCAAGGATGATAGAAGAAGAGCAAATCTTGATTTTGTTGCAAAGAATATGATCTTGAAGACTCTGGACAACAATATGTTCCTGAGGGTTAAAGATTGCAAGACTACAAAAGAAATGTGGGAAAAACTGGCTCTTGTCAATGAAGGATCTGAGGGAATCAACGAGAATAAACTATATGTTACAAAATAGAAGTTTGAAAACTTCATAATGAAGATAGGTGAATCTGTTGATCAAATGGATAATAGATTCTCAACCATTATCAGTGAACTGCAACAACTTGGCCACACATACCCACAAAAAGATGTTTGTTTGAAAAAATAATGGAAGGTCTGCTTGAAAGATGGAAGATCATCACATCAGTGCTTAAAGAAACATTGGATCTTGCCAAGACTGATACACTGACCTTAATGTCACAAATGAAAGCTCAAGAATTCCAGTTGAACAATGAGGAAGGTGCACCAGCTGAGCCAAACAAGGCTAGTGCACTGGTGGCACCCCAACAGAGTAAGTCAGCAGAGTCAACCATCAAAGAGACTCAAGAATTGAAAGAGAAAGTGGCATTATTGATCAGATGGTTTGACAGATTCAATAAGAAACATGGTAAAGGAAGTTCTTCATCAAACAAGAAGTCGAACTCAAGCAAAGACATGAAGAAAAATGATGATGAAATCAGATGCTTGAAATGCAAAAAGAAAGGACATTTCAAGGCCGACTGTCCAGAAGAAAAATACAAAGATGAAGAAAAGTAGAGATACAAGTCGTCAGACAAAAGGCAGAGCATGACTTCATTAAAGGCTGAAACCGGCAGTGAAAGTGATGAAGAAGAATCATTTGATAATGATTCAGATGAAAGCAAAGGCACCAACTCAGACTATGACAAAGCTTGTTTATCTCTAATGGCTAAGGACATTGAAGAAACAGAGGTACCATCTAGTTCATATTTATCTAATGCACCCATATCCGACATTGCACACCCATCGCCTTCCCACTAGACTCTGCAAATCTAATTCAAAATCTCATCAGTAGATTTGAAGAAATTCAAACAGCTCATGAAATTCTGGAACAAGAATGTAAGGATCTAGATGAGGAAAATAATAGATTAATGAAAGAACTGGAGAAACTGAAAGCAAAATCAGCTAGTAAGGGAGAACACTTAGCAAATCAACAAACATAAGATTATCACTCATATTGTGCTAATAGGCCAGCTAAAGAAACTCTTCTACCATCTGAGGTCACCATTGCACCGGTTAATGCACCATCTTACAAACCCCAAAAAGGTATGGATCCAGATCTGGTCTTGGATACAATAGTCAAGATGGGAAAAGAAACAATGGACAACACATATCTGAACTTAGGACCAAAACTGGACCTAAATTCAGAAAAAGGAAATTCCATAGTGTCAACTACTCATCCTGCACTAGTGAAGTCAAAAACCAGTGCAGTGAAACTGTCTGAAATAAAATTTATGTTTTGATGATGATTCATTTATTATTTTATTGATGAAGTGTCATAACTAGCTGTTATAGTGCAAAACAAAAAGATGTCTAGAAATCAATGTATAGGATTTATTAGAGTCTAACAGTTGTATAAGTAAATCAGACAAGCACTGCAATAGTTCTAGGATCAGAACTGAGAAAATGGGAAACCGACTTGATGTTACTAAGAATACTAACTTTACAACTGAAGATATAAAACAGACTCAGAATAAACCAATTGAAGAACTGAAGAAGGTAAGTTCGCTGAGGGACACAGCGGTTGACTTATCTAGAAGTAGAAGACTGAGGGTAAAACCTCAGTGGATTAAGAACTGAGGGTCCAAACTCAGTTATTGGAGATTGAAGAACTGAGGGTTGAAACTCAGTTATTGATGATAAAGTTGAGACTGTAAAGTTAGCATTCAGGAATGTCTGTGATGACCTGAACTGACTTTATGAATCCTGAAAGAAAACCTAAGAATCATAAGGAAAATGATATCTTAGTTGATTTATGTATTATGGTGTACTTTGATTAAGTCAATTATAATCAGATGAAGAATAGAGTACTGAGCTTTTTGAAGAAGAGTAAAAACCCAGTTAATGCTCTTAAGCTGAAAACCGACTAAGACAAGTTTTCATGCTAAGGTCAAGAAAAACTGAAGGAGAATATGACCGTTATAAAGTAAGCAATTTTATTGGTTGCACATAAATGTTAAAAAGGATGCTTCCATTCAACAGAATAAGCAGGACCACCAACGGATACAGAGATTCAAACCCAAACATTCAAATTCATCTAACCAGTGGAGAAACTCCTATAAATAGGCCACTTCTAGCTCAAAAAGAAGTGCGGAGTTCTAAGGTTAAATTTATCAAGAAAGATTCAAAGGAACTCCTGCTAATTTATATTGCAAGATCATGAAATCTTCAAGTGTTCATACGAAATCAAAGAAAGATCAAGTTCAATCATTTGAAGGAAAACAGATTTGTGCATATATCATATACATCTAGAAGAAGACGCTGATACACAAATTGAATCATAGTTATTGATTCAAGTCTCAAGTTTGATTTTGTGAAAGTGGTTAGATCGTGAAACACCAAGAAGGTGTGTAGATAATTGAGTGCAAAGTAGGAAAACTGTGTTTGTGTAGAGTCAGTGAAGAGGATTAGTGAAGGACAATAAGTGTTTAAATTTACTTTGTGTCTTGTAAATCAGAAACCTCAAAAACATAGTGAATTTGCCCTCCTACATCACATGAGAAGAGAGGGACCGACAGGATTACACCACCCGAACCTTTATAATTTTTGTCTCGCTTACTTACTTACTTTACGATTTAAGTTATCAGATCTAAGTTTATATTGCACCGATCACACACTCAAAGAAACATAAGAAATTGAGTCAGCACATCATTACATTTCGTCTAGACATGTTGATAAACTCAAGTTTTATATAGAGGCTTAATATAATATGCTACCGGTTAACTCAGTTAAGGATACGTCAGTCTTGACTTATACTCAGCTAAGTTAGCTTAACTCCACACAAGTTTAAAGCTGAACTCAATCTGTTCAAGATTAAGTTCTCTATTGTTTTTGGTGACAAGTTTATTCACCCCCCCCTCTAAACTTGTATTAGCCTTTCCAAGGGACCAACAATTGGTATCCGAGCAGTTCTTCCTTTTAGAGGTGATCCAAAGTTGGTACTGCTTCGTGTCTTTGTTAGGTGTGATGCCCGAAAGACAATTTTGTAATTGTTTTATTTAATAAATGAAATGATATTATTATTCATATTTATTATTCTCATATTCACCGATGTGACAATAGTATTTACACTACATAAAACCCTAAATTATATCGTTTATGTAATCACTTAACTCAGTGTATGGGATATACACGGGAGGATTGAGTTAGTGAAGATGTACTTAAAATACAATTTTCCCGTAGTGAAGTTAATCGAGAGTATCGGGTCTCTCCTTTAACGTGCTATTAATGCGCCTTAAACCCAATAGTGTGATTGTCTTATCCGACTTTCGGTTAAGAGAACCTAGTGGGGCATTTATATATGATAGATATATCATATAGGGCTAAACCGATTTGATTGTAGTTCACGATATAATTCCGTGAATCGAGAAGTCTTATCGAATCAATCGATGATCATATTTATGGATATATCTTAATCCCGAGGTGATCACAACAACCGATTGAATCATGAGGTTTGACTTGACGGTTAAGGATTACACCGAGTCCGTGATCCGAATTACCCCATCTTGGCATTGTAATCGATTGAGTGAGTAGTATGTGTTATCACAGATACGAATCCATTCCTTCCATTTATGGAAGTAGATAGACGCTCCTTATTTGTTAATCCTAGAAACCGATCGATCGTGATGACTTCATATTACACCGATTACCTACCAAAGAGTATGAATTAAATGATCAATTAGTGGTTAATGGTAAATAATGATAAGAGGTTCTAAAAAGTGGTTAACGGTAACTTCCCGATTTAGAATGAATAAATGCATGAGGATTAATACATATGTAATGATTATGTCAATGGACGCTATTATCATTCTCGTGAGAAGATAAATATAATCTTATAATCGAGGAGTGCAAATACGGGATTATGGTGGCATATTCCTCGTGATTGATTTATCGAATATAATTATTCTGTCAGAAGATAATTATTTATTTGATTTATCGGAGCCACTGATTATTAGTCCATGGTCCACGACGTGCCTCCTATATAGCATAGCTATTCTCGGACGTCGAATCCTAATAATATTAATTTAGTTCTTATTTGAATTTAATTAAAACGATATGTGAATTAATTGTTTAGTAGACTATTAAATTAGTTGGGCTAAATAATTAAATATGTGAAAAAGACATTTTTCATAATCTTGGCAAAATAAGTGTTGTGGCCGAAAATTATATATTGACTAGGTCAATGCAATTTTCGGCAAAGGGCTTGTTTTTAAGAAACAAGAAATTGTTTTAAGACATGTGCACAAAATATTTATTGGATAAATATTTATGGTAAGAAATAAAGATAAATATTATTCTAGATTTGTTATAGAATATTATGGGATTATCTTTTATTAATTGGATTTATTTATTTGCAAAATAAAATCCTTGGAGGTCAAGGATTACTCTCCTATATAAAGAGAGTTCTCCCAAGCCTTACATACAACACAATTTTCGACTTCACCTCTGTAGAGGAAAGGAAATTTTCGCCAAGGGAGCAAGGGAAAATCTTGGAGGTTTTTCCGGTAGCATATCGGAAGGATTCGAGACGAGAATTTCCTTCCACCGGGAGTTGCTTGGATCACAAGTGCGGAAGATCGTGGTGCTCTTCACATCTTCATTTATTCTTTCTATTGCGGTTCTTCTACTTGGATTTTGAGATCCAAGAGGTATGTTCTACAACCCCCTTGTAGAGTAGATCTAGTTATTTTATTACGTGTAATTTATAGATCTAGTTCCTTAAATCGCTTCTATTGCGGATGATATTACTCACAGTGGTATCAGTCGCCTGATGATCTATAATTATACGTATAAAATATTAGATCTAGGAGTGGTAAACATGTAGATTTTTTGTCCTAATTTTTTATAGGGGAAGATGCATATGTTATTTTTTTTTATGTTGCGATTGTTGTGGTTTGAAGAGATGGATTGGGGTTGGTACTGTTTACCCGTAGATTTATTTTGTAGCTCCTTTGTTTAGTAACAATTGAGCATACGAATTGTATTTTTTTTATGCCAATTTTCGAAAATTCCATGTAAAAGTAGCATATTTTATTGTAATTTTGTAAATCCGGGCTCGAAAAGATGAAGATCTTGCTGGAAAATTGAAGATCAAGGCGAAACCCAAGGTATGAACAAGGAGAAACAGTTAAATTTTTTTTTTTATTTTAAAATCACATAGACTTTCTCACGACGCTGAAAATCGTCGCTATAAGTCCTGTTTATAAAAAATTGCATGCGGCTAGGGTTTTAATGTTGCGGCTGCATGTAACTTTTTTAACCTAATTTTTTTTATTTAAAAACTGCAGTTAGGCAGAAAGAAAAGGAAAAAAAAAATTATTTTTGGGAAATAATTATTAAACAGCCGCATGTAATAATAATAAAAAAATTAAATTTTTTTTTTGCTTAATTATAATAAATTGGGTTTATTTAATTAAAAAAGGTCTTTCTCCTCTCGGTTGTTCGTGGTTCGTGATCCGGCGGTTTGAGTTCGCGGTTCGTGGTTCAAGGTTCGAAGATCGAAGACATGAAGACAACAAGATTGTAATTTACTTTTTCGTAGGATAGATTAGATACGGGGGTACCAACGATCCATCTCGGTGTTTAAATTTTCTGCAATTTATTTTTTATGTGTTTGATCATAAAATAGATATAAAATCAGAATTGTCATGACATGCAACATATCATAAATCCACTCCATGCATACATGTAGAATTTTAATTTTGGTAATTAAAATAGGCATGTATTAATTAAAGATACAAACTCACGTAATTAGTTGAAATTTAATTAATACGTGGTAATTAATTAATTTAGTAACTAATTAAAGATCCGAGGACGGGTTATGAAATTGTTAAGCCTTTCGTGTGTGTTCTCGTGAACCGCAGAGAAAAGCCCAAACGAGATCACGCTTTCGATTCGTAGTGTCTACGAGATTGAACGATGATGGTAAAAGAACAATAAATCTTGGATAAAACGGTTCGCCTATAGGTTGGGTGGTCAATCGAGCCGGCTCGACCGACTTAACCTCCTAGTGTGATGTATGCACGGGCTCCAAAGAAGACTAAGCTACACCGGCGAGCGGAGGGGTGATTCCTTCTTATCTAAACGGGGCTCTCTTGACCCGACTTCGTCCGATCACACATATGTTCCAACGAATAGACAGTAGGCTTGCCTTACGCACCGACACCATTCGAATCCCCGATTTGATGTGCTTTTATGTTAACATCAAAAGACGTGGTTAGTTGACCCACCACCACTTCCAAAATATTGAGCGGGAGCGGGGAGGCGACATCCAACCCCACGGCCTCTACTATGTATACAAGTAAGTGAGAGAAGAGTGACGCCACGGGCGCTTTGATTTCGCCCCCTACGGATGGTGTTCACCCCTCACCAACATTCATGGCTAGGTCTCCAAAGGATAGAATTTCCGGTACTGGCCGGTCACCGACCTATCCTACGACGGCACACTCTGTATGCACTCAAGAGATCCGATATAGTAGGTCACACTCATCAAGGATATTCTTGATAATATCTAGGCTAAAAGGAAGGTAGTCAATGAATAAATGGATGTTCGATTCTCATGGGATGTTCTGATTTTCACAAGTTATTCATTGATGAGATTGTCTCGATTTAACCGCTATCTCTTTGACCTACCCTACGGCGGCACCGAGATGCGAGGTTAAAACCTTGGAATGGTAGAGTAGACTTAATTTTAGTTTACAATTCCTAAAATAAACTTATATAGTAGTGTTAAAACTTGAATTAATATATGTCATTTTATTTTCAAAGAAAATGTCTCCGCCAAATTTCGCATTTCTCGCCTAAAAATTATCGGGAAACAACTTTAAGAAATGGAAGAGTAATTTAAAAGTGGTACTCACATATGAGAATGTGCAACATGTACTCACTTTTGAATGCCCTATGGTGGCGATCCAAAACCCGGAAAGCCGAGATCAAACAACGTAATCGCCGGATCGAGGCGTATAACCGGCTCGTGGGATCATCCTCGGCGCGCAAAGGTCGTGAGGTTATTAGGACCCGATTGAAGAGTTTGAGACCGCAGGAGAAATCATGCGGAAACTTACTTCGATGTTTGGATCACCTAGCAACCAAGCAAGACACGATGCCATCAAGATGGTCATTAACACGAAAATTGAAGAAAGGTCAAGCAAAGGAGTGGTCATGTTTTGAATATGATCAATTACTTCAATGACGCCGGTATTCATGGATCAATGTCCATGAAGCAACTCAAGTGTCGATGATTTTGGAATCGTTGACTCGAGTTTATCCCGCTCGTAACTCGCAGATCTCGATGGGCAAACATGAGTTGACCATGACACGATGCTTAATGAATCGACTATCAACGAGGGCCTACTATCGAAAGATAAAGTCCAAGTAGGGATAAGAAAGTCGGGCCATTATGGCCGGCTAAGTCTTCAAACAAGCCTAAGGCCAAACCAAAGAAGAAGGGTAGTGTTGCACCTGTGCCCTCAAGCCAATGAAGAAAAAGAAAGCCAAGAAAGTTGATGAGGCCAAGCCCAAGGGTAAATGCTTTTATCAGAAGGAGGTAGGACATTGGAAACACCATTGTCCGTAATATCTTCGTGATGTAAAGGATGGCAAAGTCAAGGTCACATCGGGAAAGATAAGAAAGGTAATTTGGAATTACTATTCTTGGAATCTTTTAATGTAGCTAAAGATGTGTCCACTTGGATACTTGATATCGAGCTACGAACCATGAATGTTCTTCATTGCGCATTCATAGTTCGTATGAGGAGTCGGAAGAGGGTTCTCAAGTTGATGCGAGTAGGCACCGGGCGCCATTTCAAGCAAAGCAAAGGGGAGCTGTGGACTTGCATTTTCATAATAGAATTTTACATTTAGAGAATGTTTATTTTATTCCAAATTTCAGAGAAATTTAATTTCTCATTCTGCCTTAGTTGAACAATCATTTTCTGTTTCAAATTTGAATGGTGAAAATTTTTATTTCAAATAATGGCTTTGAATTGTGTTCAACTACGAATGAAAACGGTTTATATTTTGTAAGACCACATAAAGCTCCCCTACTTAATACTGAAATGTTTAAAACTGCTCATCAAAGATCTGCAAAGAGGCAGAAAGTTTCTCAAGTAAAAGAAGATAAAAGATACTTGTGGCATCTGAGGCTCGGCCATATTTCCTTTGAAAGACTCAAAAGACTAGAAAAGGTTCTTGCCTTAGGTGAGTCATTTGTTGACACACCTTGCCTCATGAAAGTGTTGCTTGGAGGAAAATGACTAAGCCGCCCTTCTCATTAAAGGGAATAGGGCCATGGGACTCTAGACTTAGTGCATTCGCACCTTTGTGGTCCGATGAACGATGCTGCTAGAGGCGGATACGAGTACTTTGTGACTTTCATTGATGACTACTCGAGATTCGGTTATGTGTATCTACCGTGATAGGAAGTCCGAGGCTTTTGATAAGTTCAAGGAGTTCCAAGCAAAAGCCGAAAGGCAACTAGGCAAGTCATTGAAATGCCTTCGCTTGGATCGTGGAGTTGAGTATTTAGATACTGAGTTCATTGACTACTTGCTTGAAAAGGGAATTTGTTTCCAACGTTCAGCGCCTAGGACACCTCGGCAAAACAGAGTTGCTGAGAGGAGAAACAGACATTGATTAACATGGTTAGATCAATGATGAGCCACGCCACTACCTATATCCTTTTGGGGTTATGCTTTAGAAGCAAATGGGTCTACATTTTGAATGCAAGATCACAAAGTCTGGTTAAAAGACACCCATGTAGATGTGGTCCGGATGTTGCGAAAGCATGCATCACTTCAAGCGATATGGGGTTGTCTCCGCACATGTGCCGATGGACAAGACTACCAAGCTACAATCACGCATTTAAAGTGTGTTTGTTTGTAGGCTATCCAAAAGGTACACGTGGTGGTCTATTTTACGATCCGAAGATAACAAAGTGCTAGTCTCGACTAACGCTACGCTTTTGGAGGAATGTTATATGAAAGACCACAGACTCAAGTAAAATTGTACTAGAGGAATTACTCTCCGATGATGTCGCCTATTGTGGTCGATGATGTTCCTGTAAACAACACTACTAATACAACAGTCACTTCCGACATTCCTGTTCCACCTAGACATACTGCGAGAGTGGATTTAGAGGCAAACATAGTCGCCTCTGATGGGGTGGAAGATGATCCTCCGACCTATAAGAAGGCCTTATTGGATCACGATAAGGATAAATGGATTGACACAATGAATCAAAAGATGGAGTCTATGTACTCTAACTCACCTGAAACTTGTAGAACTTCCTCGTGGTGAGAGGCCCATTGGATGTAAATGGCTCTACAAGCGAAAGAGAGGAGTAGATGGGAAGGTCGAAACCTTCAAAGCACGGCTAGTAGCCAAAGGTTACACACAGCGAGAGGGTATAGACTACGAAGAAACCTTCTCACCTGTGGCCATGATGAAAACCATCCGCATCCTCCTTTCGATTGCTGCATGTCTGGATTATGAAATCTGGCAAATGGATGTTAAGACAACATTTCTAAACGGCTTTCTTGACGAGGAAATCTATATGCAGCAACCAGAAGGATTCATTGAAAAAGGTCGAGAGCACATGGTGTGCAAGTTGCTCAGATCCATTTATGGGTTGAAGCAAGCATCTCGTTCCAGGGATCATAAATTCGATCACATGATCAAGTCTTATGATTTCGAACAACACTTTGCTGAATCTTGCGTGTACAAGAAGGTTATCAAAGATAGTGTTGTATTCCTAGTGTTGTACGTTGATGACATACTCCTAATTTTCAAGGATAAGGGAATGATGTCCGACGTGAAAAGTTGGTTAACCACGCAATTCCAAATGAAGGATTTGGGAGAAGCGAGTTATGTTCTAGGGATCCAAATTAAAAGGGATCGCAAGAACAGGATGTTAGCTCTGTCCCAAGCAACTTATATAGATAAGGTGCTGGCACGCTTCAGTATGGAGAACGCAAATAAGGGTTTTCTACCGACCCGTCATGGCGTTTACCTCTCTAAGACTCAGGGGCCTCAAACTCCTGAAGAGATTGAAGCGATGGGAAGAGTGCCATATGCCTCGGCTGTTGGCAGTCTTATGTATGCTATGAGGTGTACGAGACTGACATTTGTTACGGCGTTGGATTAGTCACCGCTTTCACCAAATCCAGGCAACCGTGATCGACAAAGAAGAAAAGAATCTCATCAAATATTTGAAGAGAACTGAAATTATATGCTCGCCTATTCGAAAGGGAGTTTGAGTTAGCGGGTACACCGATTCTCGACTTTCACTGTATTGAGAGATGATTCTAAATCAACCTCGTTCAAGAGTTACGCTTGTGGCGTGTAATAGAATGGAGAAGCCAAAAGCAATCCAAAGACAAATTTATTCAAATATGGAAGCCGAGTTCATAGCGCCTTCGACGCAGCTAAGGAAAACAGCTTTGTTAAGAAAGTTCATCGGATTAGACGTTGTCCCGACGTCAAGATCCTATTACTCTCTATTATGATAACAATGGGCCATTGCCAACTCTAGAGAACCTCGAAAGCACAAAGAAGTCGGGCATATAGAGAGAGAAATTGTTGGAAATAAAATTTATGTTTTGATGATAATTCATCTTATTTATTATAATGTTATCTTAACCCCATTGATGAAGTCAAGCCACCAATTTGTTATAGTGGAAAGCTAAAAGATGTCTAGAAATCGAATGTATAAGTTTTATTAGAGTCGATTTTTGTATAAGTTACATCGCATAAGCATTGTAATTGATAGTGTGTCGTAAACTCAAAATCGGGAATCAATTAGAAAATCGAAATCATCAAGACAAACAAACTGACTCGTAATACACCTACCAAGAAGGTAAGTTCACCGAGAGTTACTGCACTCGGTTGGCTTATCTAGAAGATTGAAGAACCGAGGACACAGACTCAGCTTATTGAAGAATGAAGAACCGAGGCTCAAACTCGCTTATGAAGATTACAAGTCGAGATCAGTAGTTTAGACTTTAGGCAAGATTGTATGACCTAAACTCATAAGGACTTTATGGATCTTGTATTAAGACCTAAGATGATAAATGTATCATGGTGTACTGATTTTTGAAGAAGAATTAAATCTCAGTTAATGCTCCAAGTCAGTTAGGCTACTGACAAATGAAAAACTGACAAGGAAACTCAGTTTTATAAGTCAGCCATCCAACAAACTGGAAGTACAATCGAACGCTGTAAAGAAAGAAATTTCATTGGATGAGTCACTGACACAGCATGAACGGTCAGAAAATATAACCGTTGCAAGACATACGTTGATACAATTCAAATCGAAGTCAGATGAACGTTGGACTTCACATTATAAATAGAAGACTTTGCACAAACAAAAAGAAAAAGGAGATTAAGAGCATATACAAGAATCTACAGGCAATTTGTGCACTCTATTTGAATTGTTATCATCTCTGAACTATAACAAAATCATATCTAGTATTTCTTCAAGTGTTCAAAGTTACAAAGAATTTATCAAGAATTCAACACTCTGAAGAACCACAAACAAGAATCAATTTATTGATTCTCAGCCCAACTTTGATTCTATTTCAAAGGTTTAGACTGTGAAGCAAACCGGGAAGGTTTTGTCAAGGACAATTGCAGACAAGCAATGGGTAGACTGTGTTGGTGGTGGTAGTCGTGGTGAAGAGGCAATCCTACCCTCTAAGGACCAAAGGGTTCAAGCATTTGGAGAGCAAAGAATTCTACTGTTCTACAATTGTTTAGATAGTGAAGCTAGGGATTAGCCAAGGACTATTGTTTAGGAATTTTTGTAACAATACCACCTCAAGAAGTTCTAGTGGAATTTTCCTCCGCACCACGGGGAAGAGAGGGCGACGACAGGATTACACCACCTGGAACCTCTATAACATCCACCTTATTTACTTTACGCATTTACTTATTTATTTAGCATTTACTTACAAAGATTGTGATACTTGATTGTTATACATCTCACAAATACAATCGACATTCACCAAGAGTCGTGAAGAGGCAATCCTACCTCTAAGGACCAAAGTGGTTCAAGCATTTGGAGAGCAAAGAATTCTACCTGTTTCTACAATTGTTTAGATAGTGAAGCTAGGGATTAGCCAAGGACTATTGTTTAGACTTTTTGTAACAGCCACCTCAAGAAGTTCTAGTGGAATTTTCCTCCGCACTACAGGGGAAGAGAGGACGTCATGTGATTACACCACCTGAACCTCTATAACATCCGCCTTATTTACTTTACACATTTACTTATTTATTTAGCATTTACTTACATCATTGTGATACTTGATTGTTATACATCTCACAAATACAAATGACATTCACTGTAATTCGCCACAACACTCGCTTTACACAAATGTAATAACAAGATCAATATAAAAGCTAAAATTATATCCGCGCCAGTTGACTCGGCCACTTAAGTCGCTTTGATTTAATCTCAGCTTAGTCAACTCAACTCCACACAAGTTTTATCTGAACTCTAATCTATTTTAAATTCAGTTTTTGGTGACAAGTTTATTCACCCCCCCCCCCCTCTAAACTTGTGTCAGCCTTTCCAAGGGACCAACAATTGGTATCGGAGCAGTGTTTCTTTAACCATATATCATTTGCTCGTTATCCTCTAGTTGTTCTTATTTGAAAGCTCGCTTTAAATTAATCTCATCATCGCCGCCTTCACTCACTCACAATGGATAACAATCAATATGCAAGACAAATGCTTATGTGCAACATGGATGATTTGAAGAATACAAACGTCGTATGCAGGCATTCCTAGCAAACCTACTCATGATGAAATGATGGATGTACTCAATGATGGACCAATCTAGATCACCTACATGCAAACCGAAGGTGACAGATGTTCTAGTTCCAAAACCCAAATCTGAATGGACTAGTGATGATCGCAAGTGAAACAATCTCAACAATGTTGCCATGGACTTTATCCTCGTAACCCTTGACAAAGAACATGTACTTGAAGGTGAAAGAATGCACAATCGCTAAAGAAATGTGGGACAAACTTCGCTTAGTTTGTGAAGGAACAGATTCAATCAAGGAAAATAAAATTTCCGCTGCAAAGCAAAAGTTTGAGAACTTCAAGATGAAATCTGAGAAACCATTGATCAAATGGAGACAAGATTCATGCATATTATGGATGAACTAGATCTACTTAAGATTGAATACTCAAAGAAAGTCATCAACACTAGAATATTGAAGGCATTGCCAAAGTGTCGAAAATGAAGGTCACCACTATGGAAGAATCCAGAGACTTGATGTAGAAGATTCATTCAAGATCTTTTCAGATCCGAAAGCTTATGAATTCAAAGTGAAGATTTCATAACCACAAATTGCAATAATCAAAGCTCTGAAGAACCAAAGACCACAAAGACTTGCAAAGCGAGATCAAATGAGATTCAAGAAAACTCATCTAACAACCTTCGTGAGTTGGATGAAATGGAAGAACAAATGGCTCTAATGATGAACATAATTCAAGAATGAAAAGTGGACACCCAAATACCAAAAGTTCATCAAAAGGACTCTGAGAAAAGAAAAGACGATGAATACCTCTGCTTCAACTGCAAGAAACTAGGACACTATAAAGCTGAATGTCCATAACTGATCAAGAAGACACCACCAAGGAGAGTTGGTAGAAGAGCACTTCTTGCTTTGGAGATGAATCGACATGAAGCCGGTACTAAAAGATTATCAGATGATACAACTTTAATGGCACACATGGAAGATCCAAATGAGGTATGTGAATCAAACTCTAAATACTCTTCAAATTTTCGATTTCCATGATGAATGCATGTTCTTCGATCGCGACTTAATCCAAAAATCTAGAATTAGAAGAAACTCTTGACGAGTTGATGAATCATCTAGTAACCATACAAGCTGGTTATGAATCAATCAAAGCTGAGAAAGAAAGTCTAATTCTTGAAGTGTAAAGATTGAAGTCTGAACTAAAAATGTTGAAACTGACTAAAACTGATAAAGGAAAGATTCAAATTAGTCTATCAGACGCTAGCAGCAAAGAATCGAATCGCTTGCTCAATCAAGTTCAATTCATCGATTCAAATCAGAAAGCCATATGGAGATAAAATCAAGTTAGGATTTGATACACAACAATCTTCAAGAATGGAACTAGCAAAGCCACTGGCCGAGTACCAAAATCGTATTAAGTTTGTAGTTGAGAAAGTTCCACAAATCGAGAAAATTGATGAACCAAGAAAGCCAGATCACACAGATAAATCAGTTTTCTAAGAAGGCAACTGTATCTACCTACAAAACTAAATCAATTAGTAGACCAGCTGTATTCAATGGAAACCAACACGGCAAATCAACCGCCAGATCCACAAAAGCCAATGAAGTCAGGAACCAGAAAAATTACAATCAAAATAAATCAAAGAATGTCAATCATTCAAAGATTCACACATTCAGGGGGAAAGGAAGGTTATATCCCTCTTATGATGATTGGAATTTTATCAATTTGTTATTAAAACTAATAATGACAATCATTCCGCATCAAAACTTATCACAAGTTTCACCCAAAACTCAAAGAGGACTAATCTCGCCTCAAAGATAAGTCACAAAGACAAAGGTCAATATAGACCTCAAGATGTATGAAATGATGGTTATCACTTCATCTTTAATAACATAAATCAACATGGAAACAAATTACAATCGTAAGATTCGAGAAATCATATAAATAAGACACATACCCAAACATAGATGCTATGGGAGTGTGGCTTACATATATGAAAACAAGTGCAACAATATCCAAGAATTCCAAAAGGATATATTCCCGTGAGTTGTACTCGACAATCGACCTCATGGACCCAAACTGAGTTGGGTACCTAAAAATTCTAATTTTCATCACAGATATATGGTACTTTGACAAAGGTTGCTCTGTACACATGACAAAGTGCAAAGACTGCCTCGATAATTTCGCTGAAAAGAATGGACCAAAAGTTAATTTTGGAAGTAAAGATAAACCAGCTACACCGCAGGCTTTGGCACCTTAATCGTAAATGGACTTACAATCAAGAATGTATCCTATGTAGAAGGACTACACTACAATCTACTTAGCACAAGTCAATTTTGTGATATGGGATACAAAGTTACTTTTGATAAAGAATTCTGCGTTGTCATCAGCGAATCAGCTTATCAAGTTGTCCTAGCCGGAAGATGGAAGGAAAACATGTATGTGGTAGATTGGACAACAAATGTACCGTCGCCGAACTTGTTTGCTTGTGCATACCAAATCGTAAATCGCTTGGCTATGGCACAAGAAACTGAGTCATCTCAACTTTGATGACATCAATACACTTGTTAAGAAGCGCCTAGTCATTGGACTACCAGAGATATCATATAAGAAGGACACTAATGTGATGCGCGTCAACAGGAAAACAAACAAAGGCAAGTTTCAAGACTAGGTCTCACCATTCAACAACCAGACATCTAGAATTGCTACATATGGACTTATTTGGACCTATTACACCAATTAGTATCAGTGGAAATAAGTATACATTGGTGGTAGTAGATGATTTTTCATGATATATCTGGGTAATCTTTCTAACCAAGAAAAGTGAAACCAAGCAAAAACTCACAGAACTTCTTAAGAGACTTCAGAATGAGAAAGGAGTTTCAGTTGTGAAGATAAGATCTGATAAAGGAACTGAATTCTTCAACAGTGTGATTATTGAATATTGTGAAGAAAATGGTGTTTTACACCAACTTGTCGCCACAGAACACACCCAACAAAATGGTGTAGCTGAAAGAATAAATAGAATGCTCAAAGAAGCTGGAAGGACTATGATTTGTGAAGCTAAACTACCTGAAAGATATTGGGCAGAAGCAGTAAACACAGCTTGTTACACTCAGAACAGAGCTCTCATGAATAAGAGACATGAAAAGACTCCTTATGAAATTTGGAATGGAAGAAACCAAATGTTTCATACTTTCATGCGTTTGGAAGCAAATGTTTCATACACAATAATGGAAAAGATCAACTTCACGTTTTTCAACCCAAAGCTGATGAAGGAATTTTCCTTGGATATTCAAGTGTCAGCAAAGCATTCAGAGTATTGAATAAAAGGACACTCAAGCATGAAGAATCAATACATGTAGTATTTGATGAACCAAATTTTCTCGTGAAACAATCAAGACCGACTGCAACCCGGTTCCTCGCCTCGCTACCAATCACACCGTAACCTGCTTTGCTTGATGTTGGAAGACTACAAATTTCGTAATGTTCAGATCAAGATCACCCCGCCTTTCAACTACTCAACAACTTGAACAATATCAATCGACTCAGCTTGAACAAATTCAAGAACCGCTTTTGAAGATTCGGCTTGAACAAAATACAAATCACCGATACAAACTTACTCACATCAATGGATGAGAGATCATCCTCAAGAACAAGTTATTGGTGATACTCAAGTCGAGTTCAACAAGACATCAACTAGATGCGATGATAGCATGCTTTCTATCTCAATCGGAACTTAAAGAACTTGAAGAAGCCTTGAAAGATCCAGATCGATATTAGCTATGCAAGAAGAACTCAATGAATTTGAGAGGAATCAATTATGGAACCGGTAGATAAACCAGCCATGTCAATATCATTGGAACCAAATGGGTTTTCAGAAATAAACTTGATGAAGATGGAAATGTCATTAGAAACAAAGCCAGACTAGTAGCCAAAGGATACTCTCAAGCAGAAGGTATAGATTTTGATGAAACTTACGCACCAGTCGCAAGACTAGAAGCAATCAGACTTTTTCTTGCTTATGCAGCTCACAAGAAATTTAATGTTTATCAGATGGATGTTAAAAGTGCATTTCTAAATGGAATTCTTGAATAAGAAGTGTATGTTCAACAACCACCTGGATTTGAAATCAAGGATCAAGCTGATAAAGTTTTCAGACTAAGGAAAGCTCTTTATGGACTTAAACAAGCACCAAGAGCTTGGTACGAAACTCTATCTCAATTTTTGGTAGATAACGGATTTATCAAAGGAACAATCGACAAAACATTATTCAGGATGAAGAATGGAGAAGATACTCTACTTGTTCAAATTTATGTTGATGATATCATTTTTGGATCAGAAAATGAACGGCTATGTGAGAAATTTGCAAGTTTGATGAAAAGCAAATTTCAAATGAGTATGATGGGAGAATTAAATTATTTCCTAGGATTGCAAGTTAAACAACTAGCAGATGGAATCTTCATTCATCAAACCAAATATACAAGAGAACTTATCAAAAAGTTTGGTATGGAGAAATCTATTGGAATTTCTACAACAATGGGGACCAACATCAGATTATATGAAGATAAAGAAGGTAAAGATGTTGATCAAACACTCTACAGAAGGATGATTGAAAGCTTACTCTATCTTACGTTAAGTAGGCTGACATATCTTTTATCACGGTGTTTGTGCAAGATTTCACTCAAGACCAAAGGAAAGCCATCTCACAGTTGTTAAAAGAACTTTGAAATATCTAAAAGACACAGATGGAGTTGGTATTTGGTATTCGAAAGAAGGAGAATTCAAGCAAATTTCTTACTCAGATTCAGACTATGCTGGATGCAAAGTGGACAGAAAAATCACATCAGGCACATGTCACTTATTAGGAAATAGACTTGTGTCATGGTTTAGCAAGAAGCAAAACTCAATCTCAACTTCAACAGCAGAAGCTGAATATATAGCAGCTGGAAGTTGTTGCGCTCAAGTTTTATGGATCAGACAACAATTAAGAGACTATGGGATAGAAGAAAGAACAATTCCTATAATGTGTGATAACACAAGTGCAATTGCAATTATCGATAATCCAGCTTTTACATTCAAGAACAAAACACATTGATGTTCGCTACCACTTTATAAGAGATCATGCAGAGAGAAGAAGATATAACAGCTTCTTTATGTACCTATCAAGATCGGGCCATGTGACATCTTTACTAAGCCACTGGACAAAGAGAGATTTGCAAAATTAAGAAATGAGTTGGGAATAATCAAAGTCAGTTAAGCCAGAGATTCGTCAAGAGGATTAATCTTTGTTAAGTTGGGTGCGCTCACTTAACAGATTAGTCATTGACATCAACAATCTCAAACTGACAAATTGGAAGAATTTGACAAAACTGAATAATTTAATGGAACTGAGTTATCTATACAACTGACCTCAGCATCAGTTTTCACTTTATTCAAATTTAGTCAAAGGTTGATAAGATAGAATCAACAAATGTTATATTGCATTAAATTGCCACGCTTCTTTTCTCGTCGAGATTTCGTGTACACCCCATGATTGTCGAAAGCAAAGACATGTATCGGTTATCAAAACCATCATGGAATTTGAAAAGTTGTACCATTCAACCGCCAGAATATCCTACCTATTTATTCAATCTCTGTTCACACTACTTTTCTTATTAAGAAAAATGCACTCTTTTCAAACCTACCCTTCAAAATCAATTTTTTTGTGTTCACACTCAAACATGGCCACCTCAAATGATTCGAAAGATGTATTTATTGATCACAGAGTTTGGATGAACTAACACTAAAATGTATGAAGCTATGTGTCAAAACACAAGATTAGCCACCAGTATACGAGACAAAATCGAAAAGCAACCAGATTGAACAACATTCTCGAAGTTCGCTTAAAAGAAAACGAGATGTGGAAGGCATTTTGCGCTTTGGCAAAATATGCGATTAATTAGGACTCCTTGATTACTACAGCTTCTTGGAGATCGCATTGTGTTCAATGAAAGAGTTATGAGATCACTCTTTGGGTTCGCAAATACAACAAAGAATTTCAACAGAGTTAGCAACCCTACCATTGGAGAAAGAAGCTTTTCTCGCAATGATTACTTCGCCTACGTAACCAATCGTACTCGTGTTCATGTCGACAAAATCAAGCCGAATTTGGACATCTCAAAGCAGATGGCTCAAAGAACACGCCACCGAAAATCCAAAGGGATTAATATACTTTCAAAGAAAATATTTTGGTCGATGAACATAATATGGGACAACATAGAATTTAATTGGGCGCTTTATATAGTCAATCAATTCAAGAAGCAATATTTAGTCGAATTAGAAAGTATGGCAAAAGCTCAAGCTGAAGGACAAGTAACTGATGACAGATTCCAACTGAAGAAAACTCTTAGTGGAATCATTCAGTTTTATTTGGAAAGAATTAAGGATGGGAAGCAAGCAAGGGAAACTGTGACATCGAAGGAAATCACAGAAACAACTTTCCAACATGAAGCAAATCGCTAATCGTGTCTCAAAGAGAAATCGAACACGAGGGGACCAAGCGAAAATCGTAATCCACGTAAGAAAGATCGGTTGTAAGATGCTTGTACCCTGAAATCTCAAGTGAGATAGCACCTCAATGAGGGGAACAACAATTGACAACCAAGTTGCTCAAGAGAATGTCACTGCTAATCTTACTTCTCAAACACAACAGCAGTCAGTTCAACAATCGGCACCTGTCTTCGAAGCTGACAAAGTCATAAAGCTGATGAAAATGAAACTTCAACCAGAAGATTCTCGTGATGCCGCTTACTGATCAAGAAAATCACTCTTGGAGAAATTGGAAGTAAGAGATCTTTACTCTCTGCTTCCTATTAAGGAATTTCTTGACAATCGCTTTAAAAGGTTTATCAATTAGCAAACAAAAGAGAATCAGGCACATCATCTAAAGACAGTTCCCAGAAAAAGGATGATGATGATCATGATATGTCAAGAAAAGAAGCTGATGATACAACAGCTTTGCAAGTAATCACTCAATCACAACATCCAAAGAACGCAAACTGTATTACGCTAAGAAGCATTGTCGCTTGAAAACCGCATAACTCACAATCGGCAAGCAGTGATGAAATCGCATAACCGATGGTTATTGATACTCGTGACAAGGATCAAGTGGAAGCTACATATGATCCTTCTGATTTTCTATCTAAGGAAGAATTGGCCAAAGTTCATGAAAACATGAAAATAGTACTCAGTCAAAGAGATACACAGAATGGTCTTTTATCAAACATCTCTGGATATCATGATTATAGAACTAGAACTGATGTTTCGGTTCATGCAAGACTAGAGATGATTCACAAATCAAGTTCAAGTTCTCGCTTGTAGATTGTATTACTCAAACAACAACTTGAAGATTCAACCGCAGAGATAGAGAAACTCATGCCCAAGCTCATTGGCATATTAATCAGCATATCTACGGGTTAGAAGCTCAACTTAAGGAAGTACTTGCTTCTCAATGACAAATTTCAGAAGATCAAAAAGCAACCCATGCCCTGGTAGATCAGTTATATGATGCCAAAAAGGGGGAAGCTGAAGAAGAAAAGCTGAAATTACTCAGAGAAATGAAGCGACTTGAAGAAGAACTACAAAGATACAGATCAGATCCTAATTTTTTTAAGAAAGAGTTAACTGATGATCAACTTATTGCAAAATACAATCAACCTGGAGACAGAAGAGTTACTCTTACAAAAGATCTGTGGACACAGTTTATCAAAGACTACAATCCTATCAAAGCCAAGTACAAGGACAGAACATTTGAGGAATCCTTGAACTACTTCTTGTCTGATATTTACTCAAAGCAAAAAATTGCACAACATAAGAAGAATCGAAGGATTGAAGATAAACTGAAGATTAAAGACAAGGTTGAACAAATGAAAACCGATCTAACAGAATTTGAAAAATACTATTTGGATGACTCAAGCTTACCCAAGCTAATTCAATGGAGAAGATGGAAAGAAAGTAGTCAAGTTGACTACAACAAGACCTTTTCAAAGGAAGACTCCAAACTTGAAGAAGATTTTCGTTTGTATGACAAGGCATAAAGATATGACTTAGTCATGCAAAAAGCTAAGAAGAAGCTCAGTCTTTAATCATAGATATTTGAACAAAATGCATGTATCCAGTTTTTCCTCATTCTATTGAAAACCGCTTTTCGAGCTTTACATTGTTTCTCATTGTTTTGATCTTTAAGCTTTTCTTTTAGGGAGAGTTTTGGCATCATCAAAAAGGGGGAAATTGTTGGAAATAAAATTTATGTTTTGATGATAATTCATCTTACTTATTATAATGTTATCTTAACCCCATTGATGAAGTGCTGAAGCCAGCTATTATAGTGGAAAGCTAAAAGATGTCTAGAACTGAATGTATAAGTTTTATTAGAGTCTGATTTTTGTATAAGTTACATCAGATAAGCACTGTAATTGATAGTGTGTCGTAAAACTGAAAACTGGGAATCAATTAGAAAACTGGAAATCATCAAGACAAACAAACTGACTCAGAATACACCTACTGAAGAAGGTAAGTTCGCTGAGAGTTACAGACTCGGTTGGCTTATCTAGAAGATTGAAGAACTGAGGGACACAGACTCAGTTATTGAAGAATGAAGAACTGAGGGCTCAAACTCAGTTATGAAGATTACAAGTCGAGACTGTAAAGTTAGACTTCAGGCAAGATTGTGGTGACCTGAACTGACTTTATGGATCTTGTATGAAGACCTAAGAATCATAAGGACAATGAATTCTTAGATGATAAATGCATCATGGTGTACTCTGTTTAAGTCATTTATAATCGATAAAAATCGAGTACTCGATTTTTAAGAAGAATTAAATCTCGCTTAATGCTCCAAGTCGCTTAGGCTATCGACAAATGAAAAACTCGACAAGGAAACTCGCTTTATAAGTCACCATCCAACAAACCGAAGTACAATCGAACGTTGTAAAGAAAGAAATTTCATTGATGAGTCACTAACACAAAGCAGAACGGTCGTAAAATATAACCGCTGCAAGATATACGTTGATACAATTCAAATCGAAGTCAGATGAACGTTGGACTTCACATTATAAATAGAAGACTTTGCAGAAACAAAAAGAAAAAGGAGATTAAGAGCATATACAAGAATCTACAAGCAATTTGTGCACTCTATTTGAATTGTTATCATCTCTAAACTATAACAAAATCATATCTAGTATTTCTTCAAGTGTTCAAAGTTACAAAGAATTTATCAAGAATTCAACACTCTGAATAACCACAAACAAGAATCAATTTATTGATTCTCAGCCCAACTTTGATTCTATTTCAAAGGTTTAGACTGTGAAGCAAACCGGCAAGGTTTTGTCAAGGACAATTGTGACAAGCGATCGGGTAGACTGTGTTTGTGGTGGTAGTCCGGTGAAGAGGCAATCCTACCCTCTAAGGACCAGTGGTTCAAGCATTTGGAGAGTAGCAATTCTACCTGTTCTACAATTGTTTAGATAGTGAAGCTAGGGATTAGCCAAGGACTATTGTTTAGGACTTTTTGTAACAGTTCACCTCAAGAAGTTCTAGGGAATTTTCCTCCACACCATAGGGAAGAGAGGACGTACATGATTACACCACCTGGAACCTCTATAACATCCGTCTTATTTACTTTACGCATTTACTTATTTATTTACCATTTACTTAAAGCATTGTGATACTTGATTGTTATACATCTCACAAATACAATCGACATTCACCGTAATTCGCCCACAACACTCGGCCACAATAGCAGAATAACAAGATCAATATAAAGGCTAAAATTATATCCGCTACCGCTTGACTCGCCACCACTTAAGTCGCTTTGATTTAATCTCGCCTTAGTCACCAACTCCACACAAGTTTTATCTGAACCCTAATCGGTTTTAAATTTAGTTTTTGGTGACAAGTTTATTCACCCCCCTCTAAACTTGTGTCAGCCTTTCCAAGGGACCAACAGAAATACTGGGTGATCAATGATTTTGTCGATCGAGGGGACGTTTCTGTCCGAAGAATCGCCTCCGCCGATAATCCTGCTGATCCATTCACCAAGACACTGTCGATTGAGGCTTTTAGTCGTCACTTGGAGACTATAGGTATTAGAGACATATCTCATTTGCTTTAGAGCAAGTGGGAGTGATAGTTTGTTGTAGTTTAAATAATAGGGTGTGCTCTAAAACAATTAATCACATGCTTTCGTGCAAGTTGGAGATTGTTAGGTGTGATGCCCGAAAGACAATTTTGTAATTGTTTTATTTAATAAATGAAATGATGTTATTTTTCGTATTTATTATTCTCATATTCACTGATGTGACAATAGTATTTACACTACAGAAAACCCTAAAGTATATCGTTTATGTAATCACTTAACTCGGTGTATGGGATATACACGGGAGGATTGAGTTAGTGAAGATGTACTTAAAATACAATTTTCCCGTAGTGAAGTTAATCGAGAGTATCGGGTCTCTCCTTTAACGTGCTATTAATGCGCCCAGAACCCAATAGGTGTGATTGTCTTATCCGGACTTTCGGTTAAGAGAACCTAGTGGGTCATTTATATATGATAGATATATCATATAGGGCTAGACCAATTTGATTAGAGTTCACGATATAATTCCGTAATCAAGAAGTCTTATCGAATCAATCGATGATCATATTTATGGATATATCTTAATCTCGAGGTGATCACACCAACCGCTTGAATCGAAGATGAGGTTTGACTTGACGGTTAAGGGTTACACTGAGTCTGTGATCTGAATTACCCCATCTTGGCATTGTACTGGATTGAGTGAGTAGTCTGTGTTATCACATCTACGGAATCCATTCCTTCCATTTATGGAAGTAGATAGACAGTTCCCTTATTTGTTAATTCTAGAAACTGATCGATCGTACGAGTTCATATTACACTGATTAGCTACCAGTGAGTTGTATGAATTAATTAATCACTAGGGGGTTAATGGAAAATAAGGATAAGAGGTTCTAAAAAGGGTTAACGGTAACTTCCCGATGTAGAATGAACAATCTATGGAGGATTAATCCATATGTAATGATTATATCAATGGACGCTTATTATCATTCTCGTGAGGAGATAAACATAATCTTATAATCGGAGGAGTGCAGTCACGGGATTATGGTGGCATATTCCTGTGATTGATTTATCGAATATAATTATTCTGTTCGTAAGATAATTATTTATTTGATTTATCGGAACCGCTGATTATTAGTCCATGGTCCCCGACGTGCCTCCTATATAGCATAGCTATTATCGGACGTCGAATCCTAATAATATTAATTTAGTTCTTATTTGAATTTAATTAAAACGATATGTGAATTAATTGTTTAGTAGACTATTAAATTATTTGGGCTAAATAATTAAATATGTGAAAAAGACATTTTTCATAATCTTGGCAAAATAAGTGTTGTGGCCGAAAATTATATATTGACTAGGTCAATGGAATTTTCGGCCAAGGGAATGTTTTTAGGAAACAAGAAATTGTTTTAAGACATGTGCACACAATATTTATTGGATAAATATTTATGGGAAGAAATAAAAATAAATATTATTCTAGATTTGTTCTAGAATATTATGGGATTATCTTTTATTAATTGGATTTATTTATTTGCAAAATAAAATCCTTGGAGGTCAAGGATTACTCTCCTATATAAAGAGAGTTCTCCCAAGCCTTACATACAACACAATTTTCGACTTCACCTCTTAGAGAGGAGAAGGATATTTTCGGCCATGGCGAGCATGGGAATATCTTGGAGGTTTTTCCGGGTAGCATATCGGAAGGATTCGAGACGAGAATTTCCACGTGCGGAAGATCGTGGTGCTCTTCACATCTTCGTTTATTCTTTCTATTGCGGTTCTTCTACTTGGATTTTGAGATACAAGAGGTATGTTCTACAACCCCCTTGTAGAGTAGATCTAGTTATTTTATTACGTGTAATTTATTGATCTAGATCCTTAAATCGCTTCCGTTGAGGATGATATTACTCATAGTGGTATCAGTCGCCTGGTGATCTATATTTATACATATAAAATATTAGATCTAAGAGTGGTAAACATGTAGATTTTTTAGGATGATATTACTAACAGTCTTTAGCTTAAATAACTGGCCATCAGTTATTTCTGATGCCGACAATCGGTATCGGAGCAAATCTCCTATCTTGAAGAGATCTCCAACTAAGTTCTATCAGTTTTGTTATTGCATCATGGAATCACATTATCATTTATAAATGTGCTTAACTGTTCATTTTACAATTTGATGAATACAAAAGAAAACTACAGGCTCTTTTTGCTGATACTCAAGAAAAATTGATTCAGACATTCATTGAAGATTCATCCATTACAGACAATGAAGATAATGCTGAAATATTACCCGTAAGCTTTAGAGGAAATGATCATGGTGAAAGTGATGAAGAAATCATACTTTTTGGAACTGATTCGATAAGCAACACCGCTAGATCAAACAAAGGCAAGCAGATAGCAGAAGATGAAGAAGATAGAACTGAAAATTTATCTATCGAACATCATGAGGTAAATACTTTGACATCCAAATGTCAGACTGCCATAAACAATCATAGAAATGAATATTTCAATGAAAAACTAGACATACTCATAAAATAATTAGAGGAAATTCAAAAGAATTATGAGAATGTCAAAAAGGAAAAAGAATTATTGAAAGCCGAAGTTCTAAGATTGAATGCTGAGATTAACCTCATCAAGGCTAACAATCGAATCAATGAGAATTGCTCAACTAATGAACTAACAGAAGTTATAAACATCACAAAATCATCAGTTAATCCATCTCCCGGTGTTCAGTTCAAACCAGGAAAACCATTTGGAGACAGAACTGGTTTAGGGTTTGACAATGAATGTAATTCTAAGTTCGAGACCTAGTACAACCGCACCCAAGTTTGCAAATGCACAAAACTCGTGAACTCGAAAATCGACAAAATTGTTAGAACCGACAAAAACTCAAAGACAACCTCAACCTAAAGCGATAAAATGTAAAATCAATTGGTGGCAACTCACAAACCGATGATTCTACGAAAAACTCAAAAGGTCTGAAAAGGCGAATCGATCGAGATCGCTTAATAGAACATTCAAGTCATATCCATCAAAGAATGATAATCATTCACGGAATAACAAATTCAAGGGAAAGGAAGACTATTTCCTACTGATGAAGACTGGAATACACGTATGATCACTAAAAGATCATATTAGTTTCACAAAATGAATGAACAAAAGACTCTTAGACCATAATAGCAAAATTTTTTGAAAACTGACTTCACTCAGTCAAAATATCAAGAAAGTTATAAGGCTAAGTTTGACAAGTCATCTAAGAATTAAATACAAAAACGTGTCAAAAAGGACCCAAGCAGGTATGGGTACCAAAAATCTCTCAATTTGCTTTGCGATAAAAATCAAAAGTCGAGAAGACGAGAAATGTAATTTTCAAAGCTGAGTCACTACTCAACTGATTTTTGATATTAACCAAAAGGACAACTGAATCAAATTTTGGATAAGATCGAAGATGGACCTTTACAACTAAAGATACACCGTATCTACTGCTTTTACTGATACAAGCTACGGATGACAATATAGTTGTGACCTACATTGATCTCAACCGTCCATCTTCTCCACTCACCATATTTTTTGCAATCTCAATGGCAGATGTGACTTATGAAAATACCTCTTAAAACCCACCCAAAACTTTCTAACGACCTTATCTACTACCTATAAATACTCACGCATGACATCTCGTGGATTTCTAGAGAGATGTTTTCTCTCAACCGGCTTCATCTTCTCCATGGATGAGCTTGTCAAATCCCTTCTTTGGCTGCGTTCTTGCTCTTGTTACTTGTTCGATTTTCCTTTTGTTACCTTCCTACTCTTCTCAGATTTTACAGCCTCTGTTTTGAACTATGGCTCGCAAAAATAAGAAAACTATTGTTGATGGTACTGTGCATGAATCGGATCTTGATGAAGCTGTGTCTTCAGGAGTTCTACAGGTTGCAGTAGCCCCTAATACCATTGTTGTTCTTCCTGCAGCTCCTATTGAAGATCAGAATGTTGTGGGAAAGCTTCCTTCGAAGAACCCCCCTGTTACTGTGCAACTTGCAGATGGTGTTCCTTCTTCTGCAGCTGCAGCATCAGACACATCTATGATTGTGGAAAAGAAGGAGCTTGCTGCTAAATGTTGCAATCCTAGAGTTTATGAAGCAATGAAATTGAAATCTGGGAGATTGGTCACCCCTGCTGCTTCCAACTTGAAGAAGAGGATTGTCCCTGCTGATGGTGATTTAGCAGGTATTTCAACTCTTTCTGAGTTGTTAGAAGTTGAAAAACAAGCTGATAATGTTATCATTGATAATTTAAAGATTGGTGGTATGTCCGAAAGGACTATTGAGATTGTTAGGGCACCTGTTGGGCAGATCACTGCATCTGTAGAGCCTGTTTCTGATGATGGTGTGATAGAACATGGCTCCTCAGTTGTAGAGTCTGTTACTGAAGGTGCTACTGGCATTTTAGGACCTGGTGGTGTGATAGAATAGGGGACTCAAGTTGAGGTGGATCCTGGTTCTATTGCAAGTAAGGATAAAGTGATAAGTGTTAACCCTGCTGATACTGATACTAACCCTACTGACGCCCCTGCTGAGACTGTTGGTGACCCTGCTGTTACCCCTGACTGGAGTTTTTTTGGGAAAGAATGCTGAAAAGGCTGTGGATGATGTTGCTTCTTGGGTCCAAATGGTGAAAAAGAATAGGGAACTTACTGATGATGTGGTTATCTTGACTGATCATGTGGATTGTATCTCACAGGATACAGTTTTTCTGGAAGAAGAAGACTTAAATGATGACTCTTTGGAAAAAATTGTGTTTGATAGGAATCTTTCCTTCCAAATTTCCAGGAAGAGATGCTGTACAGAAGATTGTTAATGCTTGGCCAAGGAAGTGCAGATATCATTACCATAATTCTGGGTGGATAGTGTTTCAGTTTGAGCAAGATTCTGATCTCAATGAGGTTTTGCAGGCTGGTCCTTTTTATGCTTTTGGAAATCCTTTGCTGTTAAAAAAGATGCCTGTCATGTTCAATTTTAGTAAAGATGCTTGTACTGTTGTTCCAGTTTGGATTCAGTTGCCTAACTTACCACTAAGACTTTTGAAGGACGGGGCATTAAGTAAGATTTGTTCTTTTCTGGGGAGTCCTCAGTATACTGATAAGGTCACTGCTTCTAGGAAAGTTTTGAGTTTTGCAAGATGTCTTGTGGAGATTGACCTGAAGATGGAACTGCCTTCTGTCATTCCTATAAATATGCATGATGGGAAGGTTCTAATGCAGCCTGTTTTATATGAAGAAAGGCCCAAATTCTGCTCCAAATGTAACGAACTTGGGCACAATGAAGATGGTCATGATGAAACTAAGAATGAAGCTCCTGCTTTGTATGTGGCAAGGTCAAAAAAACCTGGTGTTTCTAAACCTAATCCTCCTAGGAAGAAGAAAGTGATTGTTCTTGATGCTGATGGTAAATTTGATGAAGAACCGGTTGTCAGTAAGTCTGCTGGTGTTGCTACTGCTTCTGGAGCTTCTAATGCAAATCTAGAAAAAAGGAAAAACTGTGGATTCTAGTAACAAAGGGAAAGATCCTGCCACTCCTCTTGTCAATACTGCCAATACTTTTATTGTCTTATCTCCTGACAAGATTGGAGCTTGGGCAGATGAGGTTGAAGAGGATGATTTGACACATATAAGAGGAAATGCTGCTTCTGGTTCTAAGAAATCAAAGAAGAAAAAGAAAAATAACAGGCATAACACCTCTGGTGTTTCTGGAAATGACAAAAACAGAAATGAAAGTGTCTCTAGTGGTAGGTCACCTCTAGGTAGGCAAAAATGATAGGATTCTGGAATGTCAGAGGGTTCAATAAGGCTGTTAAACAATCTGATGTTGTTAATTTTCTTAGGCAGCATCAAATTACCTTATTTGGAATCCTTGAGACAAAGCTGTCTCAAAACAGTTTTGATAATTTTTTGTGTAGGAAAGTTCCTTCTTGGAAGTTTGTGGATAATTTTGCAGTTCATTGTAGAAAGAGGATTTTAGTGATTTGGGATCCTACTTTTGTTGAGGTAGAGGTCTTGGAGGTGGAGGCTCAGTGGATTCATTGCAAGGTGAGGATTCTAGTCTCTGGTGAGTGCTTTCTGGTCACCTTTGTTTATGGTTTGCACACTACTGGAGATAGAAGGCCTATGTGGGACGTAATTAGGGAACTCAGTGTTTGTTCCAGCTTTGCCTGGATGGTGTTGGGGGACTTTAATGCTGTTCTTTCTGTTAATGATAAAATGAATGGGACTGTTCCTACTGAGTATGATTTGCAGGATGGTGTTGATTGTTGTTTGGATGCAAACCTTACTGACTTGAACTCCTCTGGGAGTTCTTTACTTGGCATGCTGCTGGTGTTTTCACCAGGATAGATAGAGTTTTTGTTAATGCAGCTTGGTTTGACTGGAATTTGGATGCTATGGCTTTTTTTGAGCCTCCTGCCATCATTCTGACCACTCTCCTTGTAGAATCACCCTGTCTACTGATTCTCTATCCAAGAAGAAGCCTTTCAAGTTCTTTAATATATGGTTGCAGCATGCCAGTTATACTAACATTTTGACTCAGAGCTGAGGGCTGGATATTGATGGCACTGCAATGTATCAACTGTGTAAGAAGCTAAAAAGACTAAAAGAACCTCTGAGGTTGCTGAACAAGAAACATTTTTCTCATATTTCAGTTAGGTCTGGAAGTGCTCAGAATCTGCTTGGTAATCTTCAGTCCCAGTAAAATTTGGGGCCTACAGATCTGTTGGCTTCTCAGATTTTGGATCAGAAGAGGATTTGTATTGGTTTGGAGGCTGCTAAGGCATCTTTTCTGGCTCAGAAAGCTAAAGGTGTTTATATGAAGCTCAGTGACAGGGGGTCTAAATTTTTCCACTCTATTGTTAAAAGGAATATTGCAACGAGGCACATTACTTGTATTAAACTTGCAGATGGCTCTTTTTCCACTTCTTATGATCAGGTTGGTGATGCTTTTGTGGATTTCTATACTGAACTTTTGGGGACACAATCTCTTTATTGCTCTCTGTCGAGGTTGATGTGGTAAATGCTGGTCCTATGGTTCCCCATTTCTTCTGTGATCATTTATTGAGGAATGTTTCTGCAGTTCAAATTAAAGAAACTCTGTTTTCCTTTTCTGATTACAAAGCCCCTGGACTAGATGGTTTCTCTACTGGTTTTTTCAAAAAGTCTTGCGATATTGTGGGTGAAGACTTCACTAAGGCTATGTTGGATTTCTTTGAAAAAGATGCTCTTCTCAGACAGATTAACAATGCTGTTATTGCTTTGATTCCTAAATCTAGCCATGCTATTTCAGTGGGTGACTACAGGCCTATCTCCTGCTGCAATGTTACTTATAAGGTGATCTCTAAAATTTTGGCTTCCAGACTTTCTACTTGCCTTCCTGATCTTATAGATGAGGCAGAGGCTGGGTTTGTTGATGGTAGAGCCATGTCAGACAACATTTTCCTTTGCCAGGAGTTGATCAGGCATTATGGAGTGAAAAGGGGCCCCCAAGGTGTTTGATTAAGGTGGATATCAAGAAGGCCTTTGATTCTGTACATTGGCCTTTCTTGGAGGCTGTTCTGAGGGGTTTTGGCTTTGCAGACAGGTTTGTAGGGTGGATAATGCTTTGTGTTTCTTCTATTTCTTATTCACTCTCTATAAATGGGGAAATGAAGGGTTCTTCCTGGAAAAGAGGTCCGAGGCAAGGTGACCCTCTTTCCCCCTTTCTGTTTGTTATTTGAATGGAGTACTTATCCAGGATGCTTAGAATACTGGAGAGGATTTTGAGTTTAATTATCATGCTGGCTGTCAGAATCTCAAGATAATCCATCTCGCCTTTGCTGATGACCTGATGTTGTTTGCTAGAGGTGATCTTATTTCTGTTACCTTATTGATGAGTTGTTTAACTTCTTTTGGTGAATGCTCTGGTTTGTCTGCTAACCTATTGAAATCTGATATGTTCTGTGCTTGTTTAAGTGATGATGACAATTTGGATCTGCTTGACATCACTGGTTTAAAGGAAGGGGTGTTACCTATTAGATACCTGGTGTTGGACTTATTTCTTAGTTTTGATGATGAGTGCCAGACTAGCTGTTATAGTGCAAAGGCAAAAAGATGTCTAGATCAAATGTATAGGTTTATTAGAGTTTGATTCATAAATAGGTTTGATCAAACAAGCCTTCAGAATGGTCACCGACTTTTGTCGCCAGACTAGTCTCAGTCGATGAGGTAGATAGACAAATGAGACTAGTCGAAAACTCCGCCAAGACTCAAGACCCAAGACGAAGGCCGAGGCTCAAACTTCGATTCTGAAGGCTAAGGGATCAAACTTAGTAATTAAAGTCATCGATATGGAATCGAAATTTAGGCAAGTCTGTGATGACCTAAACTGATTACATATACCTTGTATAGAAGGTCTAAGTTCCATAAGTTGGATGATGTTTGGAACTTGGTTATAATTAAAAAGGTGTAATCTAACTTCACAAATAAAAGTTAGATAAAAGAAATCAGCTGCATTTATACACAAAGAAATTGTCATTCAAATGATGATAGGTACTTCAAAGATGATGAACTCTGCGATATATACCTCGATCAATTCAAGATTATATTGGAAGATTACATGGATAAGGACAGCCAACTACCTTTGACTTATCAAGAAAATCAAAGGCTGAGATTAAAAAGACGTTGGGATGATTTATATTTTTATCCATTGGATACAAGTCAAATGGGTGGACAGACTGCACTGTCAAAAAGGAATTCTGACAGTGTCAGTCCTATGAATAGTGACAGAATGCAGATCAGATGGGACAAAATCATGGAACGGTTACATTTGAATTTCAAATATAAGTCCCATGCATTCTTACCTATAAATAGAGGACTTTTCAACTCAGAAATAAGATGATGAAAACTAACAAACTTTGAAGAAATATTACCGAGTGAAAGACACCTCAATAACTTATTGAGCATAAAGCTACCGATCTAGAGAATTTCTTCAAGTGTATTCTACATTCAAGCTATATCAAGCATACACACTTGAAGCACACTTAAGTCGCTTATTACTTCATCCTAATCAAGCTCTTTGCCGCAATCGAATCATTTATTTGATTCAATCTTTATTTTATAAAGAACTCATTGAAGACAAATGAAGCATCTCGTTGGGTGTGAAAGATCGTTGTTTGTGGTGGAGCTGGTGGTGAAGAGGCAATCCTACCCTTCAAGGACCAGTGGAAGAATCGGGAGCAACAATCCTACATGTTCCTGGCCAGATTTGTGAAGCCATAGTTATTGGTGAAGGACAAGCAACTTAGGAATCTTTGTAACAGCTACATCAAAGATCTCTAGTGAATTTCCTCCAACATCACAGGAGAAGAGTGGACTGACAGGATTACACCACCTGGAACCACTATAAAACTGCCTACTTACTTTCAGCATTTACATTTTGCACTTACTTTATTTAACACATCAACCTACTGAATCTAGCAACTGAAATCACACACCTGCACTACTGAGTATTTAATACTTAGTAACATATTTAACAACAAGTAACAAGGCTTAATTTTGATATAATTCCGCTGCACAAATTCAGCAAACTGAACTATCGATGAGACTCACATTTATCGGCCAGAAAGCTATCGAGGTCTTAGCAGATCATCAAGTATCGCAGTCACTTTGAAGTTCTGCAATTTGTTAACTCCAAAAGTTTTAAGTGTTAAGTTTATTCACCCCCCTAAACTTAACCAAAGCCTTTCAAGGGACCAACAATTGGTAGTAGAGCTGTACTTCGCTCAAGAAATCCTACTTGTTGTGCTTGTGAAAATTCTTTGAAACTTTCTTTCAAGTTCTTGATTTTCAAAAACATGCATCATGGATAACACACAAGTATGCTAGAACTATCTTGATGTGTTCTCTAGATAAATTTGATGAGTATAAACGTGGAATGCAAAGCTTACCTTTGCCGCAACTCATGATGAGATGATGGATGTACTAAGCGATGGACCACCGAGATTACCAAGGCAATAACAGTGGGTGATACAACTGAGTACATTCCTAAACCAAAATGAGAATGGAATGCTGAAGATAGAAAAAGAGCAAACCTCAACAACATTGCTATTGATATCATTTATAGAACTTTGGATAGCAATATGTACATGAAGGTTAAAGATTGCAAAACTGCAAAGGAACTTTGGGACAAGATACATTTGATCTGTGAAGGCACTGATGCAATAAAGAAGAATAAAATCAGTGTGGCCAGAAAGAGGTTCCAAAAGTTTAAAATGCTGCCAATTGAAACCATTGAGCAAATGGAATCAAGATTCAATGCAATCCTGGATGAACTTACCCTGCTGAGTGTAAGTTATTCAAAAGAAGAAATAAACACCAAAATCTTGGAGGCTCTACCTGCAAAAGATGTTTGGAAAATGAAGGTGACTGCAATAGAAGAAATGAGAAAGTTGCATGAAGAAGACACCTTCAAATTATTTTCAGATCTCAAGGCTTATGAATTTAGCAAAAAGCTTGTGCCTGAAACTGAAAAAGAAGAGCCAAAGACCACTGCATTGGCTGCTTCACATCAAGAAGAAACATCAGGAGGACAAGATGATCTGCTGGATGAGATGCAAGAGCAGATTGCCCTACTAAGCAAGAAAATCAGGATGATGAAGACTGGAAAGGCCCCTTCAAGAAATTTCACAAAGAGGCCTACTGAAAGAAGGAAAGAAGAATCAAAGAAAGATAATGACTATCTGTGCTTTCATTGCAAGAAACCAGGACACTTCAAACCTGACTGTCCTGAGTTAAAACAAGGCAAGGAACCTGATTATCTTTGCTTCAACTGCAAGAAGCCTGGACATTTTAGACCTGATTGTCCAGACCTACTGAAGACCAAGAGTCAACAAAGAAGACATGGCAAGAAGGCTATGGTTGCTGAAGATGAATCAGGGTATGAAGTGGAATCTGAAAAGGGAAATGAATCAGATGACACAGCACTAGTTGCTGATATGGAAGATTATGCTTTGATGGCCAATATGGATGAAACTGAGGAGGTATACAACACTGTATCTATAAACACTCCTGCTGGAAGTGATTGTGAATCAACCTGTGGTTCAAATCCTAGAAATTTTGACAATAATGAGACTTTGGATGCCATCCTTAATCAATCGAGGATAATACAATGGTTATGAGATTGTGAAGGTGAAAAAAGAAACTCTAGAGTTAGAAGTTGGAAGATTGAAAGCTGAACTAAGGGTTCTCAAAGGTAAAGAAAAAGATGTTGGACAGAATCAGTATAAGTCTGTTGAACATCCATCAGCCTCTGAACCATCTTGTTCGACTACTGCATATAAATCAGGAAAGCCTTATGGGGATAGAACAGGGCTTGGATTTGGTACTCAAAGAATCTAACAAGAGTGGATCCAAAGAAGGTCATCGAACCTAATACCGCAATGGTCCTAAGTTTGTACCTGCACTAGATCCAAATCCTAGTAAGGTTGCTGAGGCAGTAAAACCCAATGAGAATGCTTCAAAGAAGCAAAATCAGAAGTCAAAGAAGTCAACAACTCCTAATAAAAAGAATAAACCTAAAAATAGGACTGTTGTGCCTTCTAAGCTCTTGATAGCGAGACTGGCCGCCAAGTCTGGCTGGACCACGAAGGGGGTAAGAAACAAAATATTCCAAGGATAAGAATCCTAAACCCAAAAATGTTAATCATTCAAGGGATACTTATCTCGGGGGAAAGGTAGACTGCTCCTCATCGATGATGATTGGAATATTCCCATCATCTAATGCTAGAAACAAGAAGTATAACCATGCTACTAGGGTAAAACCTAGGCAATGGGATCAGCAGAGGACTTACACAAGACCTCAAAGAGACTCCATATTACAGGTATTTCTAACAGACGACAAACAAATGGTTATACTAATGCTTCTAACACCAAGAATCACTTTAAACAAAGATTATAAACCAAAAGGCCGAGAAAACATATGTGATTCCTACACAACCTCTCATTAGAACTTATGGATGTGTGGAATACATGTATGAACCAAAGTATGACACATTCAGAGAAGACCTTATGGAAACATACCAAGGGTCATGCTTGCCATCGACCACTATGGACCCAAACAGGTTTGGGTACCTAAAATGCATTAACTTTGTTTTGTAGGGTGTCCGGTACTTTGACAAAGGGGATGTTCCGGACACATGACAAAGAATAAGCAACATTTTTAACAAACTTTGTGGCAAAAGATGGTCCAAGGGTGAATTTTGGCAACAAAAATACACTGGATATACAAGAGGATATGGCACACTTATGAGAAATGGACTTACAATCAAGAATGTTGCATATGTGGAAGGATCGGACTACAACTTGGCGAGCAATCGACAATTACGTGACATGGGATACAAAGTCACTTTTGACAAAAACAACGATATTGTCATCGGTGAAAGAGGTGATCAAGTTGTACTTGCTTTGGTAGTAGACAACAAAACATGTATGTTGTGGATTGGTCTCTGCAGCCTGTAAACTCCGCTGATTGTACATACCAAGTCCGAACTCAATTGGTTATGGCACAAGAAGTTGAATCATTTGAACTTTGATGATATCAATCAGTTGGTGAAAAAGAAGCTAGTGATTGGTTTACCTGAGATCACATTCAAGAAGGAAGCTATATGTGATGCATGTCAGAAGGGTAAACAAATAAAGTTTAGTTTCAAATCAAAGACTAAACAATCAACTAATAGAGTGTTGGAGCTTATGCATATGGATCTTTTTGGACCAATAACTCCAACAAGTGTGACAGGAAAGAAGTACACCTTAGTGGTTGTGGATGATTATTCAAGATTCACTTGGGTGATATTTATGAACAAGAAAAGTGAAACACTCCAAAGCATGCCTAATCTTTTGAAGAGATTACAAAATGAGAAAAGTTTAACAGTAATAAAAATAAGATCAGATCAAGGTACTGAATTTCTCAACAAAATAATAAGAGAATATCGAGACGAATGTAATCGTGTACTACATCAACTTGTCTTTCTTTGGTACACCTCAAAGAAAATGGGGTTCTTTGAAAGAAGAAACAGGACTTTATAGGAAGCATGAAGAACAATGATCTGTGAAGCATTGCTACCTGAAAGATATTGGGCTGAAGCAGTCAATACAGCATGCTATACACAAAACAGAACATCAGTAAACAAGAAGCTGCTGAAGACACCTTATGAGGTTTGGAATGGAAGGAAACCTAACATATCCTATTTCCACCCATTTGGAAGTAAATGTTTTATCCTAAATCACAAAGTTCATTTGAAAACATTCCAACCTAAGTCAGATGAAGGGATTTTCTTGGGATATTCTTGATCGACAAAGGCATTCGAAGTCTTTGAACAAGAGGTCATCAAACATGAAGAAACAATCCATGTTGTGTTTGATGAACCTAAGTATCTTGGTATGGAAGATGAAGATTGTGAACTCACGAGAATCAACAAGTCACTTATCCAGTTGTGTTGAAGTTTTGGAATGATTCAATGACTTGAAAGTTTACGCATCGCCCTGCTGAACACCTAGCGATAATATTATGCGATGCAACAAGCCAAGCGCGGTTCAAGGATCTATCGACCCCCTGTAGAAGAAGCTACAATGAGACCATCTCGAAGATGAGGTTCCTGATAATCAAAATAACCGGAATCCACAATGGTCAAGGAATCACCCTGCTGAACAAGTTATTGGCAATGTACATCAAGGTGTGAGGACTAGAAGACAACTGGAAGCTATGTTTACTTGTTTTCTATCCCAAATGGAACCTAAAGTTGTTGAAGAAGCAATTTCAGATCCAGATTGGATAATTGCTATGCAAGAAGAATTAAATGAATTTGAAAGAAATCAAGTTTGGACACAAGTTGAAAGGCCAAGTCATGCAAATATCATTGGTACTAAATGGGTATACAGAAATAAACTTGATGAATCTGGTACCATTGTGAGGAACAAGGCCAGACTAGTTGCAAAAGGCTATTCTCAAGCTGAAGGAATAGATTTTGATGAAACTTATGCACCTGTTGCAAGATTGGAAGCTATCAGATTATTCTTGGCACATGCTGCATATAGGAACTTCAAAGTATATCAAATGGATGTCAAAAGTGCATTTTTGAATGGCATTCTAGAGGAGGAAGTGTATGTACAACAACCTCCTGGATTTGAAGTTAAAGATCAAGAAGATAAAGTGTATAGACTCAACAAAGCACTTTATGGATTGAAACAAGCACCAAGAGCATGGTATGAGACTCTATCTCAATTCTTGGTGGATAATGGTTTTACAAAAGGCACCATTGACAAGACACTTTTCAGAATCAGTGAAGGGAACAACACCCTGCTGGTACAAATTTATGTTGATGGCATAATCTTTGGTTCTGAAAATGATTTACTTTGTGAAAAGTTTGCAAATCTAATGAAGAGCAAATTCCAAATGTGTATGATGGGAGAAATGAATTATTTCTTGGGATTGCAAGTTAAACAAATGAAAGATGGAATCTTCATTCATCAAACCAAGTATACCAAGGAGTTGCTGAAGAAGTTTGGTATGGAAAATAGCACTAAAAATTCAACCCCATGAGTACAAATATCAGATTGGATGAAGATAAAGAAGGAAAAAAGATGTTGATCGGACCTTATCTGAGAAGGATGATAGGCGATCTCTTTGTACCTTCACTACTTGCCAGCAGACTGATATATCCTTTCTTTGTAGGTGTTTGTGCAAGATTTCAATCTAAACCTAAATAAAGTCATTTAGGTGCGATCAAAAGAGTTCTCAAGTATCTAAAAGAGACTTTGGGAGTAGGGATATGGTATTCCAAGGAAGGATGCTTCAAAGTTATATCCTACTCAGATTACGATTATCTTGGATGCAAGATTGATAGAAAAAGCACCTTAGGAACACATCGATTAATGGGAAATAAATTTGGTTTCTGGTTCAAAGAGAAACAGATTCTATATCAACTTCCACCTGCTTGAAAATTTGAATATATAGTCTTTGGAAGTTCTTTGTGCACAAGTATTATGGCTAAGACAAAAATTAAGGGATTATGGAATTGAAGGAAAGGAAATTCCAATTATGTGTGACAACACAAGTGCAATTGCAATCACAGAAAATCTGTTTTGCACTCAAGAACCAAGCACATTGATGTGAGACATCATTTTATAAGAGATCATGTTGAAAAGAAAGATGTGGTGGTTCTATACATCCCTCATCAAGATCAACTTGCTGATATTTTCACTAAACCACTTGACAAAGAAAAGATTTGCCAAATTAAGGACTGAACTTGGAATTATCAAAGTTGGTGATATTCACAATGTCTTTGGAATTCACCAAGGGGATTAGTCTTTGCTATGTTGGGTGAGCTCACATAGCGATTAGTCATTGGTATCAACAATTCCATGTACTTATGTTTGGACAATTGTGCAAATGAGGTTGCCAAGGGATTGGTCTTTGTCATGTTGGGTGAGCTCACTTGATGGATCGAGTCATTGGTATTAAACTTCATCTTGTATTATCAATTGAATAAAACAAGGAGAAATTAAGGATCAAGCAGAGTCACTTTGTCGCCAGATCAAAGAACTCACATGTCAGCGATCGCCGAGCCCACCTGCTTGAGGACTACCTGCTTTGAATGGAACGTTACTCACCAAATTTTATCAAAGTCAAAAAGCGATTTGGCGGGATATTTATTTTATCCATTATTACCATGGTTAACACGATCTAACGGTTACAAACGTTATGGAGGAGTAATGGGCCACGTGTCAAGACAGCACTTATTCAGATTAATCATGGTCAAGCATCAATGTACGTGCACTGACAGTTAAAACTACTCACTGTCTATTTATATAGGCTATCACACAGCAGATTCTCTACTTGCAAAATTTGCTTTATCACTACGATTTTTACACTGTGTGAACACATATTTGAGAATCAATCTTCTTCATCTAATTCTTCTCATACAAATGGCGGAAAAGGTTGATGTCCAGATTGAATCAAGCCAAAGTGTTAGAGGCTTTGTTGTGGATGCAAACAGAACTGAGTTGGCCATTAACATTGGTCGAAGAATAAGGAGATATGCCGGTCTGGAGAATGTGTTGAATATAAGATTGGAGACAATCTCATATACAAATGTTGTTAGTTTCTGGAGAAACATTCAAATATAGGAAGGAACTGAAGCATTTAAAATGGCTGTGAATGGACAAGAAATAGAAATTTCCTCAAGTCTGCTGAGGGAAGTTTTTGGATTTGATGAAGTGGTGGATGGTTCAATCAATCCTGAAGCAATGGGATTGGACAAGATGGCGTTTGTAGATCAAATTAAAACAAATGAAGCCACCAAATCTGTTCCAGGCATCAACTGCAGACATATTGGGCATGAGTACAACCTGCTGAGCAAACTCATTGCTAAAAACATACTTGGACTGGTTGGAAGTATGGATACTCTATCAGGACCCAAGATAAATTTGATTGGGCTGGCTATTTCATTCATTACATGAAGAAGGTAGCCAAGGAAGAAAAAGAGGGAAAGATGAAGTCCAAGGCCTTGCCCTTAGGATTGATGGCTCAGACCCTGCTGTATCATTTGGAAATCCCTGATGTAGCACCTGAAAAGATAAATCAGTCTAGATACAAGAAGGAAATTGATTATGCTATTCCTGGTCTAGATGATGAAGAGGTTGTTGGAGATGCTGCTAATGATGATAATGATGATGATGGTGATGCTGGTGGTGAGCAGGTCAAGCAAACTAAAAAGAAACCTGTTAAACCTGCTGCACCAAAGAAAACTGCTGAGAAAAGAAAGGGTGGAGAAACAAGAAAGATAACTGAAGTTTCAAAGAAAACAAGGAAGCAAACAACACAGATTGCTGAGTCTGCTGAGGGTTCAGTGGAGGTTACTGACCCTGCTGTTGCAGCAAGAAGAACAGTTGTTGAAATCTTGATGGAACAACATAAGGAAGCCAGTAGAAAGAGGAAGTCTACTATGGCTGAAAAGGATGATGAACCCCTTTCAAAGAGAAGAAAAGAAATTATCCATAAACAGAAACATGGAAAGGGGAAAGAGTTGAAAAACTTGGAGGCTCAAAGGGTCCAAGAGGAAGCATCAGTAGAAGAGGAAGAAGAGGCTATTGAGGCTGAGCCCTTGACCATAATCAAGCCTGTGGAGATTACTGACTCCTCACCTGAAGAGGTTGTCAAGTCTACTGATGCTGGACAGGTTGTTGTTGAGCAATCTGTTGAAGATTTACTGATCTCTCGACCCTGAGCTGCTTTGTAGTATCTCTTGAAGAACCACAAAGAAACCACTCGAACTGAACTCTTTGTGGTAGTTGAAGAAGTAGTTGAAGACTTGGTTGAAGACCCTGCAAGTGTGGCAAGAACTCAGGGGGAAGAGCAGTCTGCTGCTAACCCTGCTGATGAGCATGTAAGTGAGGGCGAACCAAGTGTGGTACAGATGGAAGTAGTAGGCACAAATGTACAACCTCAGCAACCTACTGACTTTCAAACATCTGTTGAAGAAACCATGAACTTACTTGTTGGAACCTTTGGAGGTCAACAAGGTACCGGAGTTGCTCCCAGAAGATCTTTCATGCCCTTTGAAAGGCATGTGAAAGAATGAAAGAAAACCGAAGAGTATATAGATCCCAAACTTCAGAAAATTGCTGACTATTTTCAGTGGAAGTTTGGTTTCTACAAAAGACAAAAGCCAGCTGCTGAACCTATGACAGATTTTGAGGAATGGGCTTTTAACAAGTTGGGAGTGGAAAATTTGTTGGACCTAGTTGATACAACTCTGCTGCAATCCAGATTGATGGACTTATTTGATGAGAAACAGAAGGAGGAGGGTATCAAGTTTAGGGATCCAAGAGATGACAATGATGACTCTTCCTCATCATCAGATTCTAGAGGAGATTTCCCCTCTGGACCAGGAGGAACCAGTGGGACTGCTGTAATCATAGAACCACCTGTACAATAGCCCACTGATACTGGTAAGTCTGCTGAGGGCCAGCAGACTGGTGAGATGGATGAGGATCTGCAGGATCTCACCATGGATGATCTAGAAGCTTTGATCAATGAAGGAATCAATCTGAGTGCTGGTAGGCTAGGTGATGAATCTTCTACATTCCATATTGTAGAGCCTACTCCACAAAATGAAGCTGAACAGAGTGAGGATTTGGATGGAGAAAAAGTTACGATTTCAATGAACCAAGTGCCAGCTCAGAAGAATCCATTGAATATCAAGATGGATTTGACTTTGAGGGCATTCTTACTAAAACTGCCATCATCCTGCACAAGATTGGTCATGCAGAAGGATTCCAAGTGGATAATGAGGCTATATTCAATCCACAGAGAGTTGAAGAGGAGGTACAGGTTGCTGGGTCACAAACAGCACCTGGACACAGGTTGGAACAGGAGGTACAGGCTGCTGAGTCACAAACAGCACCTGGACAAAGGTTGGAACAAACTTTGGGTTTGGAGGAAACCCCTGTTGCTGAAGAGGCTGCTGTAGTGGAGCCTACTGGAGATAAGACCACTGAAGGGAAAGATGGTCAGCAGACTGCTGTTAATGACAATGAGCAGCTGCTGGACTATGACTTCAGTGATGAGGAATTTCAAATGCCTGAAGAAGAAAATGTTGAAGTTGATCCCCAACAGGCATTTGTACCTATTTTTGAGGAACCTGCCATTGATCCTATTCTGGAGGAATATGAAGGACCTAACCTGTTTGGTCTAGATAGGAGTTGGGCAATGGTTGTAAGCAATCGAGGCCACAGAGACAATGTTGAGGAGCTCACGTGAAGCTCTTGGTGGAAGGATGACCAAAGAAGTGCCGATTGAAGTTTTGAATGAGTTTAGATCGTTAGAAATGATATGCAACAGTTAAGAACTCAACTGGATAGGCAAGAATAGAGATTTGAAGAACTGATGAACCTGATAAATGAAAACAGACAATCTGCTGATACAGTTGCTTCAAATTCTGCATCTACTCAAAATGCTGTCAATGATATGATGCTAGATGTAAGGGGAATCAAGCAAGGGAATACTTTGAAAGATAAGTTTCTGAAAGACCAACTTATTTCCATCCATCAGAAATTTGACAACCTTGCTACTACACATAAACCTACTGAGCCTGCTGCTGCACAACAACCTGCTATGCCTGATCCTAAACTTACTGAAAGAATCAATCTACTGGAGAAGACCTTGCAATCAAGGATTATTGCAATTGATACAAGAACTGAAATTATGGAAGGTCAATTGAATAGAGTGGTAATCTCACAGGAGGGTATTCATGGCCTAATGTCCCGGTTTGTTGATGATGTCACTAAAGGGGAAGAGGGCCAATCAGCTGTAGCAAAAGAGGCTGCAAGACTCTTTGCAAAGAAAAGATGGGAGGATGAAATCAATGCTCTCGTGCAACTCCGCACACTGGCGAGTTCAACTTCTTGATGATCTCCTTAGACAATACAAGAAAGAATACTATATGAAGGAGACCTTATCATGACATGGGATATCATGAAGGTCTAAACTCTTTCTTGGCATTGAAATTTTGGGAAGCAAGAGTCGAGGGCATTAAGGGCAACTTACGAGAGGAGGCGAGAGAGGAGGAAGAGGTGGAAGAAGTGGCGAGAGGTGATAGGATCTTACCTATCACAAAAGCAAAGGACTCACTTGATGAATTCAAGGAATCTGTACATGAAGTTTGGATTCAGAGTGAATGATATCAATCTTATCCTCGCCTGAAGCTTGGGCCGGTGGAAACAAGTTAATCCCTACATTGATTTTACTTTGATTGAAAATGAGTGGATGAGGATATGATAGAACAAATCGAGCCTATCAAGAGCAAGTGAGAAGGCTAGACAAGAAAGAGAAAAGAGACAGAGATCGAAGATATTTTTAAGCGCATTATGTCTTTGCTGATTCTAGACTGTAATAGCTTTGAAAAAATGATTTTAATGAAAGATGAATATTTGTTCTGTTTTTGTCTTAATCTTTTTACTTTGCTGATTAGGTGAGGGTAGTGGCATCATCACCAAAAAGGGGGAAATTGTTGGACTTATTTCTTAGTTTGATGATGAGTGCCAAACTAGATGTTATAGTGCAAAGGAAAAAAGATGTCTAGATCTAATGTATAGGTTTATTAGAGTTTGATTCATAAATAGGTTTGATCAAACAAGCACTGTAATGGTCAGCTGACTTTTGTCAGCAGACTAGTCTAGGTCGATGGGGTAGATAGGTCGATGAGACTAGTCGAAACCTGCTTGAAGATCAAGGCGAAGGCGAAGACCCAAGGTGAGAGGCTCAAACACGATTCTGAAGGCTAAGGGATCAAACTTAGTAATTAAAGTCAAGGATATGGAATCAGAATTTAGGCAAGTCTGTGATGACCTAAACTGATTACATATACCTTGTATAGAAGGTCTAAGTTCCATAAGTTGGATGATGTTTGGAACTTGGTTATAATTAAAAAGGTGTAATCTAACTTCACAAATAAAAGTTAGATAAAAGAAATCAGCTGCATTTATACACAGGAAATTGCTGTTCAGCAGACTGATAGGTACTTCAGCAGACTGATGAACCTGCTGATATATACCTCGATCAATTCAAGATTATATTGGAAGATTACATGGATAAGGACAGCCAACTACCTCTGACTTATCAAGAAAATCAAAGGCTGAGATTAAAAAGACGTTGGGATGATTTATATTTTTATCCATTGGATACAAGTCAAAGGGGTGGAATGAGATGCATCTTTGTCAAAAAGGAATTACGGCGATGTCGATCCCCATGAATAGTGACAGAATGTAGATCAGATGGGACAAAATCATGGAACGGTTACATTTGAATTTCAAATATAAGTCCCATGCATTCTTACCTATAAATAGAGGACTTTTCAACTCAGAAATAAGATGATGAAAACTAACAAACTTTGAAGAAATATTACTGAGCTGAAAGACACCCTGCTGAACTTACTGAGCATAAAGCTACTAATCTAGAGAATTTCTTCAAGTGTATTCTACATTCAAGCTATATCAAGCATACACACTTGAAGCACATAAGTCGCTAATTACTTCATCCTAATCAAGCCTTTGCAATCGAATCATTTATTTGATTCAATCTTTATTTTATAAAGAACTCATTGAAGACAGTGAAGCATCTGTTGGGTGTGAAAGATCGTTGTTTGTGGTGGTCTTTGGTGAAGAGGCAATCCTACCATTCAAGGACCAGTGGAAGAATCAGAGAGGCGACAATCCTACCTGCTTCTAGTTTTCGGTTTGTGAAGCCATAGTTATTGGTGAAGGACAAGCAACTTAGGAATCTTTGTAACAAATACATCAAAGATCTCTAGTGAATTTCCTCCAACATCACAGGAGAGAGAGTGGGTGACGAGGATTACACCACCTGAACCACTATAAAACTGCCTACTTACTTTCAGCATTTACATTTTGCACTTACTTTATTTAACACATCAACCTACTGAATCTAGCAACTGAAATCACACACCTGCACTACTGAGTATTTAATACTTAGTAACATATTTAACAACAAGTAACAAGGCTTAATTTTGATATAATTCCGCTGCACAAATTCATGCAAATCGAACTATCGATGAACTCACATTTATCAAGCCAGGCTTATCGAGGTCTCAACAGACTCTTGAAGTATCGCAGTGCTTGAAGTTGCAGAATTTGTTAACTCCAAAAGTTTTAAGTGTTAAGTTTATTCACCCCCCCCCCTCTAAACTTAACCAAAGCCTTTTCAAGGGACCAACAATTGGTAGTTGAGCTGTGCTTCTGTTCTGAAGAAATCCTACTTGTTGTGCTTGTGAAAATTCTTTGAAACTTTCTTTCAAGTTACTGATTTTCAAAAACTTGCATCATGGATAACACATAGTATGCTAGAACTATGCTGATGTGTTCTCTAGATAAATTTGATGAGTATAAACGTCGAATGCAGGCTTACCTTGCTGCAACTCATGATGAGATGATGGATGTACTAACTGATGGACCACTGGAGATTACCAAGGCAATAACAGTGGGTGATACAACTGAGTACATTCCTAAACCAAAATGAGAATGGAATGCTGAAAATAGAAAAAGAGCAAACCTCAACAACATTGCTATTGATATCATTTATTGAACTTTGGATAGCAATATGTACATGAAGGTTAAAGATTGCAAAACTGCAAAGGAACTTTGGGACAAGATACATTTGATCTGTGAAGGCACTGATGCAATAAAGAAGAATAAAATCGGTGTGGCGGAAAAAGAGGTTCCAAAGTTTAAGATGTTTGCCAAATGAAACCATTGAGCAAATGGAATCAAGATTCAATGCAATCCTGGATGAACTTACCCTGCTGAGTGTAAGTTATTCAAAAGAAGAAATAAACACCAAAATCTTGGAGGCTCTACTTGCAAAAGATGTTTGGAAAATGAAGGTGACTGCAATAGAAGAAATGAGAAAGTTGCATGAAGAAGACACCTTCAAATTATTTTCAGATCTCAAGGCTTATGAATTTAGCAAAAAGCTTGTGCCTGAAACTTAAAAAGAAGAGCCAAAGACCACTGATTGGCTGCTTCACATCAAGAAGAAACATCAGGAGGACAAGATGATCTACTGGATGAGATGCAAAAGCAGATTGCCCTACTGAGCAAGAAAATCAGGATGATGAAGACTGGAAAGGCCCCTTCAAGAAATTTCACAAAGAGGCCTACTGAAAGAAGGAAAGAAGAATCAAAGAAAGTTAATGACTATCTGTGCTTTCATTGCAAGAAACCAGGACACTTCAAACTGATCGTCTGAGTTAAAACAAGGCAAGGAACCTCGATTATCTTTGCTTCAACTGCAAGAAGAAGCTGGACATTTTAGACTGATTGTCGGACCTCATCAAGACCAAGAGTCAACAAAGAAGACATGGCAAGAAGGCTATGGTTGTTTGAAGATGAATCGAGGTATGAAGTGGAATCAAAAAGGAAATGAATCGGATGACACAAAGACTAGTTCTTTGATATGGAAGATTATGCTTTGATGGCCAATATGGATGAAACGAGGAGGTATACAACATCAGTATCTATAAACACTCCTGCTGGAAGTGATTGTGAATCAACCTGTGGTTCAAATCCTAGAAATTTTGACAATAATGAGACTTTGGATGCCATCCTTAATCAATTGAGGATAATACAATCTGGTTATGAGATTGTGAAGGCTGAAAAAGAAACTCTAGAGTTAGAAGTTGGAAGATTGAAAGCTGAACTAAGGGTTCTCAAAGGTAAAGAAAAAGATGTTGGACAGAATCAGTATAAGCTGTTGAACATCCAGCAGACCTCTGAACCATCTTGTTCGACTCATGCATATAAATCGGAAAGCCTTATGGGGATAGAAACAGGGGCTTGGATTTGGAACTCGAAGAATCTAACAAGAGTGGATCCAAAGAAGGTCATCGAACCTAATACCGAGATTGGTCCTAAGTTTGTACACACTAGATCCAAATCCTAGTAAGGTTCTTTGGCAAGAAAACCCAATGAGAATGCTTCAAAGAAGCAAAATCGTAAGTCAAAGAAGTCAACGACTCTAATAAAAGAATAAACCTAAAAATAGGATTTGTTGTGCCTTCTAAGCCTCTTGATAAGCAGACTGCTTGCCAAGTCTGGCTGGACCACGAAGGGTAAGAAACAGAAATATTCCAAGGATAAGAATCCTAAACCCAAAAATGTTAATCATTCAAGGGATACTTATCTCAGGGGGAAAGGTAGACTGCTCCCACTCGATGATGATTGGAATATTCCTCATCTAATGCTAGAAACATGAAGTATAACCATGCTACTAGGGTAAAACCTAGGCAATGGGATCAGCAGAGGACTTACACAAGACCTCAAAGAGACTCCATATTACAGGTACATTCTCCTAACAGACAGCAAACAAATGGTTATACTAATGCTTCTAACACCAAGAATCACTTTAAACAGCATTATAAACCAAAAGGCCGAAAAAACATATGTGATTCCTACACAACCTCTTTGTTAGAACTTATGGATGTGTGGAATACATGTATGAACCAAAGTATGACACATTCGGAGAAGACCTTATGGAAACATACCAAGGGTCATGCTTGCCATCGACCACTATGGACCCAAACAGGTTTGGGTACCTAAAATGCATTAACTTTGTTTTGTAGGGTGTGCAGTACTTTGACAAAGGATGTTCCGGACACATGACAAAGAATAAGCACTGTTTAACAAACTTTGTGGCAAAAGATGGTCCAAGGGTGAATTTGGGCAACAAAAATACACCTGGATATACAAGAGGATATGGCACACTTGTGAGAAATGGACTTACAATCAAGAATGTTGCATATGTGGAAGGACTGGACTACAACTTGCTAAGCACTGGACAATTCTGTGACATGGGATACAAAGTCACTTTTGACAAAAACAACAGTATTGTCATCAGTGAAAGAGGTGATCAAGTTGTACTTGCTGGTAGTAGACAACAAAACATGTATGTTGTGGATTGGTCTCACTGCGAGCCTGCAAAACTCGCTGATTGTACATACCAAAGTCTCGAACTCAATTGGTTATGGCACAAGAAGTTGAATCATTTGAACTTTGATGATATCAATCAGTTGGTGAAAAAGAAGCTAGTGATTGGTTTACCTGAGATCACATTCAAGAAGGATGCTATATGTGATGCATGTCAGAAGGGTAAACAAATAAAGTCTAGTTTCAAATCAAAGACTAAACAATCAACTAATAGAGTGTTGGAGCTTATGCATATGGATCTTTTTGGACCAATAACTCCAACAATTGTGACAGGAAAGAAGTACACCTTAGTGGTTGTGGATGATTATTCAAGATTCACTTGGGTGATATTTATGAACAAGAAAAGTGAAACACTCCAAAGCATGCCTAATCTTTTGAAGAGATTACAAAATGAGAAAAGTTTAACAGTAATAAAAATAAGATCAGATCAAGGTACTGAATTTCTCAACAAAGTAATAAGAGAATACCGGTGAAAGAATGGTGTACTACATCAACTTGTCATTCTTTGGTACACCTCAAAAAATGGTGTTCTTGAAAGAAGAAACAGGACTTTAAAGGAAGCATGAAGAACAATGATCTCGTGAAGCATTGCTACTGAAAGATATTGGGTCAAGCACAGTCAATACAACATGCTATACACAAAACAGAACATCAGTAAACAAGAAGCTGCTGAAGACACCTTATGAGGTTTGGAATGGAAGGAAACCTAACATATCCTATTTCCACCCATTTGGAAGTAAATGTTTTATCCTAAATCACAAAGTTCATTTGAAAACATTCCAACCTAAGTCAGATGAAGGGATTTTCTTGGGATATTCTTCAGTCAACAAGGCATTCAGGGTGCTGAACAAGAGGTCACTGAAACATGAAGAAACAATCCATGTTGTGTTTGATGAACCTAAGTATACTGGTATGGAAGATGAAGATTGTGAACCTGCTGAGAATCAACAAGTCACTTATCCAGATTGTGTTGAAGTTTTGGAATGATTCAATGACTTGAAAGTTTCTGGTACTGTCCCTGCTGAACACCCTGCTGATAATATTACTGATGCAACAACTGAAGCAGTTCAAGGATCTACTGACCCCCCTGTAGAAGAAGCTACAGCAGACCATACTGAAGATGAGGTTCCTGATAATCAAAATAACCAGAATCCACAATGGTCAAGGAATCACCCTGCTGAACAAGTTATTGGCAATGTACAGCAAGGTGTGAGGACTAGAAGACAACTGGAAGCTATGTTTACTTGTTTTCTATCCCAAATGGAACCTAAAGTTGTTGAAGAAGCAATTTCAGATCCAGATTGGATAATTGCTATGCAAGAAGAATTAAATGAATTTGAAAGAAATCAAGTTTGGACACTAGTTGAAAGGCCAAGACATGCAAATATCATTGGTACTAAATGGGTATCTGAGAATAAACTTGATGAATCTGGTACCATTGTGAGGAACAAGGCCAGACTAGTTGCAAAAGGCTATTCTCAAGCTGAAGGAATAGATTTTGATGAAACTTATGCACCTGTTGCAAGATTGGAAGCTATCAGATTATTCTTGGCACATGCTGCATATAGGAACTTCAAAGTATATCAAATGGATGTCAAAAGTGCATTTTTGAATGGCATTCTGGAGGAGGAAGTGTATGTACATCAACCTCCTGGAATTGAAGTTAAAGATAAAGAAGATAAAGTGTATAGACTCAACAAAGCACTTTATGGATTGAAACAAGCACCAAGAGCATGGTATGAGACTCTATCTCAATTCTTGGTGGATAATGGTTTTACAAAAGGCACCATTGACAAGACACTTTTCAGAATCAGTGAAGGGAACAACACCCTGCTGGTACAAATTTATGTTGATGACATAATCTTTGTAGACTAGTCAGAACCCGCCGAAGACCCAGAAGTGAGGCTCAAACTCGATTCTGAAGGCTAAGGGATCAAACTTAGTAATTAAAGTCAAGGATATGGAATCGAAATTTAGGCAAGTCCAGATGACCTAAACTGATTACATATACCTTGTATAAAGGTCTAAGTTCCATAAGTTGGATGATGTTTGGAACTTGGTTATAATTAAAAAGGTGTAATCTAACTTCACAAATAAAAGTTAGATAAAAGAAATCAGCTGCATTTATACACGACAAATTCTTTGTTAAATGAGATCGATAGGTACTTCAGCAGACTGATGAACCTGCTGATATATACCTCGATCAATTCAAGATTATATTGGAAGATTACGTGGATAAGGACAGCCAACTACCTCTGACTTATGAAGAAAATCAAAGGCTGAGATTAAAAAGACGTTAGGATGATTTATATTTTTATCCATTGGATACAAGTCAAAGGGTGATGCCAGATTTGCAGATCATCAAAAAGGAATTACGAGATGTCGGTCCCCTATGAATAGTGACAGAATCACGGTCGATGGGACAAAATCAAGGAACGCAGTTACATTTGAATTTCAAATATAAGTCACATGCATTCTTACCTATAAATAGAGGACTTTTCAACTCAGAAATAAGATGATGAAAACTAACAAACTTTGAAGAAATATTACTGAGCTGAAAGACACCCTGCTGAACTTACTGAGCATAAAGCTACTGATCCAGAGAATTTCTTCAAGTGTATTCTACATTCAAGCTATATCAAGCATACACACTTGAAGCCTGCAAGCTGCTGATTACTTCATCCTAATCAAGCTGCTGCAACTGAATCATTTATTTGATTCAATCTTTATTTTATAAAGAACCTGCTGAAGACAGTGAAGCATCTGTTGGGTGTGAAAGACTGTTGTTTGTGGTGGAGCTGGTGAAGAGGCAATCCTACCCTTCAAGGACCAGTGGAAGACTCAGGAGCAGCAATCCTACCTGTTCCCAGTTTTCAGTTTGTGAAGCCATAGTTATTGGTGAAGGACAAGAAACTTAGGAATCTTTGTAACAACTACATCAAAGATCTCTAGTGAATTTCCTCCAACATCACAGGAGAGAGAGTGGGTGACGTGATTACACCACCTGGAACCACTATAAAACTGCCTACTTACTTTCAGCATTTACATTTTGCACTTACTTTATTTAACACATCAACCTACTGAATCTAGCAACTGAAATCACACACCTGCACTACTGAGTATTTAATACTTAGTAACATATTTAACAACAAGTAACAAGGCTTAATTTTGATATAATTCATTGCACAAATTCAAAGAAAGCTGAACTATCAGTGACTAATGTTTATCGGCCAAGAAAGCATCGAGGTCTCAACAGACTCATCAAGTATCGAGCAGTCTTTGAAGTTCTGAAATTTATTAACTCCAAAAGTTTTAAGTGTTAAGTTTATTCACCCCCCTTTAAATTTAACCAAAGCCTTTTCAAGGACCAACACACAGGAATTCCTTTGTGTCTTGTGTTAGGCCTGAATGTTGGACATTATGATCCACTGTTTACATCTTTGAGGAGTTATTTCAGTAGCTGGAAAGGTTCAACCCTATCTTATGCAAGCAGGTTACAGCTTATCATTTCTGTCATTCAGGGGGTTCACTGTTTCTGGTTAGGAATTTTCCCTATTATTGGCAGTGTTAGGTTGAAGTTGGATCAGCTGTGTAGGAGGTTCTTGTGGGGGGGTTCTTGTGACTCCTTCAGAAAGTCCTTGGTGAGTTGGGAAGATGTTTGTGTACCTAAAAATGAGGGTGGACTTGGGATCTTTCAGTTGGATGCTTGGAATTTGGCCCTCCTGTGTAGAATCCTGTGGAATTTCCAATGCAAGAAGGACTGTCTGTGGGTCAAATGGATCAGTGAGGAGTACTTGAAGAATTTGGATATCTGGGTTTATCAGTGCAAGCATGGGGATTCTGCCTTGATCAAGGCTTTGTTTAGAATCAGGGACAGGATTATGGATGCTACTGGCTCCTCTGATGCTGCTGTGGCCTTGCTGCAATCTTGGACTTGTGGCTCTAAGTTATGTCCCAGGTTTGCTTATGATTTCTTCAGGAGGAAAGGTCCTAAAGTTTGGTGGTGCAGGTCTGTCTGGAACCCTAGGGCAACTCCAAAGCACTGTTTCATGCTGTGGATGGCTTTGAAGAATTGTTTACTCACTACTGATAGGTTGGTTTTTGATGACAAGACCTGCTCACTCTGTGGTTTGGTGAATGAATCTGGCTCCCATTTGTTTTTCAAGTGTCCTACTTCTTGTTTGGTTTGGGGAAAAATCTATTTGTGGCTTGGCATCAGTAGGAGATTAGAGACTGTGGTTAGTTCTGTTAGATGGATTGGCAGAAAGTGTAAGGGTACCTCTTTTGGGAATGTGGCCAGATCTGCTTCTCTCTCTGTTGTGGTGTATTGGCTTTGGCATATGAGGAATAAGAGGAGATTTGAAGGCATTTTAATGAACATACCAGATATTTTGCATTGTATTAAGACTCACATCTACTATATAATGCAAGTTGCTTTTCCTTTGTACACTTTTACCCCATGATGTTAGGGTTTTGTACATCTTTTGTGTTGACTTTTGGTATTTTTGGTGGTTGTTTGAGATTATTTTTTTCTCTACACCCCAAAGGATAGGCTCTGTGAGTTATGCTCTCATATGACCCCTGTTTTACGAGTTTTGAGTGTTGATAGGGGTTTAGTGGTCATTGTTTCTTGTAGCATATAACCTCGGGGGTCTTATGCTTGCCCGAAATCAACAAATCTAACCTCTTCTCAACATTTTGTAGATACTAGCCTAGCACTTTTGTTTAGTATGGAGCTCTTGTAGTTTGCATACCTTGGTTCAATATATTTACATTTAACCAAAAAAAAAATACTCACGCATTTCTCATATAAACTCTTTACACTTAGTGTTTGCATTATCCCTCACTTAAACTCTTTCTCCAATCGTCAAATTTCTCCAATTGCAATTCCACAATCAGAAATCATGTCTTTTACCTGAGTTGAACTTGGGATGATCATCTCTCTTAATCAATATATTGCAAAATATGCAGATCAAACACAGCCCAGAAAATAGTAGATAAAGTCTGAAAAATTAAAGGTCTTGAGCAAGTATTCAACATCAATTTGAAGAATGTATGTTTTGATAGCATCGGTGACTTCTATGAGTTTGGGAGCAAAAGCATAGAAGATGAGAGGATCTTTACTTACACTACCAAGATCAATAGAAAAGAAATCAAAGTCACTGAAGATCTTATTGCAGACTTATTTGGCTTTGAGAAATCTGGATATTCTTCAGCGTTGAAAGTGACCAGAGAGCAAAGGGAAAAGTTGTGGAAAGTTATCGCAATCTAGGAAGACTCGAATTTGCTGTTATCTGGAAGTACAAGTCTCATTTATTTGATGTTATCATCACAAATTGTATAATGGGAAGTGTAGGCAATTTCAGTAATCTTTCTGGCACCAAGATTGATTTGATGTATGTTATCTGGTTTGAAGAAAATTTCAATTGGCAAGGATACATTTTGGATCAATTGATAGCACAATCTTCTGATGTGCCCAAGAAGAAAACTGACGAGAAGAAAGGAAGATTCTACCATAAGAAGACTCTTGCTCTTGTGGCTCAAAGGATTATCGACCACTTCGGTATTGCAAGAAGAAAGGAAACTGCAATTGTAGACGGGAAAATTGTAGCAAAAGAAGAAAAATCTAGGAAAATGAAAGCTGAAGGTTCTAAGGCTTAACTTAAAAAGAAGAAGAAATGATCATCCAAGAAAATGACATCCGGACAAGCATTGTAAGATTTTGAAAAGTTAAGAGAAAAGAAAAGAAAATTGGAAGAATTGGAAAAAGCCAGCACTGTGGTATTTGCTAAGAAAATTATGGAGCCGTCACCAAAGAAAATCTGCTACCTCGATTTGCGAAAATCAAGCAAAGAAACCCATAATCGAGAAACCCCACCAAACCAGTCCCACCAAAAAAAGTTGTTGTTGGAGCTATTGAAGAAGGGTTAGTTTCGTCACTACCAGAAGCTGACACTCAAGGAGAACAAGCCCTGAGAACTGAATTCGATGATGAAGAAACTGACAGTGAGGAAGAAGAGTGATTGGATCGTAAATCTTGACCTGCTCAATTTAATTGTTTTGTCTAAATCAACTCTTGCCAAAATCAGCGTCTAGACTTGAATATGAGAAATCAATCAGAGAACTGGAAGCCTCTCTGTCGCAATAAAAAGAGGCTTGTGAATTTGAATCAGCACCAGTATAAGTCATCACTCTGGATGAGCTTGTTAATGAAGAAGACGTTGAAAAAAAGGCTGATGAAAGTGAAAAGGGGAAGGAGCCAGTTTCAGAAATGGAAGTTGAACCTTTCAAAGAATCAGTTGCTGAACCAAGTGAGCATCAAGAAACTGAACTTAAGGAAAACCCTGAACAAATTGCTGAACTTGTAACTGAGGTTACAAAAGAAAAAAAAGTTGTTGCTGAAGAGGAACTGGAAACTGAGCAAGTTATCTCAGTCCCATTAATTGGAGCTGAATCATCTGTCATCCCAGTTGTTTCTGAGGGGGAACCCATCAAAACTGAAGAAGAGAAAACTGAACCTGAGAGAGTCGAAACTTTAGTTGAATCAAATCCAAAAATTTCCAGAGTAACTGAAGAAATCACAACCCAGCCTGAGACATCTGTTGATGTTGGGAAACGGATTGAAGCTGACTGTAGAAGACTCGATGCTTATCAACATTGAAAGTTCATCTCAATCAAAAATCATAGAGAACAACAGATGCTGATGGAAACTGAAGAGAAATGGGTGTTGATGCATTTCAATATCACTCATTTGTCCCAACTATTCAAATTTCTAAAGAATATCTCGAGCATGGGTTACTCATTAATCGAAAACATTCACTGGAAGAAGTTTGCGGAGGAGAAACTTCTAAATCAAAGAAGGATGATGACAATGGCGATGATGATGATTCACGGGGAGATCTAACTTACAAAAAGGATTCTCGCCTCTCTCTCCAAGAGGAAACATCAAAAGATGTTCTGAAAATTCGATGAAGATGGCAATTTGAAGAAGTAGTGATTCGGACTTTGAGACTCGATCTAAATCGGAAAATGAAGAGAAAGAAGGATATTAGTCTCCAACTGACAAAAGTTTACTTGAGATAGAAAAGGTTGAAGCTGACCAAGCAAAAGCTGACATTGTTAAAGAAGAAACTGATGTTAAGTCACCTGTTAGAGAAGCTGAAGACTTCAAAGAAAAGCTGACTCAAATCGCTTCTACTCCACTTAGAGAAATTATGACTACTGAGATTGTTGCAAACAAGTCTCAGATTGAAGCTGAGAAAATAACTGGAGATGTATAGAATAAAACTGAAGAAAAGGAAGCTGAAACTAAACCTGAAGTACCTACACCAGCTGAGACCATCAAATTCTATTTTAATGAACTTATGAGAATTCATAAAGATGATCTAAGTGTTTTTGGAAATGTGTTAAAATCCATGGAGGAAAACAAGCATGAAAGAGTAATTATGGAAAATAGATTGAACAGTGTCAAAGAAGACTGCCACAACACTTTGATCGTAATTCGAAGAACAACCATTGAAACTGATGCAAGGAAAAATGAGACACAAGGAAGATTGGAAGGCATTCTTAACAATGTGGTTGATAGATTGATTTTACTGGAGAATGGAATAAAAGACTCAGTTGTTGCACAGACTATATTGGCATCAAATCAGCAGCACCTGAACTCTTACATCAGGAGCTTGATCAATAAAGATGATGCCAATAAGGGGGAAAGTCTGGATCTGTTAAAAGTCAATGCACTTGATATGACAAATGTACTTGAAAGCATTGATGAGAAACTGATCGAACTGAAGAAAGCCATAGGTGACATGACTGATGAAGAAATTTAGCTAATTGCAAAGTTCTCAAAACCAACTGAGAAAAGACTTGGTCTAGATTCACAACTGTATAATTGTTTTAGAGAGCTACCCACTCAGGAAGGAGAATCAAGGGAACAAGCCAGAGAGACGTTTCTCAACATGCAAAAGATTCATGTGCACTATTGGCACAAACTAGGTAAATTTGAGAGAAATGGTACTCTAGACAGGGTTTTAGACAATGTTGAAATGACTGAACCAGAGTTTGTTCAAGACTTGCTGAAAACAGCCACGAGTGAAAGATGAAGGAGAACTGTTTTCGTATTTGTTGTATTGTTCAAAATCAAGTTTTTCAACAAACATAGCAAGACAGATTCATGGAACATATGGGAAAACATCCATGGAATCGAGAGCATGACAACCAATGCTGCTATGAGACAAATTGCAGAAGTCTTTGACAACAAGACAAGTGGAGCTGAACAAGGGATAGGAAAAGAAGCTGGAACTTAGTCTCTTTCCATGTATTTGTATTCTAATACGTTGTAACTCAGTTCATCAATAAAATCTCATTTTCTCAGTTCTTTGTGTTTACTTTTATTTTGCCCTTATCTTTTTGCATTGCTTTTAAGGAGGGTATTGACATCATCAAAAAGAGGGAAATTGTTGGAAATAAAATTTATGTTTTGATGATGATTCATTTAATATTTTATTAACACCATTGATGAAGTGTCATAACTAGCTGTTATAGTGCAAAGCAAAAAAGATGTCTACAAATCAATGTATAGGATTTATTAAGTCCGAGCAGTTGTATAAGTAAATCGCATCAGACCCGACTTATATAATAGTTCTAGGATCGAATCGAGAAAATGAGAAACGATTGATGTTACTAAGAATCCTAATTTTACAAATGAAGATATGAAGCCCACTTCAAGAATACACCAATTGAAGAATCGAAGAAGGTAAGTTATTTGAGGACACAGAACTTGGTTGACTTATCCAAAAGTAGAAAGTGAGGGTGCGAACTCAGAGGATGAAGAACTGAGGGTCCAAACTCAGTTATAGGAGAATGAAGAACCGAGGGTTCAAACTCAGTTATTGAAGATAAAGCTGAGACTGTAAAGTTAGAATTCAGGAAGTCTGTAATGACCTGAACTGACTTTATGAATTCTGAAAGTAGACCTACGAATCATAAGGACAATGATATCTTAGCTGATTTGTGTATGATGGTGTACTCTAATTAAGTCATTTATAATCAGATGAAGAATAGAGTACTGAGCTTTTTGAAGAAAAGTAAAAACTCAGTTAATGCTCTTAAGCTGAAAACTGACTAAGACAAGTTTTCATGCTAAGGTCAAGATAAACTGAAGGAGAATAAGACCGTTATAAAGTAAGCAATTTTATTGGTTGGACAGAAATGTCAGAAAGGACGCTGACATTCAACAGAATAAGCAGGACCACCAACAGATACAGATATTCAAACTAAAACATTCGAATTCATCTATCCGTTGGAGAAACTCCTATAAATAGGCCACTTCTACCTCAAAAAGAAGTGTGGAGTTATAAGGTTAAATTTATCAAGAAAGATTCAAAGGAACTCATGCTAATTTATATTGCAAGATCAAGAAATCTTCAAGTGTTCATAAGAATTCAAAGAAATATCAAGATCAATCATTGGATGGAAACAAGAGCTGTGCATATATCATATACATCTAGAGGAAGAAGCTTGATACACAAATTGAATCATAGTTATTGATTCAAGTCTAAACTTTGATTTTATCAAAGAGTTAGACTTTCAAACACCAAGAAGATTTGAAGGACAGTTGAGTGCAGTTAGGAAAACTGTGTTTGTGTAGAGCTGGTGAAGAGGCAAGCCTACCCTCTAAGGACTAGTGTGGCAAGCTTAGTTCAAACAGCAATTCTACCTAAAGAAGACTGATGTTGGAAGATTGTGAAGTTAGGGATTAGTGAAGGACAATCAGTGTTTAAATTTACTTTGAGTCTTGTAACTGTAAACCTCAAGAACATAGTGAATTTGGCCTCCTACATCACAGGAGAAGAGAGAACTGACAGGATTACACCACCTGGAACCTCTGTAATTTCTGTCTCATTTACTTACTTCCTTTATGCATTTAAGTTACTGCATCTAAGTTTATATTGAACCTGACCACACACTCAGCAAACATGAGAAACTGAGTCAGCACAGCATTGCATTTAATCTAGACAAACTGATAAACTCAAGTTTCATATAAAGGCTTAATATAATCCGCTGCCGCTTAACTCAGTTAAGGATAAGTCAGTCTTGACTTATACTCAGCTAAGTTAGCTTAACTCCACACAAGTTTAAAGCTGAACTCAATCTGTTCAAGTTTCAGTTCTCAGTTGTTTTTGGCGACAAGTTTATTCACCCCCCCTCTAAACTTGTGTTAGCCTTCCCAAGGGACCAATAGAAACAGCATAGTAAATCATCTTACCAGCCTACTAAGGGCGAAAGTATACTGAAAGGTCAGGACATACATTACCCCTCATAAGATGATTGGAATGCTCCACCTCCTAAATAAAAGAGAAAACCATTTCATACAAGGCCAAATGTATTTTGGAAAACCCATAAAATTCATGGTCCCGGATACTGAAGGCAATATGAAAACATGTCATCTACTGTGTTTTGGAATGTGAAACAGGATGCTAAGACATCAAAAGGTAGAGAAATGTATGTGAATACTTTTAGTAAATCTATTAGAAGCTATTCTACCATGCCTTATACATATGAGGTTGATGACTTCAACCCTCCAAAGTGAAAATCTTTGGATATACACTTGGATTATGAGGCATGACTGGTAACATGTATGGACCTGTACAGTTTTGTGTTCCAAAACTTGCTTAATTTGTTTTGTAGGAAGTCTTGTACATAGAGAGTGGATGTTCCAGACATATGACAGGCATGAAGGGATGGCTGACTGAATTTAAATCTATTGGTGAACCCAAATTTTCCTTTGGAGGCAAAGAAAACCCAAAAAGATTAAAGGGGAGGGCACCATGTTAAAGAACAATCTGAAGATTCAGAATGTGGTATATGTCAAGTAATTGAAATCCAATCTTCTGAGCATTAGTCAATTCTGTGACAAAGGCTACAATGTACACTTCAACAAAGAAGGTTGTAAGGTGATTCACAAACAAACCAACACAATTGTCCGTGCAGGAAAAAGAGAAAACAACATGTATGTGGTAGACTAGAAAACTGACAAAAGAAGAAACATGTCCTTGCCAGAACAAATAATCACCTAGTTTAATTTGGCACGAGAAGAAGTGACTCATCGAATTTCAAGACAATCAACAAGCTACCAAAGAACAAACTTTTGGAAGGCCTACACGAGATCACTTTCGAGAAAAAAGTCTATGTGATGCACTTGAAAGGAAAACAAATCAAAAGTTCCTTCAAGTCAAAGCCACACCAATCAACTACAAGAACTCTACAACTTCTACATATTGATCTATTTGGACCAGTCACACAAGTGAGTGCAAGTGGAAGTACACTCTAGTGGTGGTTGATGACCTTTCAAATTTCACTTGGACCATTTTCATGAACAAGAAAAGTGAAACACTCAAGAAACTACAGACCTTTTGAGAAGAATTCAGAATGAAAAAGAATTCAAGCTCGAGATAAGATCAGATCGAGGCACATTATTCCTCAATGAAGTGATCAGAACCTACTGTGAAGAAAATGGTGTACTACATCAACTTTCGGGAGTAGGAACACCACAGCAAAATGGAGTTGCAGAAAGAAGAAGCGAGCAGCTCAAAGAAGCTATCGAACTATGATAGCAAAAGTAGGACTACCAAAAAGGTTTTGGGCTGAAGCAGCAAACACAACTTGTTATACACAAAATATATGAATCATCAACAAATACCATGGCAAAACACCCTATAAAGTTTGGAATGGATGAAAGCATAACATTTCTCACTTACACATGTTTGGAGCTGAATGTGTTGTCTTAAACCGGAATCATGTACATACTTTTGATGAAAAAGCTGATGAAGCAATCTTCATAGGATATTTAGATACAAGCAAAGAATTTAGAGTACTGAACAAAAAGACGTTGGTGATTGAAGAATCAATACATGTTGTATTTGATGAACCTAATACCATTTGTGAAGACCTAATCATTCTAGAGGAAATGAGACCATAAAACAAGATTCTAGACCAAACCTATGTAGAAGCGGAAAAACCAAGCGCACTTGTAGAAAATGCAGGTGATGATCAAGAAGATGAAGCACCGGTAAACACACAAGTATAAGAGGCTTCAACAATATAGTTGGCACGAGACATTAACTGGCTGAAAGACCATCCAGCCGAGCAAGTCATTGGAGATGTACACAAGGTGTGAGAACTAGAAGACAACTAAAAAGCATGTTAACTTTGTTTTACATCACGAGTTAAACCAAAGACAATAGATGATGCAATCCAAGATCTTGATTAGATTATAGCTATGCAAGAGGAGCTAAATGAATTTCAAAGAAATGAAGTGCAGGAACTTGTTGATAGATTAGACATGGCAAACATCATTGGAACAAAATGGGTATTCGAAATTTAGATAGATGAACAAGGTGCGATTATCGAGAATCAAGGCATGGTGATAACAAAAGGGAAATTCACAAGTAGAAGGCATAGATTATGATGAGACATTTGCACTAGTTGCAAGATTGGAAGCAATACGATTGTTCTGGTATTATTTACGACACACAAAGACTTCAAAGTACATCGGATGGATGTCGAAAGTGCATTCCTGAATGGATTACTAGAATAGGAAGTGTATGTAAAGCAACCCCCTGGATTTCAAGAGAAAAGAAGACAATGTGTACAAACTCAAGATGGCTCTGTATGGACTCAAACAGGCTCCTAGAGCCTGGTATGAGACTCTTTCACAATTTTTGATAAACAATGGATTAAGCAAAAAAACCATTGACAAGACTCTTTTCAAGCGACAAGATGGATCAAGCACTCTACTTGTCAAAATCTATGTGGATGATATAATTTTGGATCGAGAAGATGTAAAGCTAGGTGAAAAATTTGCAAACCTAATGAAAGCAAATTTCAGATGAGAATGATGGGAGAACTCAACTACTTCCTTGGACTACATGTGAAGCAGATCAAAGATGACATATTTCAATCACCAAATACACAAAGGACTTGATACACAAATATGGAATGGACACAAGTGGCAAATCGGAGACACCAATGTGTTCTAGGATTGTTCTTGGGAAAGATTGAAATGGGAAGGATGGGGATCAAAATCTTTATAGAGGATTTATTGGTTCACTAATTGCAAAGAGACCTCATATTGCATTTGCAGTAGGATTATGTGCAAGGTTTCAATCACAACCAAAAGAATCTCACATACTAGTAGCAAAGAGAATCATCAAATATCTGAATCATACAACAAATGTTGGCATTTGCTATCCAAAAGATGGTGGATTCAAATTGATATCTTATTCAGACTCATACTATATTGGATGTAAAAAAGATAGAAAGAGCACCTCAGGAACTTTTCAGATGATATGTAACAGACTAGTATCATAGTTTAGAAAAAAGCAGAATTCCATATCGACTTCAACAGCTGAGGCAGAATATATAGTAGCAGGCAGTTATTGTGCACAAGTACTCTGGATCAGAAAACAGCTAAGAGTGTATGGATAAGAATAAAAGACATTTCCGATCATGCATAATAACACAAGTGCAATATCAATTACAGAAAATCAAGTTCTTCACTCAAGAAAAAAGCATATTGATGTGAGATATCACTTCATCAGAGATAATATTGAAAAAAGAGATGTAATCTTGAGGTACATATCTACTGAAGATCAATTGGCTGATATTTCACAAAGCTACTCGATAATGAAAGATTTTGTAAGTTAAGAACTGTGTTGGGAATGATTGAAATTGATTAAGTTACAAGGAGCAGCTAACTGGAGTAATCAGTGAAGTGACTTCACCAGCTGACTAAACCTTTGCCATTTTGAGTGCGCTCATATCACACGTGAGGCACTAGTACTAGTGAAGTCCACTTCACTGATTGTTAGGAATAGTTGTCTTGTTACAGTAGCTTAGTAAATAGGCTACTACACCGGCCTAATGATCAGCCAAGTCACTCAACCGCTAAATGCAATGGAGAATTCAGTGAAGTAAAGTGTGAAATGAATCAGTTTTGATACACGTGGAAAATCAGAGATTTATAGAGCAGTTAATTTTGAAGATTACACACGTGGATTTTTTTTCAGGCATAAGGATTAATTTGTGGAGGCTATTATTTGACAAGCGGAAATGACGGAAACGCCTCAATTCCTGGGCTTTATCGTTACTTGCCTCAATCTTCTCTCCCATTACCCTTGTTATCCGTGATTTATATACACCAAATCACGCCATTACTCAACAAAAATCTCTCCATATTCAACTGCATTCACACACTCAAATCTCCACTATATAAACAAAACTTTGGTTTTTCCATAAACTTTCTACACTATCTTTGAAACTCTTTAACCATATTTCCACAATATATTTCAAATCTTTCACTCTCAAAAATCTCCGAATTTGCCTCATCTTCCTCAACCACAATGTCTGAAAATAGAACGAGAAATCAATTGTCACCAGGTCATTCTTCAGACCTGAACATTACCTCACTTTATACGGAAATGATCCACAGGCCTGAAGACTAGCAGATGGGTGTGAGAACATGGGATTTATGACATTCTCAATCCACCAATCAAAGAAGTATGTTATGAGAACCGGATCAGCATGCGGTGCAATGCAAAATATGTTCTGGAAAGTAAGGTATACCGGGATCTATCACCACAACCGTGAGCGGAAGAGACTTAGACATCACACTGGACTCCTCGATCCACTACCTCAAACTCTCGAACACGGACGAGCAAGCGTAGGATGTGAAATTGACAACGATGCATATTGGTTGGAAATTTGATAGAATTCTACATATGAGAACAAAAAGCTCAAGCGCAATAGATCTGAACTCAAAAGCCGTTTCGAAATTTGCTCATCTTATCATCAAGAACATAGAGGCAAAGCGGGATTGATGCATGGAATAGCCAAAGTAAGAGCAAAATTGGCTATCATTTATGAAGGAAGAATTTCAAGCCAGGTTACCTTCATATTCAACAGACTCAAAGAGATAATTAAAGAGCACTAGATCTTTGGGAAATTAGCAAAGAAAAAAATGAGAACAAAAGAAAGGTTATTTCTTGTTCAGAAAATCCTTTGGAATTCCACTTCAACACTTGCTGGATTGTATGAAAGTGAAACCCATTCACTTGCACAAGTAACATGATGCAAAATTGATGTTCCCTTATGTCAATGAATTGAGGAATTGCATATTAGTATGGGGCAGAAAAGAAAGCAACCTAAGAGTAGCTATTCTGGGTTCAGAAGAAGAACCAGATCTCAAACTAAAGAAGCTCAACTCAGGATCTTACCAAGAAATGGGGACATACCTTTGGTGATAAGTAAGGATGAAGAAGATCTAGAGGAAGAAGTTCATCATCAATCCGATGAACAACAAGAAGAGGATGATGAAGATGTTCATCTATCAGAAGAAGAAGAAGAAAAGAGACAAAGAATGATCATCACTGCCCGATGATCATAAGGAAAAAAGAGGATTCTAAAGATCATTTAACACTCCGGGATGTTATTAAAAGGAGTAAGGCTTATGGTGAAAAGTAGTTGAGTAGATCATCTAAGAGAGTACAACAAGCAGACTCAGCAAGGACCCCTAGCACCGATCAAAGGGGAATGACACCTGAGGTAGATGAAGCTGTAGCAGATATAGATTAAGAAAATTTCCAACCAGGACTTGGAGACTCAAGATGCCCCAAAAAATCTCTATCTGACATGGAGTTTGAAGAAGATCAAGCTCAAGAAAACTCTAATGAGGCACCAGCACCGGCACAACTACCACTGACCATCCAGACAGATCATTTCATCTGGATATTAACCCTACGATTGTGGACATGGAAAAGAAAACTCTCAGATGGGAAAATATCCAAACAACAACGAGAATTCATTATACTTCCATGGCGATAAAGATGGAAGCTCTGCTTATACATTGAGGTCTAATATGCCGAGATGGAAAAGCAAGAGGATTTGATAAGTCAAGCTGAATTCCACTAATCACACGGCATGTCCATACAAATCTGGAGTATCTAGCAAGTGTAGTTGATAACGAGGCTTAACCACATGGTTGACACACTGAAACTCACTCTCAACAAATTCGAGGCTCTTGTGCGACAATCTAGATCATGCCATCAAGCGATTGACAAAATCATAACGATGTATGAGGCCACAAACAAAATTACGGAAGAGATACATGATGCTACCAAAAGGAGGAAGATAGTGGTAATCTGAAAGAAAGTAGAATGTAATATGTTTCTACATTTGAATCTTTTGAATCTTTATGCCCTTTATGGATTAATAAAATTGTTGAGTTTTATTCTAACTTTTATACATATATAATTGACTTTATATTCGGGCTTATGAGGGCTTTTACATCATCAAGAAAGGGAAATTGTTAGGAACATTTTATTGTTTTGATGATGTCCATACTAAATTGTTATAACAAACTTGAAATAAGTCCAAATGAGCGATAATGTTTGTATAGGCTTTACTTAGAAGTCGACATATTGTATAAGTTTAGTCAGACAAGCACTGTAATAGACTGGTAGGACGGCTCAGTAAAGATATTGAAGCGGCTCAATGAAAGCAGTCAAGGACCAACATAGTAAAGTGAAGATCTATGGGTGACTTAATACCAAGGAAGTGCAGTGATGATGACCTTAGGTAAGTCTAAGTTATATTACAAGTGATGGAATCTATTATTTTAATATGGTGTACAACGATGTAACCCTAATCAAGGATCACTGAAGTACAAACATACAATGGATATCAGGAATCAATGTAGAAGGAAAGATAGAACAAAAACAGCAAAGAGGCTAAGTGAAAGCTCTACCAGCTGACTAAAGGAATAACAATGAAGAGTATCTCAATGGCGATGTAATAATCAGAGCAGCCAAGTAAGTCAAATCAGATACAAGTGAAATCTGTAATGTGATTAAATCAAAGATCAAGCAATTAATGCAGAATCAATCAAGAACGGATTTTATGATGAATGTTTGAAGAAAATCAGGATCACCAAAATCAAGGAGGATTAAATCAAGCAAGAATCAAGGATGATTACGATATTTAAATAGCCAACGGATGAATTTTTTAATCAAGGAAATCAATGCTATAAATAGAAGGCAATGGCAGAAATACAATGATATATGACGTATATACGAATAAACACAGATAGATCAAAAAACAAAAAGTGTTGAAACTCGGTCAATTTCACAAGCCTTCTTTTTGAACTTAAAAGATACATTCACAAGATCAAACTCAGAAAATAGAGCATCAAAGTTACATCAAATCTTGAGTCAGATCAAGCCACTTTGTGAATCAATTTACACCAAGCGGAAGCAATTGAATCAGTTATGCGAGAAGGAATTGCACCCTTGAAGTGATAGTTGCTAAAGGATTTGTTCCCAAGGAGCAGTGTGGAAGACTGAGTCACTGAAGCTTTATATCCAGGGAGTGATAGTCTGTAGATTGTTAAGCTTGTGTAGCAAAGGACAATCGTAACTATTGTATTGGTGAATGACAATTGTGAATTCCTCCAATCATCACAGGAGAAGAGTGGATTATTGGACTACACCACCCTGAACCACTATAAATCTTTGTGTTTATTTACTTAATGCATATTACTTTACAGTATTTCCGTACTGCGATTTGTTTACAATCTGTGTGTGCTTGAACTACTTTGAAACAATAATTAAGAAGGGATTTATCCGTTGCCCAAAAGCTTTTAACACAGGAATTTTTTTTGAAACTCTAATAAAGCCATTCACCCTATGACTATATTTTCACCCTTCTCTGGGACCAACAAAAACTGTGGACTCTCAGGAATCACTCAACGAAACCATAAAAACTGATGAAGAATGGTTTCTAAAGAATCTTGCAGAAGAATATTTCTATGCATTATTTCCTATGGAAGAGTTTCTAACAAAGTGCTACAAACTACTTGAAGAAAAAGCTCAACGAGAGGAAGAAAAGTCGATTGACCCATTATCACTTAAAGATAAACCCAAGAAGAATGATGATGAAGATAAGGATGATGAGTCAAAGAAACAAAGCGAGCAAGATTCAGTTTTGCGATCGAAAACAAAGCGAAACTCAAGGACAATCAGTTGCTCAGAAAGAAGGATTGCCAGTCGCTTCTCCCAGAACATCTTTTGTAAACTTGCCTCAGCTATGATTGTTCTGAAAGCTTCTTTTAGGGTTCTTTTTCTCCTTTCTGCTAATCCATTTTGCTGTGGGGTTCCTGCTGCAGATAGTTGACGTGTAACTCCATTTTCTTCACAATAGGTTCTTATTGATTCATTTAGAAACTATGTTTGTCTATCTGATCTAATCTTGATGATCTTCAATTCTTTCTCATTTTGCAATCTTCTGAGTAGATCTTTTTGTTTCTTGAGTTTTTCTTTCTTCTTGTTCATAAATATAGTCTAAGTGTATTCGGAGAACTCATCTACCACAACTAAGGTGTACTTCTTGCCACTTACACTTATTGGTGTGACTGGACCATATAGATCTATGTGTAAAAGTTGCAGTATTGTTGTTGTTGGCTTATGTGGTTTTGATTTGAATTAGCTCTTGATCTGTTTTCCTTCCTGGAAAGCGTCACATAGACTTTCTTTCTTGAAAGTGATTTCAGGTAGGACTTCCACTTGTTTGCTATTTGTTATCTTGTTGATTGTCTTGAAATTCAGATGATTGCATCTTATTCCATATCCAAACTAGGTGATTTCTTATGTTTCACTAGTGACAAGTTTCTACCTTTGCTATCTTCCAATCCACCACATACACGTTGTCTTCTCTTCTTCTTGAAGTACAAGCGTGTTGGTTTAGTTGTGTATCACTTTGCATCTTTCCTTGATGAAATGCACATTGTACCTTTTGTCATAAAACAGTGATACTCAATAGATTGAAGTTCAATCCACTTGACATATGCTACATTACGAATTTTCATGTTGTTTTCAACATTGTGTCTTTCCACTTAATCTTGCTAGGGTTTTCTTTGCTTCCAAAGGTGACTTTAGGTCCATCTAAAGCCTTGAAATCAGTCAACCAATATTTGCTCCCGATCATGTGTGTGGACATCCACTATCATATACGGACATCCTAAAAATCAAATTAAGCATTTTAGGTACCAAACACTATTTTGATCCGCCTTTTAGTGGTTATGCCTCTACCCCAAGTATGTATCCAAAGGGACTCCTTATTTGAGGTAGAAATCATCAACCTTATATGTATAAAGCATGGGAAAATAACTTCTAAATGTTTTACTAAAAGTATCCACGATTATAAGATACGATCGTTAATGTATTGACACTCGAGATCGATCGTATTGAATTATTACAATGATAGGATTGTAAGTTACACGGTAACTATTTCATATGAAGGTAGTAGTCATTGCTTTTGACTCTTCCGATGATTGGGGTCACGGTGTGTTGCTAGAAGCGCTATCCGTGATCGTTAGGCATGAAGGGCATTTTACGCAAATTGCACTTTTGTGTCTACGGACAACATATTCGGAAGCCTATCGGGTCACACACATATGAACATCGAGTCGGATTAAAATGCGGTTATAGTTGATAACCAAATAAGGAAAGTTTATATCTAGACTATAAAGGTTATAGTGGTGAATTAATATTGTGGTATTTATTTATTAAGAATAAATAAAATACAAGATATTAATTATACATAAATTATATTAATTAAAGAATATTCGGATGTCAATTAATTGACATTGAAACCATCTTGAAGTGTATATGATACACTTGGAATGTGCTCTTAAATTAGTAAGATTACCATAGTATTAATATTGGATATTAATTGATTTTGGAAAAATAGATTTATGGTAATAAGATAAATATAATCAATATAAGATATTGGCAATATTTAGATTTTATTTAATATAAGATATTATAATAAAAGAGATAAATCAATTTAATTGATTGCCACTTATTTAATTGAGGAAAGGTTTTTCTCTCCTCCACTCTATTAGGGGCGCCCCTCTCACTATGAATAAGAGGTGGGTGTCAAGCTCTTTGTACATCACAATTGCAAGAGCTAATAATTCTTGTGTAAAATAGAGGGCTTCTAAAGAGAGTTAGAGAGAGAGGAAAAGACTGGTCTAGCAACCGGAGTTTTCGATAGAAATCAAGGAGGATTACGCGAGGGATTCATGTGGATATCAATAGAGGCCGGACGCGTCGATGGCTAGCGCACTGTACTACTCTCCATTGACGGTCAAAGCGACGATCTTATAGATCATCCAAGGTATATTCCGTCAAACTACTTAACGTGTTTATTGAATTAAACGAAGACGATCTAGAAAAAGGAAATCAAAATTTTAAATTCCGATGCGTTTAACTAGTGATTTCCTAATAGTGGTAGCAGAACAAGGTTTCGAGCTTAAGCAATAAGCACAATTTAATTACGTAGTAATTAATTGATAGATGCAAGATCTAGATTTGCGAAGCGTTTGAAACAAATGAAAAGGAATCGATGGGGCACGGCCCGACCAGCGAGGCCCCTCTCCGCAGCGGAGGCTCTCGAGCTTCCGGCGTCGTGACTTTCAAAAGGGAGGATCGATTAGTTTTCATTTTGTGATATTTATTGTGCATTGATATCTCTTTTGTTTAGTTGTGTCATGTAGGAAACCATAGTGGCATATCAGCCAAAATCTTGGCTTTTCCAAATTTTAATTTGGAATAGACCTAGAGCCACTTTTCAAATATTTGATTTGTAAAGGCTGAGGCTATCTCACCACTTTCAAATGTTTGATTTTGAAAAGTGGCGGGCCTAAGCGAAATTTAGTTTAGGAAGATGCCTTTTGGTTTAGAAAACCAAAGGCATCCCTTTGATTAAGAACTAAAAGGAAGAAACAAAAAGGAGACCTTATATTTTTGTTTTAATTTTGAATAGTTCAAATTTAATAAAATGAAAATTTGAATCGATTTATAATTAAGCGTTAATTTTATTTTGATTAAATCATTTAATTAATTAATATTTAATTAATTATCGATGTGATAAAATAAGGCAGCGTAAGTAGTTAAAATTAGAATTTAATCTTTTTCATAAGACATAATTATGCAGATTAGAAGTGTAGATATAATGTGATTATATGGACCCCGATTGATCATGGACTCGGACCAATAGGATAGATGGGAATGTTTTCATTATGTTGGTTTTTGAAAATTGTCATAGGCCGTTATGAAGAACGTGACCTAGTTTACTTTTTGCATTATCCATTCCCGTTAGCTCCCTCCCCGTGTGCGGCGGGTGTAATTATTTATTAGATAGATTATTATGTAACAAGAATGGAGAATGAAGACGAACACCAATGAGAGATAAAGAACCCATTGGCATACAACAATAAAAATCCTATTGGCGGTTGCAGATACCCTTAGTTTGTGACCTGCGGTTTCATCACCTAGGAAAAGTCCATGATCATACCGGTTATTTTATCATGAGAATGTTGTGTATGTTTTACTTTATATGATATCGTAGTAATATGCACATAGTAGATGAGACCATACTTATCTGAAATTAATTAAGTGAATTAATTTAAAATTATTCCCTTGACAAAAATCAAGCCAAAATCGTCTCCCAATATTATAGCGATGGTGAAGAGCCTGTGTTCGGATCAAACTAATTGACCACCGTCGGGAATTGACCTACCTCGGGTATATCATCGTTATTGAGATATGATCGTATGAGATCTCATGAATATTGGATTACGACTTGACTAAAGTCTTTGGTGATTGTCCACCGTTAGGGCCGTCTAACATTAGAGACAAGGGTTGACAACCACATAGAGATCTGGTTGTCAGCGAGTTGGTGGTCAATCAGCAGAGTCGCATAAGATCATTGGCGGCGAAGTACCTACCTTTCGAAATTGCCAAGATTGATTGACCACCGTCGGGGATTAAGGCGACTAGATTGGATCCTAGTCACTAAAGAATAAATCAAATTCTTTAAAGCCAATTGGGAATAGTTGGTTAGTGGGAGCAAAAGCTAATTAAAATTTTAAGTGCAATTCTAGGGTTTTGTACACATGAACCTTTACTTATTCTATCTTTCTTTATTGTTGTAGAAAATGTCAAACAAATTGAACCTTCATTTTATCATCGACAATAAGCTTGAAAAAACCAACTTTCTCGACTTAGAAAGAAACCTCAAAATCATTTTGAGCACGAGATGATTGGCTATGTCTTGGGCGAGGCCTACGGAAGAGCCCAGCCAGAGCTCATTTGCCGAGATCTGATCGAGAAGTATAACAAGCAACTGTTACAGCGATCTTGATGCTACATGTATCATGCTTGCTTATATGACACAGAGCTGCGAAGCTTGACATGAGTCCATGGACACTACTCAATTATAGTTCACCTAAAGGAACTCTGTGCTTCTTAGTCTCTTCTTGAGAGAGTGCAGAGGTCTCAAAGCCTTGTTTGGTTGTAAGATGGCATCCAAGACTATTGTGGGGTCATATGTGCTTAAGATGATCGGGTACATAGAGAGGCTTGGGAAGCTATGCCACAAGTTGGAGCGAGGTGAGTATTGACTTGATTCTACAATGTCTACGATTCATTCTCGCGATTCATGATGAATTATCACTGAACAAGATAGATTGCTCCACTGCGGAGTTATTGAACTTGTTGAAAGCTGCTAAGGGCACCGTGGGAAGGAAAGCAAGTGTTGCTTGGTCACTTCAAGCAAAGGCAAGGCTCTAGCCCAAAGGAAGTCAAGAAGGCGAAAACTTAACCTAAACCAACGCCTAAGATAGCTAAAGACAAATCAATGATGCTTGCTAACATTGCGGTGAGACCGAACATTGGAGGAGCGCAAAGGCTTCTTGAGTACCAAGATGAAGCATTACGATGCATCGACTTGGTATATTTATGATTGAGATCAACATTACTTCTTCTAAGTCTAACCACTAGGTATTCGATCTTGGTAGTGGTTCTTATATTTATGCACGAATATCGAGGCACTAAGAAGAACTAGAGAACTAAGGAAAGGAGAGGTGGACCTACTGGCGTTGGGAATGGAGCAAGTGTTGTTGCACTAGCCGTAGGAGTTTATTTTCTTTCATTGCCCGATGGGCTAGTACTAGAACTTAATAAGCTGTTATTTTGTTCTGCTTTTTAAGAGCATTATTTCTATTTCTACATTAGATGTTGAAGGATTTTCTTTTCGTCCAGAATAAATGTTGTTCTTTTTCATGTGATGGAAATTTTTATAGTCTTGGCATGCTTAGCAATGGTCTCTACATATTAGATATGAATGTTGGCGTACTCAATATAAATAACAAGAAAGCCAAAACAAATGACTTAAATGAATCCTACTTATGGCATTGTAGACTTGGCCATATAAATAAAAACATTTCCAAGCGGCATATAGATGGAATGTTGGATCAATTCGATTCTGAATCTTTTGATACATGCTAGGCTTGTTTACTTGGAAAGATGACAAAGTCACCTTTCATTGGCAAAGGATAAGATCAATGAGTTACTTGAGCTCATACATCTTGATGTATCTGGCCCAATTTCAATTCAAGCCAAGGGAGGATACTCTTATTTTATCACTTTCATGATGACCATTCACGCTATGGTTATATATACTTCTTGAAGTATAATTAAGCCTTCAAAAATTTCATGGATTTGAAGTGAAGTGGAGAAATAGCTAGGTAAAGAAATCAAAACACTTGATCGATCGAGGGAGAATACCTAGATGGAGAGTTTGATTATTTGAAGGAGAATGAGATTATACAGAATGGACCCCTCCGGGACTCCTCAGGATGAATGGCATATTTAATAGGAGGAACCATACTCTGTTAGACATGGTGCGATCTATGATGAGCTATCTGATTCTCCCAAATTCATTTTGGGGGTATGCTCTAGAAACCACATCTATACAACTGAACCGAGTTCCATCAAAGGCGGTTGAGTCCATTCCTATGAAGTGTTCAAAGGAAGATACCAACAACTGGTTACATGAAACCATGGGGATGTCGATTATGTGAAACAAACCATGCACGACAAAGCTGGAACCTAGATCGACAAATGTCTGTTTGTGGGATATCGTAGAAAACCAAAGGCACCAATTTTACCACCACGAGGAACAAAAGGTATTTGTTGCGGGGTAGCCACTACGGAGAAAGAGTTTATTACGGATCGGTTCGGTGGAAGTAAGATTGATCTTGAATAAATTTGAGAACCACTTATAGATAACAGTCCGGTGATGGATATAGAGGAGACACCGCATACAGATGTGATGCCACCCTCTACCGTAGACGCACTAGCACCTCGAAGATCCAGTAGGGAACGTCATGAACCCGAAAGGTACACTGGCGTGTATCTGATGGAAGACGAGGACCCCAGAACTAAGAAGGAGGTGTTATTACGGTATGACAAAGAGAAATGGCTAGAGGCCATGAATTATGAAATGGAATCCATGAAAGACAACCAAGTTTGGAACATGGTTGGTCTACCTGAAGGAATAGTTCTATAGGGTGTAAATGGGTCTTTAATAGAAAGACCGACATGAATGATAACGTGACTACCTACAAGGCTAGGTTAATGGCAAGGTTATAAGCAAAGACAAGGAGTTGACTATGAAAAAACCTTTTAAATGCTGTTTCCATGTTAAAATCCATTAGAATTTTGCTTGCTATTTCCGTATACCATGATTACAAAATCTAGCAAATGGGTGTGAAATTAGATTTCCTTAATGGGAACCTATCGAGAGAGGTGTATATGATGAGCATGGGGTTTCACAACCAATGGCGCCATGATGGTGTGTAAATTGTAAAGATCCATTTATGGATTAAAGCAAGCTTCTCGAGTTGGAATCTTTTCTTTGATGAGATAATCAAACATCTTGATTTCATCAAGAGCGAAGATGAGCCTGTGTTTACAAGAAGGTTAGTGGGAGTGCCATTGTGTTCTTAGTGCTTTATGTGGGCGACATATTGCTCATGGGAATGATGTGCCTATGTTCTGATCAGTCAAAGCTTGGTTATCTAATAACTTCTCAATGAAGGACTTGGGTAAAAGCAGGCTAATATTCTAGGAATCAAGATCTATAGAGATAGATCTAAGAGGTTGCTAATCTGTCACAATCCACATATATAGACAAGATCACGGTAGAGATTCGACATGAAGCACTCCAAGAGGGCTACTGCCCATGTCACATGAGGTCTATCATCTAAGGAATGAGTCCTAAGGCGAGAGGAGGAAATGTACAGATTAGTAAGGTCCACTTATGCTTGGCTATCGGATCCATCATATGCGCCATGTTTTGCACTAGACCGGATGTCTTGTACCCTCTTGAAATGCGACTACTAGGTACCAGTCTAACCCAGGTGATGGTCACTGGGTTGCAGTCAAGAATATCCTCAAGTACATGAGATGCACTAGGGATATGTTCACAGTTTTCGGGAGCGATGATTTGGTATTATGAGGTTATCTGATTCCGGTTTCAAAGCGACAAGGATGACTTTAAGTCACAGTCTGGATTTGTTTTCATGCTTCATGGCCGAGCAGTGAGCTAGAAGAGTTCCAAGAAGGAGACTACTGCGGACTCAACAACGAAAACCGAATACATAGCAGCCTCGGAGGCGACAAAGGAAGCAGTTTGGATGAAGAAGTTCACTACTGAACTTGGTGTGGTTCCCTCCATTGAAGGACCCGGTGCCATTGTCTTTGTGATAACAATGGGGCGATATCTCGATCAAAGGAACCAAGGTCTACTTGAAGTCCAAACACGTGCTCTGGCGCAATCACTTGATTAGAAAGATAGTTGATAAATGAGATGTAAAGATAGAAAAAGCCACACGGATGATAACATAGCTGATCCGTTAACCAAGGCATTGTCACAAGAAATGCATGAGAAACATGTTCACATGCAAGGGCTTAGGCATATGGGTGATTGGCTTTAGGCCAAGTGGGAGATTGTTGAATAGGTGTCTAAACCCAACGGGTTGGACCGGATCCGACCGGGTTGGGTCGATTCTGACCTATTTTAGTTAATGTAATAACTTTATTATTCTTAATAAAAGCACTTGTGTTATTATATATTGTTTATCTTCATGTTATTGGTTGTACATATATAGTAACGTCCACTAGTGTCAAATTGTGATAGAGAAAACCACGATAGTGGTTATGGTTGATGAGATCTCTAATCACTTTAACAAGTTTGATACTTAAATGTCTCTAGTCATATATGGGACATTTATGGTATTATTAGACTAGCATGTATTGGATGTCTTCTATCTTATTGAAGATAGGGATAGATCTAAATCTATCGAAGTGTAGAGACACTTGGGTTTGTAAGTGGACGTGTATTAGAGAATGCGAACGTTAGAATGACCCACTTACACTAAGTGTCACACTATGTGGCGGTTGTGTAATTATCCTTTAGACCAGAGTCTTCATGGCATAACGGTGTGGATTGTCATGGTTTGACACTATTGAGATTTCCTCTATTCAGGGGCGATCATGCGGTAGTGATCGGGTGTGATATTGAAGCATCACGGAGTATACATGTTTGGTCGAAATCGGGGAATCGCGTATCCTATGATTGGGATTGAATATCCAAAATGGCCTTCTTATAAGGAATGTCTTGTTATCGTGAATCTATGGAAAGTTTGAGTTAACGTGTTATTACGAGAGAGATTGATATACGGATTATAAGATACGATCGTTAATGTATTGACACTCGAGATACAATCGTATGGATATTATTACGATGATAGGATTGTAAGTTACACGATATGATTTCACATTAAAGGTAGTAATCATTTCTTTTGACTCTTCCGATGATTGAGTGTCACGGTGTGTTTCTAGGCGCTATCCACGTGATGGGTTAGGCATGAAGGGCATTGTCATAAATTGCACTTTGTGTCTACGGCCAACATATTCGGAAGCCTATCGGGTCACACACATATGAACATCAGTCGGATTAAAATGCGGTTATAGTTGATAACCAAATAAGGAAAGTTTATCTTTAGACTACAAAGGTTATAGTGGTAATTTAATATGGTGGTATTTATTTATTATGAATAAATAAAATACAAGATATTAATTATACATAAATTATATTAATAATTAAGAACATTACGGATGCCAATTAATTGACATTGGGCGCCCGCCTTGAAGTGTGTAAGATACACTTGGATTGTGCTCTTTAATTAATCAGTCAGTTACCATAATATTAATATTTGATATTAATTGATTTTGGAAAAATATATTTATGGTAATAAGATAAATATAATCAATATAAGATATTGGCAATATTTAGATTTTATTTAATATAAGATATTTTAATAAAAGAGATAAATCAATCTAATTGATTTTCATTATTTTATTGGGAAAATGTTTTCTTCTCCTCCACTCTATTAGGGGCGCCCCTCTCACTATAAATAAGAGGTGGGTGTCAAGCTACTTTGTACATCACAATTGCAAGAGCTAATAGTTCATGTGTAACATAGAAGGCTTCTATAGAGAGTTAGAGAGAGAGGAAAAAGACCGGTCTAGCAACCGGAGTTTATCCGATAGCAATCAAGGAGGATTCGGTGGGGATCGTGTGGATATCGATAAAGGCCAGGCGGCTTGGGCGGGGTTGCACAGCTGTACTACTCTCCGTTGGCGGTCAAAGCGACGATCTTATAGATCATCCAAGGTATATTCCGTCAAACTAATTAACGTGTTTATTGCATTAAATGAAGACGATCTAGAAAAAGGAAATCAAAATTTTAAATTCCGCTGCGTTAAACTAGTGATTTCCTAACAACACTTTCCCACCTTTTGGTCTTTTAACATCTTCTTTCACTCTCTAGTATACAGGAGATGGCCTTTGCTCATATTGTCTTTTGTATCGAGGTGCCATGCATATCTTTGGTTTTCTGACATGGTTTTGTCTATGGTGATTTTTCTTTGTATCTTTGGTGGGAGAACATTCCAATCATCCTTTAAGCGTTAAAGTCTTCGTTTACCTTTCACTATTCCTTTGCCTTGGGTAGTGCGGTAGAAAGATGATTTACTATCTTTGTTATCTTGCTGGTCTTTGGCTTCACGAGTGCGAGGATTAGTAGTTGACTCAGCGATGCATCCTTTCTGAATTTTTGACTAGTTTTGGTCTTTAATTGAGGTTATTTTGACCATTTGTTACTTGTCATCTTGACTATTGTAGCCAAGGCAATATTTTGATTCAAACCTTTTTTGGGGTTTGTAAACTGTTGCCTTAGCAGCCTCAGCTGATGCAGAAATCTTGTTTACTAGTAAAGTTGGTTCCTTAGATGGTGTGTCAAACCAGATGACTTATCATCTGAAGGTTGTTGACCCGACTTTATGAGTTTCTTTACTAGCTAAGTCAGATTTTTGCTTATTCGGTTCCTTCTTCAATCTTTTATTTTCCATTCTTAGATTCTTGTTCAAGCATTTCATGATTCATTCGAATTTGTTCAAATTTTCTCATGAGATTTTGGATTAGGTTTGCAGAATCAAGAGGGGAAGTAAAATATGTGTTGTATTAGACATAGATGCACTAGATGTGGATAAACTAGAAAGTACCTCTATTTCTTCAATCTCCTTAGGCATTAGGCATAGACATGCTTTGACATTCTACGTGGAGAGGTGCTTCCACTAGCAATGAGTCAGCTTTGTCGAGATGACTCTGTTGTGCTCTTTGTCATCAATCAACTGCTAGTTTTGACTTTGATTGCATTCTTGCTTTTCTTTTTATCAGATGAATGTCTCTTTTTATCTAATGATTTGAGCCTCCTCTTTTCATCTTCATTTACTTCATTTTCTTCTGGACAATAAATCTTTTAATGTCCATTCTTTTTGCAATTGAAGCATCTGACTTCAGTATCTCTCTTCTAAGCGTCTTTATTAGAAGAAGACTTGTGTTTGGATGATGAAATCCCTTTGAACTGTTTCTTCTTGAATTGGTCAAACTTTCTTATCGATAAAAGAACACTGCTCGCTTTAGCTCATGTGTCTCTTTGCCGGATGAGTCGACTAATTTACTTTGTTGGGGTGACACCAATGCATTGGTCTTGTTCAAATCTGCTGGTACACCATCCACATTATTTAGCTCAAATTCATGAGCTTTCAGTTATCACATCAGTGTTAGAGAGTCCGTTTAAGTATGATCCAAAGTACCTTTGAGTACTGAAGTGATTATCTTCCATCTTTCAGGCAAACTTCTCAAGATCTTTAGACACACTTCCTTTTGGCGATATGAGTGTCCATGTTGTTGTAGCTCACTGATAATGCTTGAGAATATGCTATCCAGTTGATCAATGGACTCACGGTCTTCATTTTGAAAATTTCAAACTTTTATTTAGCCAAATACAATTTATTTTCATTGATTTCTTACGAACCTTCATTGATGAGGCTAGTTCGTCACTTTCTACTTTGGAGTTTGAAATCTTTAATCCTCATGAACATATTATAGTCAGTTTTTGATGATCATATCATTTGCAAAAAAATAATGATTTTAACTTCTCTTGTCATCCTTTGTCCAATCCTTTTTAGGTTTCTCTATGAAAGCCTCTTGATTTGGACCTGTTGTCTAAATAGTCATGATCTTTAATGTACCTTCATTTAAAACATCCGACATCATCTCATTTAGTTTCTTTAAGATGAAATAACATTACGATTTTGTGTTCTAAAAAGTTATTCATATTAAACACATGAATTTAAGACATAAAGCTAGAAGTTTCCATTATGACACACACACACACACACACACACACACACACACACACACATATATATATATATATATATATATATATATATATATATATATATATATATATATCACATATTTGAAAACTACTTTGAAAATATGTGATCTCATGTTAACATAAATCGAGATCTGAACAAGTTCTTATACTAGGAACACTGCTCTGATACCAATTGTTGGTCCCACAGAAGGGTGAAAATAGATTCAGAAGGGGAGGGTGAATGACTCTGTTTGGAGTTTAAAAACTTTTATTAATGAAAATCATTTGTGCAGCGGAGTTAAACCCTTCAATATAATTCTTTCAAAGTTGATAAGCACACACAGAGATAATGTAAATTGCGAAAATTAAATCTTGAATGTAAAGTGTTGAAAGTAAATGAACAAAAGGCTTATAGTGATTGGGGTGGTTTAATCCCTTAATCCTCTATTCTCACTATGACTATTGGAGGAATTCACTATTGTTTATCACCAATACATTAGTATTATTGTCGCTTGCAACACAAGCTTCACAATTTTACGACTATCACTCCACTAGGTATAGAAGCTTGGTGACTCGAGACTCTTTCACTTTGCTCATGAGGTACAAATCCTTGATGACTATCACAACCGTTTGCAATTCCTTCTAAAAATTTGATTCAATTGTTGATATGAATGTGAATTGAATTCACAAGTTTGATCAAAACTTCGATGCGGATTATGACTTTTCTATTTTGTATTCTATGTTTGATTTTGGATATTCTCTTTCATGATTTGAAAGAATGCTTGTGGATTTGTGAGTTTAGGCACATAGAAAATTTAATTTAAGATCTTGTTGTTTTCATTCCTATCAATACCATCTGTTTATAGCCGTAAATCCCTTGATATTGAAATTATGTCCGTTGAATATTTAATGTGGGGAATAATCCTTGATTATGTCTTGATTTAATCTTCCTTGATATCAGTGACAGGGATTTAAATCGAATGTTCATAATAAAATCCGTTTTTGATTGATTCTGCAATAAAAGCATTGTCTTCCACATTTTCCACGTTTTGACTAAGTATAGACAGCTTACTTGACTTAGTTGTCTCTCCTCAATTTCACTGGTCAAGTGACTACTTCACATGGCTGCTTCCTCTGTTACATCACTAGTTAAGTAGGCGCTGCTTTATGGTTGCAGAGTTTAACTCTGATATTGCTTTTGTGCCGTTGTTTATCAGCCGATAGAGGTTTACTTCACTGATCCTTAGATTTGTGTGAGATCGGTGTAAACCATACTATAGAAAATTAATTCCCGACACTTGATTGATATCTTAGACTTACCCAAGGTCATCACAAAGTCCTTGTTTGTAAGTCGGTCAATAGTTCTTCACTTCATTATCTTTGGTTCCTTGGATATCTTACTCACTGGTATTTTATTCTTCACTTCAACTGACAGTGCCTGCCAGACTAGTACAATGCTTGTGCAGTGAACTTATACAAATGTCAGGACTACTAAGAAAAACCTATATAATTGATTATAACTTATTTTGAGGCTTGCTATAACAACTAGCATGGCCATCATCAATACTATAAAATGTTCTAACATGAACAATGTGTGTTCATTTGTCCCACATATGAGACTTTACTTTGACATTCACTACATATAAGATGGAGAGTTAAAGTAAGAGGCAAGCCTTAATGGGCAAAAGAAATTAGTGAATGAGGAAGACATAGATGCTTGTTCATTTAGAACCTACCTGCATAATGTGCACCGCCGCTTGTGCCGTCCGTCTTGGCTCGGTTTGGTTCGGTTCGGGCTCGAGGCTCGGGCTTAAGGCTTATGGCTTGTGCTTGTGCTTTGAAATTTGGGCTTGCTTTGTGATATTAAAAATTTTAGGCCAACTAAAGTATTAAATTCTTAATCATAAAGGAAACAGTTCAGCTCGAATGAACATTGAAAAGAAGCATCAGTTCGAATATGCCTGTTGAAGAAACACAACAGCTCACTTCGAAAAAATGAACATAAATGTCTTTTTGAATTCTATTGCTTGAGATCGACAGATAACTCCTTCCTAACTGTCAATTATGAAAGGGTGTTACTCTATTTTACCTACCTATAAATACCTCCACTTCTGAATGAAAATTAGACTGGATTTTTTTTTTGCGTAATCATAACCGAAACTATCACGAAATTAAAGTATTTTTAGTATACCATAATTATGCATTGTTTTCTACATATTCATAAGACTAAGATAACAAAGTGGATCGATTCGACCAACATTAGCATTGAAGTGCCACAATAAGAACAAGGTAAAAGCTGATTGTATCTTGGGAGATTTCTTGCCATAACCGTGGGCATTTAATCAGGCGATAATGTCTTAAGGACATCATTCTCAGCGCCTCGATATAATGAATAAGTTTCCGTTTTACTTTCATTTTATGCATTTTTGTTCCATTATATGCGATATATTTTTATGGACATAAATGGTGCGATTTATGTTTTCCTCATGTGAAATTGCTTCATGTGTATTTGTCAGAATAAGTAAACCAGTACTAATTTTCCCCACAGATCATTGGGTATTCATAGTATCATACACCTCATGAATCATTTCAAAGAAGTTACGTCGCTTTTATAACTGAATAACCATCTATAACATACAATGTATATAATATCACTATGTTGAGTCCTCAACATCCTGCTGAGTCTTGGGCTGCTGAGTGTGTTCATTTGTATGGCATGTTGAGTAAGCTCAGTTGATCATGTTCCACTCAGCACTCAATTATCCATATATTGCACATATACTAACTTTCTGTGGAGGGTTATAAATAGGTAATGGTTATATCTGTGGATGCTTGATAATTACATGCATAGTAGGGTAAATATGTTCAATATTTATAGAAGAGTGGAGGCTCCGCTCTATGGTGATGTTACATCGGGATAAACGATGCTCCTCTCTATGGTGATATGACATTGGGATAAATTGGTGTCTAAATATTAATAGAAAAGTGGAGGCTCCGCTCTGTGGTTCGACATAAAATTTTATTTAGAAACCAATACATTATTTAATGTATTTTTTCCGAACATATAATGAAATATTTGTATTGTAGTTTCATATTCCAAAAGAAATACTATTGTACTATAGGAGTATAATATATGTCCGTTAGTATTTAAAATAACATATTAATGGTTTTCTTATTACGTGTTAAAGCAGCAGTGATGCCCGACCGAACTATGCCACGTGTCATCCTTGTGGGACATGTAATAAATGATCGACCCTCTAAGTATAGGGCATTAAGGACCGAGGAGCACATAAACATACACAGGGCGGGTCCGCTTGCCCCATGTGGGAGATCGGCACAAACTCCTCCTCCAACCACCGCAGGTCGGCTAAGGCTTGGCGAAGAGGAGGTGCCCGGATCGGGCATAATGGTCTTAGGGGCTATCGCGGGGGGCGCTCAGTACAACCGGTTGTTATTCCACGTGTGGGTAACTAAACATAAACAAGGAAAGAATCCTGAGTCATAATGACTATAATCTTGACATTAGATATGTCCATAGTTATCCACTAAATTATAAGGATTTATGCGTGTTAATCCTTTGGGGAGATAATAAATAATAATAATAATAATAATAATAATAATAATAATAATAATAATAATAATAATAATAATAATAATACAAATCCTTGCGAGGACAAGGCTTTGGGCGAGACATCCTCTATATAAACAACCCCTATGGAACTACGGAGACTTGATTCTGAACAATAATAGGATCGTAGGCAACTTGAAAAATAACTCAAGCTCGGTTTAAAAATCACAAAAAAAAACATCCCTCGTTCGATTACCCCTAGATTAAATGGCGGATTTATTCATAGAAGAAGTCCAACATCGTCAATTGGTGCTAGAAGGAGGTCTTCTATCGGTAATGGATCGAGGTTGTTAAGTAATCAAGTTAATGGCAAAAGATGCCAAAAAGCGATCGGATCGGTGGTAGATTTTGGAAATTGAACCGTTGAAACAAGAATTTCACCGTTCAGATTGAAGTAGAGCAGGCGATGAGCAATCCCTCAAATTTATACCGATCGGAGTCCGTTTCCATACCCGATTGTTCTTTGGAAAGATACTATTGTATCACCAAAGCGCAGCACCACAAATCTGCGATCGGATCCACGGATGTTTGCGGAAATTGAATCGTTGAACAAGAATTCCACTATTCATATTGAATTAGAAAGTGGGACGAGAATCCCTCTAAATTTACGTACTAATCGAGTCCGTTTCCATACCCGATCGTTGCACGAAAGATCTTTGATGTATCAACAAAACGCGGCATCCTAAAAATGCGATCGATTGACGGATTATTTCCGGATATTGAACCGTTGGAACACGATTTCCACCATTCAGATTCAAGGATAAGGAGGGGACGAACAAGCCCTCCAAATTTCATGCCCGATCGGAGTTATTTTGAGTGCCCGATCGTCGCAAAAAATTGTTGATGTATCGTAATGACATAATGAACCCTAATTGTTAGCGAGACAAGTCGGCGGCCGTCGGAACAACAATTACACGGTCAGATTCAAAATTATGAGGACCGAACAAGCCCTCAAAATTTTAGGCCAATCGGAGTTTGTTTGATTTCGATCGTGGCAAAGAAGTTCTTGCGAGGCACCAAAAGCGGCGAGGATTACGGACGGCGGCTGCGGATCGCGGCTTATTCCGGAGATTGAACCGTCGAAAGAAATATTTCAGCGTTCACATTGAATAATAGTGAGGAGGAACGATCCCTCAAATTCGTGCCGATCGAGTCCGTTTGAGTCTGATTATCACGAAAGACAACTGCTGTGGCGCCAAGAAAGCTGCAATTATCTACCTTATCTAGCTATCCACGGCGAGTTCTCAAACTCCAAGGATCAAGCCGAGCTCTTTAGCTCTCCAGTTTCTTACAATCATTATTTGAAATTCTTATACACTTTGTAAACCTTTATTACATATGCAATGTT